>CM052663.1:1426850-1472690 GCA_028533165.1 Leontopithecus rosalia
CCCACACACGGAAGCACACACACACACACACACACACAGAAATACACACATAGGAATACACACCCAGAAGCGTACATAGAAAAACAGATGCAGAAACGCAAACACACACAAATACACACACAGTAAAAGATCCTCTAAAGAGGTTCTCCTGTTTTTCAGTCATTGGAATACGCTGGGTGAGAGAAAGCATAATTCCTAACAAATTTTAAAATGAGTTGACATAAATGAATCATCAGAGCACAAAAGGTGACGTTAGAAAGCAAGGAAATGCGGCTGGGGAAAGTTGTGTTTTATGAATCAGCCACATTACCAGGTTTCAATGTGAGGGCTGGGGGAGAGCCAGCACCCCCGAGAGCAGTGATACATCCTTCCCCCAGCAGGCTGAAATGTCCCCTGTTTATCAGCAGTGGGACCGACACTTTCATTTTCTCGCAGTCCACTTGCTGAAAAATGCTGTCATTTTTTTTGAAAAATTAAACTGTAATTCTCTCTCAAAGGCTTGCATCTTTATGATAATTTTCTGAATGATTGTCATTTTTATGAAAATAGGAGGTCACATGTACCTAGGATAATGCTGTATACAGTAGGCTGGAGGTCTCAGTGCTAGTGAGCACATACTGTGAGGTGCTGCTTACCCAGACCTGGGTGATGACGGGACCTTATGTTGTCATGAAAAAAATCTTTAAGAGTTTTGTAAATTCCTTATGTGTGAATACCAGGCTCTAAATCGTGGATGTGAATCATGGTTCATAACCATGTTTTCATTTCTCAATAATAGCCAGTAAATGCAAGTTATTATCACCACATTATTAACAGATGGAGTGAAAAGTTATATCAGAGAGCACACCTGTGTTGAGCCACTACTGTGTCTAAGTCTCACGGCCACATGATAAGGACCCTTCATGCTACTAATATCATCTTACATACAGAAGTTTACGGCCAAGAGCACCCTGTTAATAAGTCCTCATTCTGTTCCTGTTACTCTAGGCTGCTCATGATTGAATAGCTTACAAGGCAGGAAAACTATTGAGGCTTAATTAGTACAGGATTTGCACTTCTCTGTATGATGCAAAATTAATCACAAACCAAAACTAGGATGAATACTCACAGATAGCTCTCTTTCCTGGGATTCTTCTCTCCTTCTGCTAAGGCTATAGGTTGCACTTTAGGCTTTGTTTCTCGAGTTAAGATTATTCTCATGTTCCTGAAAGAAATGTTCCTCCTCCCATTTTCCAGATGGGATATCGGCACACATAGCCATCTCAGCTATAAAGACAATTGCAAGAATAAGATCTCCAAACATGAATTAATGATCAAGGCTGAGTCTCCTATTGAGTTTTCCTGTGGAGGCATTTCAGGGGCCTGAATTACAGCTCAAATGGAGTAGCTTTGTGTGTGCCCTGTAAGAGGGAGGTATCGCATTGAAGCAAGTGTTGGCTCAACTTCATAATGATAAACCTGGATACTGATGGGGTTCAGCTTTGATTGGATTCTGGAACTTATTGCACTCAGCTGGGTGTCGTCCAGCAACTGGGTGGCACTGGCAGAGGGAGGCCTGCTTCTGCAACAATTACTGGTCAATTGCAAGTGATTATAATGGCACCATGTCTAAAACAATATGGAGAAAAATGCTGCCTGGAAAACATAAAACAGTGGTGCTCTACCACAGAAAGAGCAAGTTGCTGAGAATATCAGAGTAACCAGAGATGTTGGAAATTCAAGTTGTTATTCTAGATCACGGGATGACGGCAGCTTTTTAAAAAATCCCCATGGTATATTTTCAACCAAGTCCTTCATCACTGGCCATCAGAACAAGACCCAGTGGCTTTATATAGACTCTGTCTTGGTGAGTTGAGATGGCTAGACAGAATTCAAGAAAGAGCAGGGATGATCTGTCTTGCCACATGAATCCATCCAATAAATAAGAACTGAGAAAAATACCTACTGCATCTAACTTCACTTTTACCAAAAGAGGCACCCCATAGGTATGGGACAGTGCAATTCCAAGAAATGACGGTTACCTAAAAAATGTGATAGAGAGCCTTGTGAGTACATGACCAGTAGGTAATTGCTCTGATATTTGCAGACAGCATAGAAGAATTATCACCTTTGCTTTTACTCGCTTTATTGCTTGTGAGTGATTTGGCCACAGGAGGTTTCAAGCAACTGCGGACCAGGTTACAATCAAACCAAGCTTAAATGAAGGCTCTGGGGCTCCCTCCCCAGTGGCATCTTGAGAGAGTGGCCGGTCTGCCTTGAACACTGCCTCTCTGGCTCTCTAGAAGCACTACTTGGAGTTGGCCTGGGCCAGTGGGCTCTTTGCAGGCTGTCGATTGGCTGCTGCCAGCCTGTGATGGTTTCCTCACCCTGTGAGAAACTGTGACATGTTCATTCTTGGCAGTCACCATCTCAGGCGTTAAATCACTGTCCTCAAATTTCCAGAGTTCTGACACATATAATGGGCTTGGTGGGGGACCTGCAATAATTCTTTTTCAGTATTTATGAAATCGTGCACTCCCTATGGCTTCTGGGCCTTTCAGCTGCCTTTCAGATATCCCTCCTATAAATTTTCCGTGATTATCACTTTCTAGCTTTGAAATATACATTTTATGCATTGTTATTGGGATACAGAGGCACTATTGACTTTGCCTTCTGTGGTTGATTTGTAATATGCATATAGCCTCACCTGCCTAAATATATAGTTCACTTGTGGCCATTTTAATACAGAACGAGCTTCATTACTATGCATCTTTCATGTCTGCAACTCTGAATCCTGTGGTTCTCCCCAATCATATAAACCTTCACACACTAAACCAAAGGTCACACCAATAAACGTTTCCTGCATGGTGGTGCCTAATGTTGCCAGAAAAGTCTTGTTTTTAGCATCCTGTGCCTCTATCTGGGATAAATTCTCTCATTCCTAGTTCTCGTGAGCAGCTTCTGTCCTCCCCTTCCCCACTGCTGCCGGCCAAATCCCACTGTCACCATTGTGGAGATGGGATTCCATGGTAAGATTGAGTCTTACCAGTCAAATTTTAGCCTCATATTTTGGAATTTATGCTCTACTGTTAGAAATGTAAGCAGTTGAGAGTGTGTCTTGTGTTTTGAGGCACAGCGCTTTTTAAATTTTTGTCTACGCTTCGTATTTTTCTACCTATGACCTAGAGCTAACTAGGGACGAGGGTCTGAAGTCCTAGGACTCAAGCAAAGGTTTAATGACACATTGACTAGGTATTCTCCACTGCATCTCGGGAGCACTTACTGCTGATATCCTAATATAGCAAAAAGGAACAATTGGGAGAAATGAACAGTTTGTTGGGACTTCCAACAAATGAGTATCATGTGGCTAGCTCCTAGCTGTCCACATTTAACTTATTTAGAAAGTTAAGTGGCTTATGTGATCTTTTTCCTTTAGATCCTCAGCTTAAGTAAGGATGGGTAAGCAGAAAAAGAGTAGCATAGAGTCCTGTTTGGAAAGAGTCTGGGCAAAATTCCTAGTTGGAAAGAGGGAAATTTTAAAAACATAGAATTTTATATTTGAATTTCAAGATACCGAAGATCAGAAAAGTCACTCTAAGTTTAAAACAGTGGAATTATTCTGCTTTCATTTTACCTTTTTTTTTTTCAAATTGCACTGTTATTAATTCATTAGTATGGTGTAATCATATTTATAACAATGCATAGATACCTTGTTCTAATTAAGCATTAAGGAAGAATTGTCATTCTTAGATATGGCAATACCAGAAATTCACCATTCCTAGATTACCTCCAGTAGAAACATATGAATTTCTGTTCTGTTGTAAGCAATATGGAATCAGGCATTTACAGGTTCTTTCACAGGGAATAATAAACTAATTCCCTTTCAAATAATCTCCTTAGGTCTGACATATTTCTGTAAATGGGGCCATCATTTTCTCAGGTATCCAGAGTTGGAACTACATCAAATTCGTCATTAAGCATTTCAGTGATCCCCTTTTATG
Organism: Leontopithecus rosalia; assembly: GCA_028533165.1. Taxonomy (NCBI): domain Eukaryota; kingdom Metazoa; phylum Chordata; class Mammalia; order Primates; family Cebidae; genus Leontopithecus; species Leontopithecus rosalia. The sequence goes on from CM052663.1 coordinate 1,430,831, forward strand.
GCCCTTCGTCATAGCTATTTTTCCCTGCTCTCCAGCATATTCACTCCCTCATCAGCAGCTCCACCACTGAGATTACTGTCTCCTATTTCACTCCCTCTCTCCTTCTTTCTTTGACTCACATTTTGCTCGGAACATTGCAAACTGGTTAATTTTCAAAAGGTGACCTTTGGTTTTGCGACTGTTATCTTTAAAACCTCGATTGGTCCTTCATCCATAAGAATTAATTCCTCTGTCCTTAGACTGGCATTAACAATGTTCCAAATGTCCAGCTTGTTTCTCCAAACTTATTTCCTAGTGGGGTTTCACAAGAGGGCTTGATTGGCTGCTTGGATCAACACGTCTGGGCGTGAAGTCCAGCTTTGTCACGTATTGATTTTATTATCTAGAACAAGCTATATAATTGCTGTAGTTACTGCCATAAAAATAGAACTTCGCTCATAGAAGGAGAGTAAATGAGGTAATGAAAATCAGGTCTTTTTTTCTATGCCAAGTATAATCACTAAAAATGATAATTATTTTTTCCTCTCTTAAAGGACATTGATGAGATGTACCTTGTAAAGTTGCTACAAAGAATAATTGAAATGGTTTTCTGTAAAGCACGTAGTTTGATGCCCGGCATAGAGTCTGCACTCAGAAATGGTACAATCATAGCTCCTGCGGTCAGTGCACATCCCCAGTTCCCATTGCCACGCATCTGTCTACCTGACTTCTTCCACCCAGAGAGCCTTAACTTTTTGCTATAGTCCATCCTTCAAAGTACCTTTCTAGGTCCTTTCTAGGTTATTGTTTGGTTAAAAAATTTAATACAAATTTATTTTTAGCTAAACAATAACCTTACCTGTCATAGTGTTCCTTTTGTCCCCAGAACACTTATGACCCATGCTACATATTTGAGATCTCTATCTGGTCATTCTATCTATCTGTCTATCCATCCATTCATCCATCCATCATCCATCAACCTGTAATTGACTACTAGTAAGATTTTTCTTATTGTCTTGGAATTATGGACAGCAACAAGCCTGAGGCACAATGGCACTGAAGACCCCAAGCAGCCTCATGCCATCTCTCCCCAGAGCTTCATGAGAGGAACCAGCTCAGAAGACACCCACACACCAACCACCACCATCTTCATTCCCAACTTTCAGGTGACTGACGCATTATTTGTGACAGAGTCTGGGGAACATTCTCCCCTCATAGCAAAGGAACAAGGGGTGAGCTTCAAGGCGTGAAGCTTGGAAGGTGGATGCAGTTCCCTGTCGTGACTGGACATGTGCCCCATTGGTAAGGGGCATGAGCCCCTTACATGTTGTGGCTGCCCTTCAGGGTTATCAAAACCTTAGACAACTGGCTACAGTTAAAGGAACAAAGAGTGCTTTGGAACTCTCCCTTTACAAAGGTCATACTTGGCCATCTCTGTGTCATTTGCTGTTCAGAAAAGTGAGAAGAGCCAGAACTGAAGAGAGACAGGAAGTGAAGTTCTATGGGACCAAACCATGCACTGCCTCCCACCCAGCTTCCTCCCCTCCCAGAGTCTCTGAGCTGTGGATTGGTCTAGAAGCTCAGAGACTGATGGGAGGCAGAGGGATTTGAATTTAAACGTAAACAAGACCAAGTCAGAAGTACTCAAAAGAGACCCTGTTGGTAACTGAGCTTGGCTATGGAGTTACTTAATCCTTTCTAGTCTTTACTGTGGCATTTAATACTATCTCCAGCAAGAGAAACAGGACTGCTGTGGCCCAGCAGGAAGAAGCTTTAAACAGAAAGGTTTTGCACTTTGGACAGCACAATAAACCAGAAACACTGGACGGATCCTTCTCCTTGGTGACAGTATTAGCTGCCTCCTTCATGGAGGACGTAGTGCTTTTTAATTCTGTAAAGTCCCTGCGTCGGTGGCTGTTAAACTTAGATTTTGATGATGTCACATGTATTTCAAATTAAATCTTTCACTGAACTTCAAATAAAATGCAGATCAAATGGAACATCTGTGGTTAAAATAAGGGTGGGCTTGGTCTCTCCTGGTTTTATGTAATTTTTAAAAAAATCATGATTCCAGATGTGTTGCTTTTGTGTCTAGAGCCCAGCTCTTCCCCCCGCATGCACATAGTTCCTGAATGTAGCGGTTTTGTAGAATGGAACCTGATTTCTTGGCCTAGGCTTCCTCCCAGGAGCTAGCTCCAAGGAAACCTGTTTGACTCCCACTGTTCTGGAGACCCGAGGCCATGCCCAGTGAGAAATCCTGCTCAGTGACGGGCCGTCACTAGACGATGAGGGATAGCAAGCTGCTGATTCCTTTGGTGGTGATAGTGGATGCAATATTCTCAGTGCTCAGTAATACACCAAGTCATCAATGATGGCTCTCAGACTCTTAGAGTGTACTCCTGAGTGTAGCATTTTCTTTGCCTGACATGACTTCATTATGGTTATTGTTTAGTTTTTAACCAAAATGAGTTAGATGACAAGGGCCGTTCTGTATTCTTTGGATATTGAAACAATTAGTGCTTTATTTGATCTGCTTTCCTGGAAAGAAATGCCTTCAGGTGGAGGAGCAGGACACAGCTTCATGGTCACACTGAGCTCTGTCTCCCTGGACCATCAGGACAAGTGATTCATCCTTAGAGATGAGACAAAGGATTGAGTGATATTTTATGGAAAAGAGTGTCAGGAAACAACTGTATTATGTGTAACTTATTCTGTATCATATAATTCAAGTAGTTATGTGATTAGAGTTGTTCTTCTGTAAACAAATTGATCAGATATCAGCGTCACAGTTTTTATCATTTTATTTTTATTCATTGCACATTTGATAAACAGCAGCCAGTAAGAGTATTCATGGAAACTGCTCCTTGCTGCAAGTTCAGAAATTCGATCTGAATGAACTTAAGTAAATGAAGGGAAGGAGAGATCTACTAGGAGGGTGTCTGACTGTTTCACAAGGCAGCCAGGCTGTAGAAAGAATGAGAATTGCAGCAAAAACTGAAGAAAGGAACTCTGGTTGCCAAGACTCCTCTCCCTCCTTTTTGTCATCCATACCAGTTTCGTGCTTCTCTCTTGTTACAGAGTATTTTTCCAAAAAGTTCAGGGAAGAACCCTAGCTGACCCGACTTTCTAGAAGCCCAGTTCTGATTCAGTCAATGATGCCGAGAAGGCAGCATTCTATGGTACAGAACGCTTGCTCCCACAGTCACCATACGGATGGGAGGGAAGGCAGGACGCTGGGAACAAAAGCATTGTATCTAGTTTAATAACTTAAAAATATGGCTTTCCTCTAATTGTTTAGGACGTGATAGAGATGGTCGGTTTCGTGGGCAAAGACTTAGAAACAAAGCACCTCCAGGCTCTATTTAATGGTAATTCTATGACCTCTTTTGAGTGGCATGGCAACAGGATGAGGACCTGCTTTCACTGTACAGATCTGTATGAGGAATTTTTAAAAATATATTTAAAATGCATTAAATCATTTTCTGACTTAATTTCTTAAAAACTTTATTTGTTTGCCACTGTTTTTGACAGGCATTGTGTAACTCATAAATGACCTAGTTGCTGATAGGATTGACGTCACTCGGTGATTCTAGGAAAATGAAAATAAGCTCTCAGGCCTGTAATCCCAGCACTTTGGGAGGCTGAGGCGGGCGGATCACAAGGTCAAGAGATCGAGACCAGCCGGGCGCGGTGGCTCAGGCCTGTAATCCCAGCACTTTGGGAGGCCGAGGCGGGTGGATCACGAGGTCAAGAGACCGAGACCATCCTGGTCAACATGGTGAAACCCCGTCTCTACTAAAAATACAAAAATAATTAGCTGGGCGTGGTGCGCCTGTAGTCCCAGCTACTCGGGAGGCTGAGTCAGAAGAATTGCTTGAACCAGGGAGGCGGAGGTTGCAGTGAGCAGAGATCGCGCCACTGCACTCCAGCCTGGCGCCTGACCACAGAGTGAGACTCTGTCTCCAAAATAAAAATAAAGAAAAGAAGCTCACTGCTTACCAGGAGGCAACAGGGCTGTTCTGTTTTCACAGCTGTTTGAAGCTAATGTCCATCCACATCAGCCCAAAGCAACAAAACAAACAAAATAACAAAAGCGTGTCAATTGTTTGCACTTGGTGGTCATGGTCTAGATTATTATTTAAATAGCGAGTCATTAAAATCGATCCTTTAAAAAATAGGTCCTAAAAAATCGGCCCTTTAAAAATGCTTCTGGGTCCTTGTCAAAATATTTCACATTGACAGGTTAGTGTAGCTGGACCTGGAGCTAACAGTTAACAGCACTACCCAGAAAATATTATCATGTTGCCAAATTTCTTTAGATCTTGTTTCCTTAAGAAATTGACTGCTCATTCCCAGGCCCAGCTTCCTCTTTGCTCTTCCCTGGCCACGTCCCCTTCTCCCCTCCCAAACGTAACCTTGCCCTGAGATGGGAGTGCCTCCTCCTGTCCAGGATTTTATATTTTGTGCACGCATGCATGTAGGCATAAACAGTGCATGGCCCTGCTTTTGTGTGACTAAAAATCTGTGACTTTGGTGACGTGCTAAAGGGATCCTTCTGCAGCTTGACGTTCCTTCACTTCATGTTATCTTTACTGAATTTAAACATTTTGAAACAGGACTGTCGAAGGGAAGTTAGTCAAGTATTTTAACTACGTTCCATGGTATGGATCTACCCCACTATATTCCTATTAATGAGCATTTCTTTTTTTTTTTTTTTTGAGACAGAGTCTTGCTTCGTCGCCAGGTGCCAGGCTGGAGTGCAATGGCACAATCTCGGCTCACTGCAACCTCCACCTCCCAGGTTCAAGCAATTCTCCTTCTCAGCCTCCCGAGTAGCTGGGACTACAGGTGCCCACCACCACACCCAACTAATTTTTGTATTTTTAGTAGAGACGGGTTTCACCATGTTGGTCAGGATGGTCTCGAGCTCTTGACCTGGTGATCAGCCCACCTTGGACTTCCAAAGTGCTGGGATTACAGGCATGAGCCCCCGCGCCTGGCCTGATGAGCATTTCTTAATTTCCACTGACATGAACAATGCAGTGTGAGCATCCTTGTGATGTCCTCAGACCCCGTCTAGAGTTTCTCTAGGCTGATCTCCTGCCACTGAACGGCTGGGTCATAAGGTAGATGCATCTTTAACTTTTCTAGCTGTTACCAAATTGTTTCAGTGTTGTGTTAATTTACAGCAGTGCCTGAGCTGCTTTCCTTGATATCCTCACCGGATTGGATGTGTGATACTTTTTAATAATGTTTGCCAATCTGATTGTATCTCATGGTGGTTTCAGTTAGCACTTCCCTGATTATTAGTGAAATTGAGCATTTTTGTTTTCAGGATTTGGGTGTCATCTTCCATAAGTTACTGTGAATAGACTTGTCTCACTCTTTACAAAATTAGGTTGTGTGTGTATGTTTATTAATTTACGTGAATTCTTTATAAACCCTGAAAAAGAATCCCTCGTGAATTGTATGTTTTACATATATCTTCTCCCAATAGGCAGCTTAAGTTTTTTTTTTAATTTAATTTTATTTATTTGAGGTAAAAAAAAGTCAATAGTACAAACATTTACACAGTCTCCTTTTCATTTCTGCCCTCCAGCCCTCTGCGTTTCCTCCGCAGAGGCGACCTAGAAGGTCACTTTCTTGAATATCCTCCCTCAAATATTCCTTTGCATACAAAAATATATATGCACATATATATGTATATGGAATTCTTTCTTATTTACATAAATTATAGCAAACCACATAAACGTTTCTGTACTTTCTACTTTTACTTAATACCGTACCTTTAAAGAAAATGTTTACATACTATATATATTATCTATATATTAATATATATATTAGAGAGAGATTTTTAAATATAGGCCCAAATTTTCTTGACATTCTTCCCATTGAGAAGCAGAGATTCTCCGTCCCCTCCCCTTGAATCTGGGATTGCTTGTGTTTGTTTCAACCAGTAAAATCTGGCTGTAGTGATGTGGTGTGACTTTCAAGACATGGTCAGAAAAGGCCATCCAGCTTCCACCTGGTCCTCTTGGAATACTCACTCTTTGGGGAAGCCAGTTGCCAGGAAAGAAGTCTGCCTATTCTGAGACCACCATGTTGCAGGAGGCACATACAGGCATTCTGGAAAGATCTCCAGAGGATTGCCAGCCGTGGACGTCCAGCCTGGCTGAACCTTCAGACGAGGTTGCCCCAGCACACGTCTGACTGGAAGCACACAGGAAACCTCAACAGAAAATCAGCCAGCTGAGCCCCTCCTGAATTCCTGTCTCACAAACTTATGAACCTAATAAAGTATTTGTTGCTTTATAATACTAAACTTTTGGGGAAATTTGCTACACAGCACTCACAGCAAACTAAAGAATTAGTATAGAGCAAAATAGAGTTTATGGTAAAAAAATTGTTAAAAACTATAAAGGAAGATATTTCATAATGATAAACTGAAAGAGAGGAACATATTTTAGATGCATATTTACACATCACAAATGAAAGTCTGGAATATGGAAAGAAGAAATGGAAAAAATCTATATGAAGAAATAAATGAATGCACAATTATAATAGAACACAGCAGGTATTTCTCAGATAACAGAGCCAGTAGACAAAAGCCTATAATGATTTAGAGGATTTGAATGGCATGGTTAATTAATACGTACTATTTGCACAGAAATGCTTTATACTGAATGAAAGCAAATGCATTTTCTTTCAAACATACCTGACATCACCAAAAATAAATCATATCTCCTGAACTGAAAGTTTCCGCAAATAAAAATAATTACAGGCCACTTTCACCAATATTTTTTGTTTGTTTGTTTTCTGAATAGTGTCTTTAAAGAATGTATATATTTTGTAATTTCCAACTTTTACTTTAAACTCAGAATGTGTAGGCTTGTTACATAGGTAAACATGTCCCATGGTGCTTTGCTGCACAGATCATCCCATCATCCAGCTATAAGCCCAGCATCACTAGCTCTTCTTTCTGATCCTCTCCCTTCTCCCACCCCCGGACCTCCAACAGGCCATAATGTAAGCTGTTCCCCCGACTTCCCTATGTGTCCACATGTTCTCATAATTTAACTCCCACTTATAAGTGAGAATGTGCAGCGTTTGGTTTCCTGTTCCTGTGTTACTTTTCTAAGGATAATGATCTTCAGCTCCATCCATGTCCCTGCAAAGGATATGATCTTGTTCCTTGTTCCTTTTTATGGCTGCATAGTATTCCATGGTACATATGTACCACATTTTTTTATCCAGTCTATCATCGACGGGCATTTATCATTGATTTATGTCTTTGTATTGTGAATAGTGCTGTGATGAACATACACGTGAATGTGTCTTTATAATAGAACAATTTATATTCCTTTGGGCGTATACCCAATAATGGGATTGCTGAGTTGAATGGTATTTCTGCCTCTAGGTCTTTAAGGAATTGCCACTGTCTTCCACAATGGTTGAACCAATTTACACTCCCAACAACATTGTAACAGCGTTCATTTTTCTCCCAATCTTGCCAGCATCTGCTGCTTTTTGACTTTTTAATAACAGCCATTCTCACTGGTATGAGATGGTATCTCATTGTGGTTTTGATTTGCATTCTCTAATGATCAGTGATCTTGAACTCTTTTTAGTGTTTGTTGGCTGTACGTATGTCTTCTTTTGAGAAGTGTCTGTTCATGTCCTTTGCCTACTTTTTAATGGGGTTGCTTGGTTTATTTCTTGTATTTTTGTAAATTTAAGTTTCTTGTGTATGCTGGATATTAGACTTTGTCAGATGCACAGATTGCAACCATTTTCTCCCACTCTGTAGGGTGTCGTTTTACTCTGCTGATAGTTCCTTTCGCTGTGGAGAAGCTCTTTGGTTTAACTAAATCCCGTTTGTCAATTTTTGCTTTTGTTGCAATCGCTTTTGGCATCTTTGTCATGAAATCATTGCCTTTGCCTGTGTCCTGAATGGTATTGCCTAGATTTTCTTCTGTTACCAATACTTAATGTGAATCTAGAAATATACAATAAAAATGTGGCCAAATATTCCATGTAATATTTCTAAGTAAATTTTACCATGAGAAAAGTCAAATGGACATGGGAAGCTATTTACAATTAGAAATAATGGATAATTCATGTGTTCGGCTTTGTAGAATATCATGAACTTAGAAAGCAAAGGGAGAAATTTATAGCCTTAAATGAACGTGTTAGAGAAAAAGTGGAAACACAAACTTAATTTTAAGAACTTTTATAGTGCGAATGAAACAGCTAGCTAATTCTAGAGAAAAAATTCTAGAGAAAGTGGAAGAAAAGTAGATAAACATACCTCGATGGCATAGGGAGAAATAGTTGGGTCCAGCAATATAATAGTTTCCTAGGGCTGATTTAACAAATTACCACAAGCTGGGTGGCTTAAAACAACAGAAAAATGCCCTTTTATAGTTCTGGGGACTAGAAATCTGAAACCAAGGTGTTGGCAGGGCCGTGCTCCCTCCCCAGACTCTAGGGTGGATTTTGTTTGTTTCCTCCAGCTTCTGGGGGTCTGGTGGCAGCTTCACTCCAAGCTCTGGCTTCACTTTCATTCACATGGCCTTCCTCTCTGTGTCTGTGTCTTCTCTTCTGCCTCTTATAAGGACACATTATTGGATTTAGGGCCTACCTGGGTAATCCAGGATGATCTCATCAAGATCCCTAAATAATTACTTCCGTAAAGACTGTTTCTTCAAATAAGGTCACAGTCACAGGATCTGGGGATTAGAATGTGAATATATATTTTTTTGAGGCCACCATTCAAAACACTACAGATGGTTTTGAAACATGTCAAAACACCAGCAAAACTTTTTCTGTGAGATTAGTTGAAATTTGAATTAGAAAGAATAATAAAAATTTATAAAGTTTCAGACTCACAATAAACATTCTTTGTGAATTGTGTAGAGATGAAGGCTTCTTGAAGATAAAGGACATCTTACTAAATTCTTGACAAGGGTGATGCTTTAGAAAAATCCCCCTTCAAGTCAAGAATGGTCATTGTCACCACTGCTTTTGTGCATGGTTCTGGAGGCCCTTGCTAATACAGTGAAATAAGAATTTTAAAGATGTACAATATTCAAGAGAAGGGATACCATGCAGCATATGAGGTGACCTCTGAGCTAGAAAGTCAAATGGGACCAAGTGACCACTGCTGAGAAGCAGACATTAATGATAGAAAAAGTATTAGCTTTTCTTGTCTTTTCTTTCTTTTTTTTTTTTTTTTGATATGGAGTTTTGCTCTTTTTACCCAGGCTGGAGTGCAATGGTGCGATCTCGGCTCACTGCAACCTCTGCCTCCTGGGTTCAGGCAATTCTCCTGCCTCAGCCTCCCGAGTAGCTGGGATTACAGGCACGCGCCACCATGTCCAGCTAATTTTTTTGTATTTTTGGTAGAGACGGGGTTTCACCATGTTGACCAGGATGGTCTCTATCTCTTGACCTCGTGATCCACCCGCCTCGGCCTCCCAAAGTGCTGGGATTACAGGCTTGAGGCACTGCTCCCGGCCTAGCTTTTCTCTATATAGGTAATAGTGACCTAGGAAATGTAAGGTAGGGATGGGGAGACTACATTCAAAATAGTAACAGTAAGTCTAAACTGTCCACAGTAACACCCAACCAAAATAACCATCATCCTTCTGGAGAAAACTGTGAAAAAGTAATGAGGTTAGTAAAATAAAACTTGGATGTGGGGTTATCTTGTGTTCATAGGAAGACTCAATATTATAAAACTGTAAATTCTACACAAATTGTAAAAAGTTTTGCAAAAGTTATAAAGTTTGCTAATGTCACGGGTAGGTGAGGGCTTGTGCATAGCACTCTCGTTGCTCAGGGAGCCCCAACCAGCACAGGCTCTGGTGGCATCTTGATGTAACTATTAAAATTTGAAATAGGTAAATCCTGTTGCCTGGAAATTCTCCTTGGCCATATTTGCTCTCAAGAAATACTTGCATAAAGGGAGGCACATTCAATGATGTTATAACATTCTCAGTGGCCATGATTATGGGATAACTTAGTAAACATTGGTACATTCACATTGTGAGATTCTAATTAGAATGGAACATTTAAGCTGTAGGATATGCACAACTGATATCTTTCACCTAAAAATGCAAAACACCACAATAATTTTAATGGGTCCATTTATGTGTATATACATAAGTAGGGAAGATTCCAGAAGACTACACATGAGATTTCTCATAGTGATTATGTTTCCGGGTGATGTGAAACATTAGTATAACCTGTAATACTTTTCATAAGGAGGATTTTTTCTCATTTGACTTGACTACTACACAAGAACAGAGAATGAAACACTGTATATTCTCACTCATAGGCGGGTGATGAACAATGAGAACACATGGACACAGGGAAGGGAGCACCACACACTGAGGTCTATTGGGGGAACTAGGGGAGGGACAGCCGGGGAGGGGAGCTGGGGAGGGATGGCATGGGGAGAAATGCCAAATGTGGGTGAAGGGGCAGAAGGCAGCAAAGCACACTGCCACGTGTGTACCTAGGCAACTATCTTACATGTTCTGCACATGTACCCCCAAACCTAAAACGCAATAAGAAGAAAAAAAAACGGCAGAAGAAAGATGAAATAATAAGGGAGCTGTATAACCAAGAAAACATGGGAAAGATGGTTAAGTGAAGTTTCTAATTTAAATTTGCCAGACAGCGACACAGCTACGTTGCAGCTATTCATAACACACGCTTTATTTAACAAACATTCACTAGCACTGCTCTGTTCTGAGTACTGTTTTAGTTATTTGCTATCAGGGACAAAATAGGTAAAAGCTTAGAAGCTTCCTCCTCTAATGGAACCTAAGTTTTTGTGGAAGACGGCTGGCAATACAGTAATAGTAAGTAAAATGAAGAGAATACAGAAGATAACAAGTGCTATAGGCCAAAAAAACAAACTAACAGGTGAAGGTGGATACGTGGGAGTACAATTCTCTATAGAAATACACATGTTGGCCTCCTTGAGACATCTTGAGTACAGGTTTGGTGAGGTGGAATCAGCCACGTGGGTATCTGCTGCCTTAGTGATGTCACTCACCTCCCAAGGTGGATAGGTCAATGAGGGGCTATTATATGTGTTTAATTAAAAATGTAGTCTTTACAATGAAGTCTCTTAATAAATAGCCTCTTCTATTTTATACCACATCAGAAGAGAGGATCACCATGGAAATACGGCAAAGCCTTGTTGAATTTCCTTACTGAATAAAGTCAGTTTTGTTTCTATACAAGAGTGGAAATAGGATATAATTAAATCAACACTACTTTAATTGTTTGAGTTTATTTCACCTCTGGATAAGCAATGTAGAATCAGAGCATTGACCATATATGAAAGAGGAAATCTGATGTCTCTTCAAGTTTGAGCCTCCCTGACAGCATTTCAGTTTTATAAAGAGTGGTTTGAAGCCACGCTGTCTCCAGTGGGGGCCAGGGTTCATGCCCTCTCTCCTGACCCTCTCTGTCCACTGTTCTTCAGAAAGTGAGGTCTGAATCTCTTAGGCCCCCAGCTGCTTTAGAATCGAGTCTGGCTGACTGTATCAGAGCAGGAGTCTCTCCGTGCAGTGACTAATGGCTGTGCAATCCCTGCTGCCCCAGGGGTAGGGGGAGGACTAGGCAGTCTCTCAATGGGTAAGAGGGAAGGTGCCATTGGGCACGGAGGACACCCTGGCTGGGGCCAGGGAGGGCTCTAGGGGAAGATGGGTCTGGAGAATGATAAAGACTGTGGTTGATTGGTTTCTTAGTCTAAGGTGGCAGGCATTTTCAGTACCCTGGAAAAGGGGCCATCAGAAAATGGGAGGGGAGAACGCTGGCTATCATTGACACAGAATCAGAACCTGAAGCAGAACCAGCTGTTAATCTGATCTGCTCTGTGTTAACACTGCTTTTGCTGAGTTTGAGGCCAGGGCCTTTGATGACTGTCAACGGGACAGGTAGAGTAATTCCTTCAGGAAAGACGCAGTGAGACTCCTCAGCTGTCACATGCCCTATATTAGGGGTAAATAATTCCTAGCAGATGCAAAGGGCTCAGCTATTGTTGGGTCCACTAAAGGAGGTCATATTCTCCAGATCTGCATCCCCACCCAACCAGCGGCACGCAGTCCTGCGTCCACGGCCTGGAGGCAATGCCATGCCATGGCCGCTTTCTGGAGCAATTCTCAGTTAGGAGTGCAGTTTTCCTGGGAGTTAAGGCAACGGAAAGGTAAAAGAGGAAGCAAGTGGGACAGGACAGGAGAGCCTCAGACCACCAGGCATCTCTCAGAGCCCATTTTGGGCAGGAATGGTGAGCCTGGTACCCCCATGATGCTATCATCAGCAGAGGCTGCCAGGAAAGAGTTTAGCCTTGGCTCAAGAGCTGCGCTGGGTCCTGAAGGTGGGCCCTTTGGAGCCACCAGCTGATTGCACTCCTGTGGCCGAACGGAAGCTCTGTCATGGTGGCCACCACCCCTGTGTCAAGGTTCTCCACTTTTCCTTCCATGGTCAGGGAGCAGCACCTCTGGGATCCTGGTGGCCTTTCTCTCTGGGCAGGAACTTCCAGGAGGGAGCCTGTGGGAGGAAACATAGCTCCCACTGCTGCGGGTGGCCTCAGGCAGCAACCATCTTTTCTAGATTCCTCTGTGCCTCAGCTATTGCCTCTGCCGCTCTCCGTGCTTATCCATTGATGTGACCCAGACTCTCTGTACCAAGGTGTCGGGGCCTGGCAACCACTCAGGCCAGGGTGGCTGCACTGTATTTGTCTCTTCACAGCCAACGGTGCCCAGATAGGCAGAGTCCTGCACATATTCTTCCTGCCTCAATTATAAAATAATCGTGTCACAACTGAGCTCCTTTGACCCCTTTTGGAGACACTGTCTAGAGGCACTCAGAACGTCCCAGCGTTTGACATCCTGTCGTAGGCTTTCCTACAATACAGCCGCTAACAAAGCTAGGCTGTCCCGAACCCTGGTAATACCAAGTCATTTACTTTTATACCAAGACATCTGGGGAGACCCCAAAGTCTGCATGTGGTGTGTACCCAGGCACATTTTGAGGGCTTCTTGCTGTGAGACCCGAAGTTCTTATGGGGTTGTCTAGAAGGTGCCATGTGCACCACACGTGTTTGTGGCAGGTTCAAGCATGTGTTTCTTATCAGGGAGCAGAAAATCATGAAAGACTTCGAGGTAGAAGCACAGACTCAGAAAGCTAGGTTTAAAATGAAGTTTTTTGAGCAATCAAAATTCAAAGGCTAAAACAAAATGAAACAAAAAGAATTCTGCCATGATTTCATAAATAGCTTGGGCTTGTCATTCCATGGACTGAGGAGGAAAGCTGTTTTTCGGCTGGACCCCGCACCACCATAGGTACAAGCTGGAAGAAGGGCCCTGGATTGCGTGGCTTCGGGCTACCTGCTCATGCAGCTTACCTGTGCCCTCAGGTCTCGTTCAGGGTCAGTCTTCAAGGCCCGAGCTCAGGATGGGCTGTGCAGGACACTAGATGCTTGGCGTCCTGCGGTACCAAACATGTGCACAGTCCTCAGTTGTGGGTAGCATGCCCATGCTCTAGAAACCCAGAGGCTGGCACTGTTTCCTGCCCTGGAGCTTGACATAAATGCTACACTGTGTCTTTGTTTCATCACTGACCCCTCCAACATCATAGGGTCTATAGCTCAGGTGGCCAAGGCAGCAAGGCAGCTGGCCCTACAGAGCTGTGTTTTCTCCAGGTCCACTCAAGCTGACTGCTTCCTGGTGGCCAGGCATTTGGGCTGGAGCAGCACTAAATGAATACTGTGTTTCTGGTCTTTTTTTTTTTTTGATTGAGATAGAGAAGGGTGCATTCACTACATCAGTATCATGTGGCTGAGGCTACAGTGACCTGCTCTAGCAAAGATACTGTATCTGACCATTCTCCTAGAATCCATCTGGTTTCAGGAGGATCCATTCGGTGAATTGGATAGAGATATGACTGTGAACACTCATTCCTTTGAAAGCATGTGGCATTCTGAAGGCGTTAACTACCAGAGGCAGCCTACTAACAGCCCTCCTTGTGACACAGTAAATGGCAATTGCTTCCCTGAAGGGACATGGGTGCCACCTGTCCACATCTGGGCCCTGACCTTGAGGAGTCTATCGATCATTTGAGAACCCCAGTAATTTAGATATAGGTAGAATATGGACTTGAGGGGGAAAGATGTCCAGGCCTGTTTCAGCAACTGTCCATCTGTCTGATTTGTGTAAGTTATCAAATATCTCTCCACTCATTTCCTGAATAATAAACATGGAGTAATAACCCATAACGTATCTTGTGAGATCTTGTGAGAGGTTAATGTAAAGGTGCATATGAACGGGCTTGTGTTTAAATGGCACTAAGTACACATACAAGATATTTCTGTGAGCTTGTTTTTTACCCAGTTACTCAATGCCAACAGTGTCCATCGGTTTCATATTTCTAAAGATTGTGCTAGGTGCGTAATATGGTTTGGCTGTGTCTCCACCCGTATCTCATCTTGAATTGTAATCCTCGTAATCACTAATCCCCACATGTCGAGGGAGGAACCTGGTGGGAGGAGATGGAATCACGGGGGGAGTTTCCCCATGCTCTTCTCATGACAGTAAGTCATGAGAGCCGATGGTTTTATATACGTTTGACAGTTCTTCCTTCACATGCTCACGTTCTCTCTCTCCTGCCACCGTGGAAGAAGTGCTTGCTTCCCCTTCTGCCATGATTGTAAATTTCCTGAGGCTCCCCCAGCCATGCAGAACTGTGAGTCAATTAAACCTCTTTTCTTTATAAATTACCCAGTCTCTGGTAGTATCTTTATAGCAGCATGAAAATGGACTAATACGATTCCTTTAGTGAAGCCGTAGAAATGGGATCATTAGTTCCGTTTTTGATGAGACAATAGAACTGTAGAGGGGAGGGCTCACAGACAGGAAGGGAGGAGCCAGTTTGGAAAAGACTCCTTGATAGGGATCTTAGGAGCTGCCAAGAGCAAGGACAACATTAGGCTTAAGGCTGCAACATCATTAAAGCCATAAAAGGCTTTTGAAGCTCAGGGGAGAGAACATCACAAGACAGACTGTGAAAGATGCTCCAGTGTCCAGCTCTGCCTGGTCCTCACCGCTGAGCCCCACAGGAATGTCCAG
Source organism: Leontopithecus rosalia (assembly GCA_028533165.1). Lineage (NCBI taxonomy): Eukaryota > Metazoa > Chordata > Mammalia > Primates > Cebidae > Leontopithecus > Leontopithecus rosalia. The sequence goes on from CM052663.1 coordinate 1,445,953, forward strand.
TTGCCCCATGGTAGCCCCTGAGGTTGGACAAGCATTTCGAACAGAACACGCCCAGGACAGAATTTTGATGATGGACCCCTTCCCTACCTGCTTCTTCCCCAGCCTTCACTACTCACCTGTTTGCTCTGGAGAGGACCCTGGAATTTTCTGTCTTTAGTTCATGTCCATGTCCAATCCATTGGGAGGTCTGATGAGAGCTCTAGAATATATCTTGAATCTGACGATTTGTCCCTGTGCTCACTGCACTGCCCCTGTCTGTGGCATTCCAGGCGACTGCTGCCACGGCTTCCCAGTACCACCCAGCCCACACCCGGTCCACCTGCCCATTCTCCGCACAGCAGTTGTGGCCTTTGAAAGTGTGGCTTGGGTTTCATCACTTGCCTGCTCGTGGCTCCCAAGACTCCCTGCTACACCCTGAATGAAAGACAAGCTCCTTATCGTAGCCTAAGACACCCATCTCTCTCGGGTTATACTGGAGATTGCAAGAAGAAACAGAGGAGGAGAAGGCTGGGAACAGCAGACGTCAGCCACGTTGCAGTAGCCTCGGCAGGGGAGCCATTCATGATCGCGAGTACAAAATGCAAAACAAAAGAAACAAATGGGTGGACTTAAAAATTCCCTCTATTTTCCCCTTAGATTTCTTTCTTCAGCATTTTTTTTCTTTCCAAACCAAGTCCGGAAGAACACAAGCAACCCCTGTCCACCTTGCTTGTATGCAATTTAGATATAATTCTAATTCAAAAACAAAATCGAAACAGTGTCACAGACACAAGAGATTATAGTAGAAATATTGAGCAACCTTCAATGCAGGGGAATAAAAGACATAATTGTGCAGTGTTCATTGTGTTCATACTGCACATGTGTAGGTGTGCAGAGAAACTTCCTGTGGAACTGTTGCTGTTTTAGTGTTAGAAACAGACACTGCGCAGAGTCCTTCGGTGGCTTTGCTTGCTGTTCCCAACACCGATGGCATCCGTAGCGACCAAGATGCATAATTCCGTCATCACTCCCATTAAGCTGCAGGAAAGAAAAATGAGGTCTCTTGTTCCCTCTCTAATTCATATTTTAAGCATTGCAGTACCAAGGGTACAGAACAGGTCACAAATGTAGGATTGAAAATGTATATGGATGAAACACTAAGTGAGGATTTGAATGACTAAACATGGTCTCTCTGAATTCAGGACACAGAACGTGCACTTCCTGGATTCTGTCTTTCCCTCGCCCCACACACAGTATGCACATTATGCACGTAACATGGAACGTGGGCTGAGTGGAAGAAGAATCGCATTCACAACATCGTATTAAAGCTTCTAGCCCTGGGTGGGGAAAGTAAAACAGTTTGCTTATGAAACTGAGCTGCTGCTCTGGAGTCCATGACGCCCTGAATCTGCGTCGGTCATGGTGGTCTCGGCTGCAGGTATTTGCAGGAAAGAGAAGGGAGCAGATGATGCACGGCTTCCCCCACCCACACCCCACACCTTTGCTATCTGGGAACTGCTTTCCTGCTTATTTTATACGTTTGTATCACTTTTCTGTAATTCATTCATATTACTATTTTAATAATCTCACTGCTTAAAGAAACTGTATTTTATTCTCATCCTAAGAAATAATACGCATATTTCATGGTTTCCTTGAGTCACTTGATTTCTTTTTCTTTTCTCTTTTTTTTTTAGGCAGAGTCTTGCTCTATTGCCCAGGCTGGAGTGCAGTGGTGCAATCTCAGTTCATTGCAAACTCTGCCTCCCAGGCTCAAGGGATTCTCTTGCCTCAGCCTCCTGAGTAGCTGAGATTACAGGCACTCACCAACACATCTGGCTGATTTTTGTATTTTTAGTAGAGACAGGGTTTCACCATGTTGGTAAGGCTAGTCTCAAACTCCTGACCTCTGGTGATCTACCCACCTCGGCCTCACAAAGTGCTGGGATTACAGGCATGAGCCACTGTGCCTGGCCTATGCCACTTGATTTCTAACGCCATTAAAAAGAACTAATAACTGGCCATTACACCTTGGGTAGCCACCAGCACCCTCCGCCCTCACTCCAGTGGCATTTACTCAGCTTTGTTTTTCTTCACTGGGCCTAGCTGTACCGGCTCTTATGTAAGGTCTCTATTTCAATCTTTATTATTCACAGAAGGAAGATGAGATTTTGTTCTGTCCCATTGGCTTCCCCTGTTTCATCCACTGCGGTGACTGATACACAGCAGCCACTAAGCTGATGTTTAATGCATATTTATAGAAATAGAATATGCCCATCTGTGTGTCATGGCGAGCACTAGCTTACCTGCAACACTTAGGTAAAGCCTTGGCTTTGGCATTCATTAGACAACTACCCCAGACCCCTGAGCCGACACAGGCACCTGGACAGCAAATGTGGAGGGTGCAGTCTAGACGGAGCTGATGGCCGCTCCAGTGTCTCCCCAGTTATTCCCTGTGGGATGAGAGGTTACCTGTTGGTCCCTTGAGGCTCCTGCCCACTCCTAGGATAGCTTCAGAACCCTGGCCAAACCCACTCACCTCCCTGGACACAGTTCCGCTTTCAGGAAGGGGCATAGGAGTCATGTATTTCAGTGAAATTCAAGGTGAGGTTGCTGAGAAAGGTTTCTTACTCTCGAGAACCTCAAATAATCAAACATTTTCTTTCCTCTGAAAGAGTAGAATGGAGAGAACACAGGGCGGAAGTGGGGAAGGCTGTCTCTGAGCTGTGGCCCCGCTTATTTCTGGCTGTACAAGTCTGAAGAAAGATTGTCCAGCCTGTCTGAGCCCATATCTATTAAGTGTGAAATAATGGAATTGTCTGTACTGCCAAATTCACAGAGTTATTTTGGAAATTAAGTGAGAAAACATATAGTACAATGTTCTACAAGATATAAAATGCCAGTAATATTCTTTGCTTTGGATTTTAAAAAACAGCAAGAGTGGCGTCGCTGTGTGCAGGCAATTTTGCTCACAGCTCAGTGGGGTTTGTTTGCCTCGCTTTGATTGTGCTTTGGGACCAGTCTTAGTATGAGAGAGTAGAGAGCAGACTAGAGTGAATGTTTTTAAAATGTCTAAAAATATAGAGGACAGTTTGAGGCATGGTCGTTCATTTTTCCTGGGTCTTCCTGGCAGAGTTCCTATGACCTTCAACACGGTTCCAAAGCATGACAGTGGCAGGAATCAGGGAGAAAAGAAAAGGCTCTTCAGGTTTCTTTAGAAAACATTTTGTGCTGCTGCTTCAGGATGAAGACATTCATGCTACCCAAGTGCCCATTTTCTTCTCTCTTCATTTCATTGTACATGTGAAAATTTTATTTACCCTTTCCAAGCAAAATATCAGTATATCAAACATTAGAGAGTAGTCAACCCAATTATACATACAAAATACGTTATGCAACCATTAAATGACTCTTGAAAAGAGTTTCAGTCACAGGGCTTGCTTAGGATATTGTGATAACTGAGAAAATACAGACACATGAGCATACCATTAAAAACTGTGTGTCTGGGTATTGCATCCTCATATACACTCACTCACATGTAAGAAGCAAAATGGAAGGGCTGTGTCAAAACCTTAACAGTGATTTGGTTGCTAAGATCAGAGATGATTTTTCTTACATTTTCTACATTTTCACAATTGTCTGCTTATTGCTTCTGTAAATCAGAAAAAGTGCAGTCATTTAAACTAAAGTTATGCAGTAGGCGAGGGAAAATCTAAAACATAAAAATCTGGGGTTTCAATAGTTAATACTGTTATGCTAGATCATGTGTATATGACTTCCTACGTTCCCTAGTAACTAAAGGGTATTGTTTCCCATGGACTTTGACAGAACGCCCGAAAGTGTGATGAAGACAATAGAATTCCTCCAACTGTTAAAAAGACTGACTTGTTCACTGTTTGCCTTCCCCTCTGGATCTGATTTGCATTATCACATTTCGGAGCTTGGAATTTGGGCTAGTTCAAAGAGCTTTATTTAGAAAGTCATTTTATAGGCATTGGCAATTTCATAAAACTTTTGCTCTAGAATTGCCTCTGGTACATTTTCTTCTTAAGTCAAAACTCTAGTAGTTCACATCTCGTTCTTTTTTTTTTTTTTCCAGAGACAGGACCTCAGTATGTCGCCCAGGTTGGTCTTGAACTTCTGGACTCAAGTATTCCTCCTGCCTGACTTCCCAAGTAGCTAGGGTGACAGGCATGAGCCCCTGAGCCCAAACAAATTTTTAATATTTTTATTCTACAGGCAAAACTTCACTTTGAAAGTTGTGCCTGAGAACATTCAGACCCTGGTTTATATTTCAAATAAATGCTGGGCCATTAAACATGCTAAATCTAATGTCTAAATGTATTACATATGCATGAACTTCATAACATAACATATTAGGCTGGTACGAAGCTTATTGTGGTTTTTGCCGTTTAATGGGACTTTGCCATCAAAGTTTGGAAAACAGATTGAGTTGTACCTCTTTCCTCCATCTATAATGTACCAGTAATGAAACCAGGTACATCCAGGATCTTCAGGGACCCTGCTTTGCACTTGTGCCACCACTGGCCTGTCTCAGGTCTCTGCTTCTCTTCTGGGCCACCACATCCCAGCAATGTCCTGACACTTTTTCTGCTATTGCACTTTATTCTTCAAACTGTCACCAGATTAATTCACCTAGTATAGAGCTCATTATATTTTCCGAAACTCTTACATGGATTTCCCTTTTGACCTCACAAACCAGATTGACTATACACCCCTCACCTTGGTACACGATGCTCTTCATGTTTTTATTTCTTAGGCATTTGTTTTTCTTTTCCAACAAACTCACTGCACGTCTTCTCCAGGCCAGTCTTGTTCTGTTCTATGTATCAGGGAATGCGATAGACAGACATCCCTGCCCTTAAGAATTCTGCATTGTAGCAGCGGGGCCAGAAAATCAATGTCATGAACAAGGGAACTGCTGAGCTTGCCTAGAATGTGCTCATTCTAGGGAGGGTCCTCAGCTCAGGGTAAAGAGGCACCAAATTAGCATTTTAGTTAAGACTGTGAAGAGCAACAGAATGTGTCCCTGTTTCTCTCACCTCCTTCAAATCTTTACTCAGAGATCACTGAAAATATGATCTTTGAGTAAAGATTTGAAGGAGGTGACAGAACGAGCAACACAGATGTGGGGAAGAGTGCTTAGGCCTAGGGAACAGTCGGCCAAGCTGCCTGATGTGGAGTGTGGCTGTGTGGCCAGGCCAACGTGGCCGAGCTGGGAGATGTAGGGGAGGACATCAGACAGGCTGCGGAGGGCCCCTGGGTCTGCAGCCTCGAGGCCATCAGAAGGATGAAGCTTTCCCTCTGAGAGACAGGGAGGCCCTGAAGGATTTTCAAGGTGATTTATCTGACAATCACCTTAAAAAGAGCAATCTGGCTTAGCTGACAGGATACAGTGAAGAGGCAATGGTGCAAGCCAGGAGTCCTGTTGGGAGACACTTGCAGTCATCCAGGCAGGAGGCTTGCAGCACGGCGGTAGACAGGCATCCTGGAGGTGGTGAGAAATGCTCTTATCTGGAGACTCTGTGAAGGGAGAGCCCAGAGGATTTGCTGATACACCGGAAGCAGGAGAGAGAGAAAGCAGAGGTCAGGGAGGCTTCTAGGTTTGCGCACTCAGCATCTGGATGGATGGGTTGTCAGTAGCTGGGATGAGGAAGACTGGGCAGCTATGGTGAAAGGGAAAGTAAGAAGTTTACATATGAGATTTTTATTTCACATAAAAACAAAAATATTTTTTAGAGGAGATGCAAGTAGGCCGTTTAATAAAATGAGGAGTTCAGAGAAGAGGGCCACATGGGAGCTGCCACCAAGAGAGGCGCTCCCTCAGAAATGGTCTTTAATGCCTGGGACTGAATGACAGAAACGCAGGGATGAGGGGATGGAGAGGAGCAAGGAGGCTGACAGCTTAGTGTTCACGCACAGACGCACGGGACACGGAGGAGTCAGAATCAGGCATGGCCACTGCTTTGGGAGGAAAAGCAAGCCAGGTTTTCTAGGAAGCCCAAGTGAAAGGTTTTTTCCAAAAGGAGGACACAACCTACTGTATTAAATATCTCCATCTACTGTGGTGTAAGCCATTTTCTAGCCATATTACGTAGATATCACCTAAACTATTTTATTCTTATGCTACATTGATCTAGGCACAGTCCATGAACCAGACCATAGAATTTCCTACTACTGTTTAAGCTATTATTTATTTTAAAACGATCTTTCAACATTTCATCACAATGTACTTCTTACATTTATTAATTACATGGATTACCTACATTTTACAGTCCTTAAACAAAAAAAGAGCAAACACAATTAAAGCATGATATAGACTGAATGTTTGTGTCCCTCCCAAGATTCATATGTTGAAATCCTAATCCCCAAGGTGATGGAACCCTTATGAATGGGATTAGTGCTCTTGTAAAAGACACTCAGAGAGCGCTCTTTCCCCTTCCTCCATGTGAGAACACAACAAGAAGATGATGGCTAGGACCCAGGGAGTGGGCCCTTCCCAGATACTGCATATTCCAGGACCTTGATCTTGGCCTTCTCGGTCTTAGAACTGTGAAAAATAAACTTCTGTTGTCTGAAATACTGAAGTATCCTAATTGGTAATAGAAGCCCAAGTGGACTTAAACAAAACACAAAAAGAAAACCATCCTAAATCCAACAACATGGACATAATTGTTCATTTAACTTATTTGTAAGTTTCGATATCATAAACACCATTTTAATGAGCATCTTTTATGTCTTTCTTGAGTTATATACAATAATTTCCTTCTGGTAAATGTATAGAATTAATATTTCTGAATCCAAAGTATTAAAAAAACTCCATCTAACTGCTTAAATTAATGTAATCTCACTTCAATTCTCTAATATTGTTTCTTCTTACTTTTTAACCTTATCAGTACAAATAGGATGGTGTGTGTGTGTGTGTGTGTGTGTGTGTGTGTACTCACAGATTGATCTTTTTCAGAGTTACTCAATTAGGAAATCCTTCTTGTATTTTAATTCTTCATATAACCAAGTTTATTTTATGTCCCACAGTTGTTTTAATCTTTATTTCTTTTTATGCTATAGATGATTGTTAATGAGAAGTAATTTTAGGCTTACAGAAGACATACATGAATAGTAAAGGGTGTTTTTTCCAAAACTATTTTAGAGTAAGTTGCCAGCATGATGCCCCATCACCCCAAATACTTCAGTCATCCCTACAAGCAAGGACGTAATCACAATATAGTAAATTACCATGAAAATAAGGAAATTAACTCCTTGGATTTCCACCACACAATCCAGAGACCCCATTCAAGTCCTGCCAGTTGTACCAATAATATCTGCTACGAGAAAACAATTCAATCCAGGACAAAACACTGCATTTGGTGTCTTATTTTTTCAGACTCTTTCAATCTAGAATAATTTCTAAGTTTTTCCTTAACTTGTACACCCTTGATGCTTTTGAACACTGTGGAGCATTTCATAGATGTCTGTCCACATGAGTTTGAGCTTCTTCATGCTTACATTGTGCGGATCCTCGGCAGGAACCTCGCCGAGGTGATGTCACTTTCTCTTTATTGCACCCTATCAAATGGTGTGTAAGTTGTATGGGTCCCATTACTTATGTCCACTTTGATCTCTTGATTAAGGTGTGCTGTGTGTTGAGTGACATGCTCCCAAAAGATACACTGAAGTGTTAACCCTGACACCTGTGAGTGTGGTCACATCCACACACATTTGGAAATAAAGTCCTTGCCGAGGTAATCCAGTTAAGATAAGGTCATGCTGGATTAGAGTGGCCCTAAATCCAGTAACTGGTGTTCTTCCAAGCAAAGAGAGACATGAAAACACAAACATAAAGGGACGAAGGCCACATGGCCACAGAGGCGAAGGCTGCAGGGATGCTTCTGCAAGCCAGGGGACCCCAAGGACTGCCCACAGCCCTTGAAGGCAAGAAGTGGCAAGGAAGGGTCCTCCCCCAAACCTTCCGGGGGTGCACGGTCCTGCTGAGACTTCGACTTCACACTTCTGACCTCCAGGGCTGAGAGAGAATAAATCCAGGGCTGAGAGAGAATAAATCCAGGGCTGAGAGAGAATTAAGCCACCAATTTCGTGGTGATCTGTCATGGCAACCCTCAGAAACTAATACAAGATAGTATCTGCCAGGCTCCCCTATAATAAAGTTGCCTTTTTTTCTTTTTAATAAATAAGGGTTTTTGTTTTTTGAGTAGGAGGTCCTTCGAGACTAGGTAAGAAAGTTTCCTATCAACCTTCACCCATTAGCTTTTGGAATTGGCAAATGGTGATGTTTTGAATGATTTTGTTTCTTCTACATGTATTTTTGGGTATTCTACTCTAAGAAAGGGGTTGTTTTGCTCTAGCGTTTAAAATGTATTTTTATATATGTATATGTTTATTATTCAAGGGGTTATACGTTCCTATCATTATTTATGCTGATGCTCAAATTGCCCTACATATGGCCAGCAGGAGAACTCCGTCAAGCTGGCTTTGTGTCCTTTTGACATATTCCCGTCATTTTCTCACACTACAAAATGTTCAGTTCCACTGTGTACCATTCTGCCCTTGCCTTAGCCTTGGATTCAGCCATTTCTCTGAGGAGTTCAGTTCCCTGCTGGTGGAGAACAGTACTTAGCAACCAAGACCTGGGTGCTTGGTGTCCCCACTGCTGTGGAGGTGCGGCTGTGGGCAGGCTCTCTCATTGAGCAGAATTAGGGAATAGATTTCTACGTAAACAAATAAACTCACACACATAAATACAGGCATGGATGTACCATTGAAACCTATATTTATTGCTACATTTACCTACTTATGTACTTATTGAAAACCATGATTCTATACCTCCAATTCCAGTCCAGCACCTGAAGGGAGGGAGGGAGGGAGGGAAGGAGGGAAGAAGAGAGGGAGGGAGGAAAAAGGAAGAAAGAATGAAAGGCAGGCAGGTATCATATGTTTCATCATTTTTAAATTGCTTTTCTTGCATTTTTACAAGCAGATCAGAATATCTGCAAATAACGATGGATTTTCTACTGACTTTGTAATATTTCATAGAGTTGCCCTTTCAGGGAAATGTTGAACAATGTGAGGATAACTTACCGTTTCTTAATTGGAAATGTTTTCAGTGTTTCAACTTCGTGTGAATGTGGGCAGTTGGTTTGAGATACTCTTTTTATCTATCATATTAGAAGTAAATATCAATTCTTGTTTTACGAAGCGTTTATCAAGAATGCTGAATTTTATCAAATGCCCTTTAACATATTATGAGATGACAGTTTGCTTTTCCCCTGTGACTTAGTAACGTAACCAGTGAATTAATAAATATCTTAATACTGAACCGTTCTTACACTTCTAGAGAAGGCAGTACTTGTTCATAGCACGTCATTCTTTAACTATGTGGTTAGATTTAATTTGACTATTTTTCAGGAATTTGGTATCACTTACGCTGTCTTTTTATATTTTGTTATTAGAAGTTTACTATTGTAAGAAAATAAATTGAAAAGGCTGTTTTTCTAATTTTTTCCTCAAAGGAGTTAAATAGAAATTATTTGATTTGAGGAAACCTGCTTGTAATAGCATTAACACTTATGGCCATTTTGAAAGGGAAGAGGTACATCTCTGTGACAGCTTTAAACATTTCTTCCATTACTAGAAATCTATTCAGACATTCTACCTTTTCCTGATGACACTGTGGTAATGTGCATTTTCCTAGAAAATACAGAAAATGAAATACTGCACGTTCTCGCTCATAGGCAGGTGATGAACATTGAGAACACATGGACACAGGGAGGGAAGCACTACACACTGGGGTCTATTGGGGGGAATAGGGGAGGGACAGTGGAGGGGGGAGCTGGGGAGGGTTAGCAGGGGGAGAAATACCAGATGTGGGTGAAGGGGAGGAAGACAGCAAATCACACTGCCATGTGTGTACCTATGCAACTATCTTGCATGTCCTGCACATGTACCCCAAAACTTAAAATGCAATAAAAAGGAAAAAGAAAAAGAAAAGAAATAGTTTCATTGATATTTACAAATTTACTTCCAAAGAAAGTTGCAATCTTTAAAACCTCTTCTGTATTTGTGGTTATAGTCCATTTTAAAATGTATATTGTCTCTCTCTACCTTCTCTTTCTCTCGCTGTCTCCCACATCTCATTCTGGCAGTTCTGATAGAGGTATGTTTGTTTCAGGAGTTGGCATGCATTTCTGTAAAGGGCCAGGAGTAAATATTAGGCTCTGTGGGTCATACGGTCACTATTCAACTCTACCTTCTGGCATGAAAGCAGCCAGGGATAGGACATACATGAAAGAGTATGGCTGGGTTCTGATAGAACTTTGTTATGAACACTGAAATGTAAATTTCACATAAGTTTCGTGTGTCACGAAAACGTTCTCCATTTTTCTCCAACTATTAAAAATTGTAAAAACCGTTTTAATTTGAGGGTCATACAAAAACAGGTGGTGGGCAAGATTGGACCCATAGTTCTGCCTGCCAACTCCTAGTCCATTTCATAGACTTGGGCAGAAAACAAAAACAAAGAATGAACTCCTTAAATATGTTGTCATAGCTTCATATAATTCTGTTCTCTCAATTCCTTACCATATTAAGACTCCCGTCATCTTATTAAAATCTGTTTTCTAGAATCTTCCTGAACTAATGTCTGGTTCCTTTCTTATCCTGTTCCCTGAATGCTCAAGTATACAAGAATCTGTGAGTACTGTAACACGCAGTCATCTGCTAACCACCCAGCTTAATAAGCAAGAAATTACAGAGAGAACCGCTTCTGTGTTTTGCAGCATGGTGGAAACTAACTTACATACCCTTTCAATGGAAACACTTTAAAAATCAGAAACGCCGGATTATTTGTGTTTTGAAATACACCACTGAGCTAAATAAGCAGAAGGAATCAACAGAAGGCTAGAAACCGTTTACGATCAGGGACCTCAAAGAGTTTAGCAAAAAGCATCAAAGCAACTTGTGGCCTGAGTGTTATCTGCCAAAGCTGTGCTCTAGAGCTTTGGTTTTGATGCCACAAAAGGCACAGGAAGGAAGGAATCCATCGTGGGCTCCCAGAGCAGAGCCAGGAGCTCAGGAGAGGTAACACACCTTAAAAGAGCATGACTTGAACCTGAGTTCATACCACTTACGTGGCTGAAAACCTGAAATTGCGAATTTGAATTAAGTGGTCTCAGGTTGATAATACTTTCAGGTGACTGGCAGAGGAGCAAATCAAAACCTGCTCCAAAAGAATGCCACTTCACGTAGGCCTGAAAATGTTTCTACAAGACACATGGACTCACATTTTAAAATCTTTAAAGGAAATAAGAGAAATAACAGAGCAAAGCGCAGCCTGCACATGTTTCCGAGGGTCACTATCTAATTCAAAGTAGAAAATAAGTAGGTTTAGTATGTTTTTAGATTAAAAAAGAGGCTCGAAAATACAAAACTTGAGGCTATTTTAAAATTGACTTTAAATATTTGAAAAAGAACAAAATGAAGGAACTAGTAATAAAAATGTGATTGAAAGTTTTTGAAGATTATAAGTAAAGAACCAACTAGGCAAAACTAAAGAGAGAACTGAATTCGTGAATAGAAGATAGACTAAAAACATTATCTAAAATGCAGCCCAGAGACAAAGAGTAAGAATTATGGCAGAGTGGCTAAGAGATCAAATGGCTGAGAAGCTTCTACATGTACACGTGTGTGTGTTCATACACATATGTATGTGTGTATGATTTTATATACATGTGCGTAAATCTGAACCCTAGAGGGAAAAATTAGGTGAGTGGGCATGAGGCAGTATTCCAAAATATAATCACTGGGGATTTTACTGAATTGTTGAAAGATACCAAGGCCCAAATCCAGGAAGCCCAACAATTCCAAAGCCAATCAAAATACAAAGAAATCTACGCGCAGTAATAAAAATTCAGACCAAAGAGAATGACTAGTTAGAAAAGAGAGATCACTTACAAAGACACAGAAATTAGACTGACAGCTGAATTTCTAGCAGTAACAATGGACTCCAGAGAGGGGAGATTATCTTCATTGTGCCAAGAGAAAAACCCAGCAAAACAGTATTTCAAGATTGAAGAGGAAATAAGACAATTATTAGTTCTCTATTTCAGGTAGAAACAGGATCTCGAATGGCAGGCATGAAATGCAAGAAGGAATACGTGTAAAATTAGTGGTAAATCTACGGATACAATTTCATATAATTTTGTGGCTTCGTGCAGTTGAATGCTAAGCTGAAATCTCCAGCGTCAATGAAAAGTTTCTCACTCTTTTTTAAATTTTAAAATAATTAGAATACATGCTTGCCATACATAGTTTGGAAAAGAGAAAAGTAGAAAAATAAATGAGAAGATATCTGTAATGTATCAATTGTTAATATTTTGATATATAACTTTTAGTCACATCTATTTGTGCCTTTTACTTAGACTGATGCTGATTGTCTGATACACTTTGTTTTGAATCATGACCAGAAAATGAGGCTTTTCCCGTGTCATCAGATATTCTTCAGAAACATCCCTTTATAGTGCTACTTAATATTCCATGCTTTGAGTGTGTCATAATGTGGCTGAAACCAGCTAGATGCCCACCAGTCCCAGTTCCTCTTCCTGGGCACACAGATTGTTTCTCTCAGCCTTTCTGGCATTGATTTTGAGCCAGTAACTGCACTCTGGCCAGTGAAATATGTGCAGCGCTGAAATGTACCATTTCCAGGGTAGGCCTTAAAAAGCCTCGCAGGGTTCCCCTCTATCTGAAGGCTGGGACCAGTGGAGGACTCTGATGAAGCTCTTGAGGCCAGACCTGCATCAGGGTCTGAAATTCCACCTGGCAGTGCCCATACAGAAGTAGAGATCTAGGCCCAAAGGGTGCAAGAATGAAGTTATGGAAGTTAGCATAAAAGGAATGTCCCTGGGAAAACAACCAAAATTAAAATATTTTCAATTGCCGATTAATTTCAGGTGAGAATCTCCAGTTTTAGACGACTTCTGTCTACAGCTCTCATCTGCTCCTAGTTGTGGTGATGATCACTTTGTTCCTGGGCACACACAGCAAGCATTTAGAAAAAGTGTCCATTTGGCTTTCTTCCTATGTGACTGGTCATTTCCCATCCTTTCCCATTTGACTGATTAATTTAATATATATTTTTATCTAGGAGTTGGTTACATATTACATGTTTGTTACAATTATTTCTACTTTATGAATAGCATTTATCATTTATGATGTTTTGATGCAGATGCCTTTAACTTTTCAAATCTTATGAAGTCAAAGCTATTGATGGTGTTTATAATTTCTTCCATTGATTTTATCTTAGACCCTTAGTCCTGCCAGAACAAACATACTATTTTTCTAGACTGGTTTTAAGCTCGACTTTAAATTTTTACTTCTTACTTTGTCTGAAATTTACTGTGTTATATTTGCAAGTTAGGAATTAATATGTACATTATTGTTTAAAAATTATTTTTAAAAAAGATTGTACCATATATTGTGTGCTTATTGAACAAATACTCTGTGTTTTACATGCACTACTTACTGCTTGCAGGAATCCAGTGAAACAATGCAGCTATTAGCACTTCGTTTTAGAGATGAGGAAAGGGGGCTGTGGCACTGTCACATGCCGCACGTACAGTGACAGGGCCTGAAGCTGGGGACCTGGGCTCTGAGCTGGGGTGTGGACTGCACCCCTCACGGCCTGTGTTGCAAGGCACTGTGGCACACAGGGCTGCGGCTGGTCCCTGTGGGATCAAGGTGAAGCTTTCTGCTCTACATACAGATTCTCATATGAGTTGGGGTCTGTTCACGGGATACCAGTCCTATTTATTTCTGGAACTCATGCCTTATTATCTCATTACTAAGTACTAGTAATTCTTATAAAAACCATATAGGCCAGATGTGGCCTAATAGATATCTATCGATAGCTTCTTTACGAATTCATGCTTAGAAAATTTCCAGTCTTGATTCTATATGTTTAGTACTTAACTGCACACTTAGTTCCTGTGCTAGACTGCAACCTTTTAAAGCATGTGAGGTTTATCTGTAGCACCAGGCACTGTGATTTCTCATAATTATTCAATAAACCATTGATTATTTTATAATGAAGTATACTGATTCTATTTAGCTTAACACACATAGAATTACAGTGCCTACTGTCTGCCAGACTTTAACTTGGTAAGGTAGGATCCATTTCGGCCCCATTCTAGAGATAAGGAAGCTGAGCTACAGAGAGGCCACACCACCAGCAAGTGTTGGTCAGAACCCAAAACTGGGCTGGCTGCTGCGCGTGCTGGACGTTCACTGTGCCATGTGCCTCTCTGCTGATGGGAGCAGTAGGCGGTGAAAGATACGTGGCTTTTGACCTTCTGCAGAGGACAAGGAAGTTCCCTTGGTCTGGGAGTGCTGATAAAATACAGGTAGGCTGAGAGGAGATGTAAAGGCACTTTGGGCCAAAGAACCAGCTTCCCTAATGTGGGAAAAGCAGAAACATGCCATTTGTGGAAATCAGCCAGATGTCAATGAAAGGGGTCTGTTGAGAAATCAGATCATTGTAAGGGAAAAGATGTTACCAACAAGTCATTGTTATTTTTAAAAATACTGTTTGATCTCCGCTTTTTCTGTATCCAATTGAAGCAACTGAAAATTCTTTCCCTTAGCATTGCTGCACCGTTTCTTTCTGTGTGCGCATGATGTTAAAACAAAATGACGCCAAGCAGTCCCTGGACTTGCCTGTTAAATTTGGCTTGTGTTTTCCAGGCAGGGGTTGTGTCAAGTTGGGGAAATTACGTTGTCCCCGTGTTTTTCCAGCAAGACATGGTGGTAGATGATCTGGCTGCCACCGCTCATCCCCGTGCAGCTGCTCCCCTGTTCTGTTTGTCCTAAGCTCCCTCGAACTCTGCGGAAGTCAGATGGGACGCAGAACATACTGGGAGGCAGGCTGGCCTGACAATAATAAGGAACCAGATTGAGCGTGCAGGGGAGAGGCAGGCAGAACTGGCGCTGCAGGTCCAGCCTCGACAAACTATTTTCTGCTGATTTGCTAACACACGGCTGGAGCCTGTCTCCCTTAATTCAAAATAAAAAAAAATTAAAAAAATTAAAAAAAGAGAAACTATCACTTGAACCTCAAAATTGTCCCTGGAACCCCTTTACTTTTCAGTGTTTGACCTTACTAAAGAGGTACCGTAACCATTCATTTTTAAAAGGAGGAAGTCAGAGAAATGTCAGAGAGAGAGAAAATGAAATTTTGCATCAGGCAAAATTTCTGTACTGATATTTCAGAAGGCTTCATAATTCTGTGGCTGTACACAAATGATCCATTTTGTTAATCTGAATTTCGAGGGTCATTAAAATTTTTTTTCTCTGCCCTGGAGTAGTTTATTACTTAGAGAGAGAGGGGGAAAAAAGCCAGTTTAAAACCAGGTAAGGGAAGAAAGCTGACAAAAACATAAATTAGAGGAAGAACTTAATTTAAAAAGTGTCAAAAAGGATAGATAGTCTTAGTTCAATAATAAAGCCTGGTTCAGGAGCCTTCTATCTTTAAATAAAGCATTCAAGCACTCTATTACCTGTATACAACCAATCTTTGATTTCCAATCTAAGTCTATTTTTGCTTCTCGTGATTAGCATACAAATGTGAAAAAAAAGAAAAAGTGGTTACACGCGTGACGATTAGGACATGCCTTTGCTTTAATGTCACTGGTCTGTCAGGCTGGAGGTGGTGAAATGAATTGCTTCCTGGCAAGCTCCTTAGAGGTAAATCTTGTCCGAAAATGACTCCTATCCATCTCCTTTTATTTTCATTCTAAGTTCATCATACAAACGGCCAAGCATCTAAGCATATATTTGTTTTAAGAGATAAAGCACAGTAGCATACAGCAACTTACAAGTGTACGTGAGCAGGCGGTGAGCATGGTTCCTGCAGCAACACCGTCCTCTCCATGAAGTAGAGAGTCCAGAGATTCAACCTGAATGTGGGGGCTCTACCCTGCCAGGAATCACATGTTCCATATAAGAAGTGAGAGATGAAGTATGGAGACAAATCACACGGCACTCCTGACTCAGTGCCCAGGAAGACCTGTGACTGCAGGAATCTGTTTCAGTTTCTCTCTGGGCATACGTTGAAAGGCACCACCTGTCTTATTTACTTTTGTATGAGCAGGGTGTACGTCTGCCAAGGCTAAAATGCAGAACTCTGTAATAATATTGTCAGAGGGGGACAGATGCCAGATCTGTCCCTCCAAGCAGTTTCCTCCAAGCCTCCTCCAGAGTCTTCTCCGAGGTCTTGGTGCGTGGTCAGGAGGGGCCCTGACTTGCTGAGGGTGTGCTAGAACAGCAGGTTCCTGGGGGCCTTGGTCCCTGTGGGAGGGGCCTCGCAGCGATGGAGGGGAGCCCACGGCGTCCTGCTGACTGATGGCCCCATTTACATCCAAGGCAGTTATTATGCATGAAACCACTCAAGCATCATTTGTTTCAGGGAGTTCCTTTCTGGTTCAGGGTCAAAAGCGAATGACGGATCTTAGGTTGGCCTCATTTTGGGACAATGATACTTCCCACCTTGTTCAGAGCAAATTTGTTTAAAGACTCTTCGGTTTATGGTATGTGGAAGTGTCCTTTCCTTGCGCCTCACATGAGGCCCTGGGGAAGCTCTGGTGGGGCTGGAACCCTTAACAGCACTGTATTGAAATCCACCTAAACAGATAAACTGTGCCCCGGACTTACCGGTCGCTTGAAATCATAAACCTGTGAGCCTTGGGTAGTGAGGAGGATGTGTGCAAAAGCACGTGGAAAAGCGGGCTGTGGGCCACTGCATGAAACCCCGAGTCAGCTGAGGAAGTCACTTGAGTCTGAACTTAAAGGAAATTATCTTTCTCCACTTTGAGATGAGGTTTCAGATTCAGTTCTCGGACAAGAAATGATTGATACAGTCTTGGAGCTCCACTCAGAAGTTTACTCACATTTGTGCAGGGTATTACAGTTCAAAAATGACGTGTTATTTATAAATAATATCTTGTTTAATCTGCATGATAATTATAGGAGGAAGGTATTATCCCCATTTATCAATGAGGAAACTGAGTCTCCAACAGGTTCAATCAAATTACACAGACAAAAGGGAGAAAATAAAAGCAGCAAATATAACAAAAGCATTAAAAATTATGTCATATGAAGAACTCTCTAAGAACCACCCTCTGGATGCAAGAAATGAGAGGGCGAAGCGTTGTGACAAATGTCATGTGGGTGCTGACCTCAGAGACAGAGACACTGGGGCAAAGCACTCTCCTTTCACTTTTATTTTAGAGTTCAGAGCAGAAGAGAGCTGTTTCAACACTAAGCAGAAAGGAAAAAAACACACTTACCACGAAGCACATGCCCCCTAAGTCACCAGTCACAGCGGCACATGTGATGTGCATATGAAGTCAGCCAGCCCTTCTCTCCTGCAGGTCGGTCATGGTGGCCATCTCTGGTTCACGCAGCGGAGTCAGGGCTCCCCTGTCCCTCACAGCCTGGCCCTGCAGAACAGAGGAGCCAGGGCTGCCTACTGACGCTCCACTGCACCGCTGCTGCTGGCCCTTACCACCTTTGGTAACTCTCCAAAGAAGCAGAAAGGGAGATGAGAAAATGAAACACTTTCTAGGTAATGTTGAAGAATGCTACATCACACAAGGGGCGAAACTGCTTTTTAGGGGTATGTGTGCAGACACATAAATATCTACACACACAGAGTTCAAGGTCTAGAAGGAAAGCACCTAATTCTTATGACTGATTAACTTCCAAACTTGTATAGACAGAGCTGAGGCCATCCTAGAAGGATGTATAGTTTGATGAGTTCTGGGTGCCTATTTGTTCATAGGAAAGAGGCCAGAATAACTTCTTTATACACAGATCCTGCATCAGAGGTTCCCCTCCTTTATTGGCAGGGAGGAGACCTGAATTGATTGATAGGCCAATTTCTAAACATTAGTGTCTCGGTATTACAAAACCAAGGCTTTGTGTGTGTTTGCTTGTGGAATGAGGTTGTGTAGATGAGTCCCGTCATTTAAAAACACTCCACTGTAAATCGGAATATACGTAAAAAATAATTAAACTCAGTAGACAGGCATTGGAGTTAAATGCCTTCCCCGGTATTCCCAGTGATCACTGATGGGAATGCCGAGCCAAGTCTGCTCCCCCAGGACAGGGTGTCGGGAGCTTATTCATTTTATGTTAATAACACGTCAGAGTCCAGAGTGTGAAGATTCTGTTCGATAGGCACACACCTGAGGTTGCTTAAGGCATTAGGTGCATATACTTGCAAGAAATAGTATCTTCTAGGGTCATCACATCTCCTAGTAGATAGTTCCTGCACACATAATATATTTAATCAAACATTTCTGTCACTGATACACACATGGACACACACAGGCATGCACCGAATGTAACCAGTTCTGTTTGTCTTCCCGCTGTCATATGTTGTGGTACCATCTGGCCTCCAAGCAGCAGCACCTCTGACATCAGTGCATTCTGTGTGTAAGTGAAGTGACACTGCGTTATTAAAGCACTTAAATAGGTAGTTCTTAAGTTCTGTGCAGAAATAAATGTTTTTTCAACAGTAATGCATGGAATCCCAGAAGTGGTATCAGTGAGCATATGTCTGTTTTGCAAGTTAAATATATTTTCTGTAAGAAGAGTTAATATTTATTTTAGAGATTTTCAATAAATAAAAGTTGTTTGTGGTGGGGTGTGGTGGCTTACGCCTGTAATCCCAGCACTTTGAGAGTCTGAGGTAGATGGACAGCTTGAGTCCAGGAGTTCAAGACCAGCCTTGGCAATGTGGTGAAACGCTGTCTGTACAAAAATACAAAAATTAGCCAGGTGTGGTGGCACACGTCTGTGGTCCCAGCTAACTTGAAAGACTGAGGCGGGAGGATCACTTGAGCCCCGGAGGTCAAGGCTGCACTGAGTTGTGTTCTTGCCATGGCACTCCAGCCTGGGTAACAAAGCGATACCCTGTCTCCATAATAAAAAAAAAAGAACCCTAAACTTGTTTATGTACATTTTCATCCATTATATGAAGAGTATGCAAAATAATGGAAATCACTTCTATTAATGAAAGTGAAAAGTGGGAATCTGAAGGATGCAATATAATAAAAGTTTTTTCCTAAACCAAAAGAAGATGTGTGTGTGTGTGTATATATATATATATATATATATATATATATATATATATATATGTGTGTGTGTGTGTGTGTGTGTGTGCACGCGCATTGTAGTTCTTTAAAGTGGTCGAATTTATCTGGAGTATACTTTATGTAAAGCACTCACTAACTGCGTCATTAAATTGGTTCTGCAAAAGAGAAAGACTACAAGATGGATTTAATATTCAACCTAACAATTTCCAACAATCTCGAACTTTTTTGTTAAGTGGTTTGGCTAAAGGTGGTGGTAGGTCCATTTCACTTTTTCAAAGCAAATAACAACCGTTAACAAGCAGTAAGCACCTCCATACACTGATAGGGCTTGTCCTGTGTGCCAATGCCTTGCCAGCCACCGTGGGCATTGCATGGCACAGCTTAGAGATGGCCTGTGTGACCTGCCTATGGAAGGGAGGAAAAGGCATTGGTTGAAAAGTGGGAGTTTAACTAGCAGATGTCTGGTGACACCTATTAGGTGCCCAGCAGTGGGGATTGGGCAGTAAAAAAGGCTGACAGAATTTCTGTTCTTCTGAAGCTCATATTGAGATGGGAAAACAGATTCCTCAATAAGCAGAAAGCATCAGGCAGTGATGGATGCTATGCTGAACTCGATATGGCACCCTAATGGACAGAGAGAGTGACATGGGGTGACTGCGGGGTGATGCTCTCAACTGGAGCTCTACAAGGAGATACTGTTTAAGCTGGTGATGGACAGACCAGCCACCAGAAAGTCCGCAGCACGCTGTTCACTGGAGGGAACGACTGGAACAAGGTGGTGGAGAGTACAGACAACGTGATAATGAGGAGGTCAGGGAGGAAAAGCACAGGAGGCTCGAGGTTCTCTATCGGGAACCACACCTGACCTCTCCCAGTTGGTGAGGCGAGGATGGGAGAGTGGCGGTCACGGCTGGTGAAGAAAGCTTCCCCGAGCGAATTCTCTGGGCTAAAAGGAGAAGTAGATGCACAGGGTTCAGAAGGGTCTTCCACACCTCGTGCTTGGTCCTAAAGATAAACTCAGAAGCAAGACTCAACATCCCTGCCTCTGACATAAAATTCTGTGTCAGCCAATCAACGTATTGAGGAAGTTCCACTGATGAACCTCCCTCTGTCTAATATCAAATGGAGCAAGTATGCACCAACGTTTTTCTTTGCTTCTATTTCTCTATTCTTCATGTTTTAAAGATAAGTTTGAACGCATTATTTATTGACAGGTAAACACTGCATCATCTCCAGCTCTTACTCATTAAGCATCTTCACCTCTGAGCAGGTCTGAAGTGTAGTATTTCCCTTTGTGGGAACACGTTGTTCCCTGAAAATCCACCAGGAGAGCAAGACGTCTCCAAATCCTGTCAAATCCCCAGCCCACCAAGGAGCTAAGGATGCTTATCGTGGAGAGACCTTTAGTGAGGTGGGCGCCAGCAAGGTGGAGAGTGGTCCCAGGGAGGAGTGGATATGTACTTGGGGCTATGTGGAGGGAAAGGCAGTGCAAGATCCAAGCGCAGGAGACAGATGGTCTCTATGCGAGGAGCGTTGGGAACCCACCAGAGTTGTACCAGGTGTATCGTAAGAGTGGATGCACCTGAAGATGCTGCCTTAAGACCGGTGTTCCAATCCTGGTGCCACCTTTAACTGACTCCATGGTCTCAGGCCAGTCACTTTGCTTCTCTGAACCATTGTTTCCCAGACTGTTAAAAAAATGGCGATAATCACTCCTATCTCTAACCAGCGGTGAAAGGCAAGACTTGTCAAAGAACCTAGCACCAAGTAGCCACCCTGTAGATGTGAGTATCTACCTTTCCAACAATGCAATGTGCTCCATGTGGCTTCTGCTTCCCACCCTGGGATGGGCGGATTTGACGGAAGTTGATCATCTATTACTTCAACATCGTGAACAGCCCACCCCAATGCCTGATTTTCCTGGAGAAAGAAGTGAGTGACATCATCCTCATGACGCTGGGGTATTATGGACTAAACTTCCTGCTTCCTGAAGTCTACTTAATTCCTAGAATCATTAAGACACAGTGGAAAGACCCAGGTTGGTTTTTCTGGTTTCTAAAGACAAGATACTGCTTTGTCTCCCAGACTAGAGTGCAATGGTGAGATGTCTGCAGTCTCATCTTCCCAGGCTCAGGTGATTCTCCTGCCTCCGCCTCCCAAGTAGCTGGCACATCAGGTGTGCGCCACCATGCCTGACCAGTATTTTGTATTTTTTGTAAACATGCGGTTTCACCATGTTGCCTAGGCTGGTCTCCCACTGCCTTGGCCTCCCAAGTTGCTGAGATTATAGATGGGGCCCACTGTGCCTGGCCGAAGAGCAGGCTTTAATGTAAGCATTCTCGCAGAATTTAACCCTATTTCTGTCATGTGTAGAAGGGTAGTTAACCCTATTTCTGTCATGTGTAGAAGTGTAGCGTCTAAGATGTTTTCTTATCTGCGTGGCTTGGAATTCTTTGATTCAGAGGAGGGGTTGTTTGCTACAGCTCGGTTACCTTTCATTGCAGTACAGGTGCAGATGGAGAGTTCCTGAACTCTGATGCTCACGTAGGAGGATGGAGGAAGGTTCCAGGACCTTGCACATGCCATGGATCTCCAGCCAAGGAGGCAGAGCTGCTGGTGGAGTCAGCAAAGGCCACATGCCCAACAGTTCTCACCTTCACTCTTGATGCTGCTGTCAGAATCCCCTCCTGCACTCCTCAGAGTCTGCTCTAGCCAATACTCTTCATGACCTTTGACGTTTGTGGATCCGTAACCACAATCTTTATCCTCCTAAGGTTTTCGAGTCATATTAATACTTTTTTTTTCCTTTTTTTGGTACTGAGTCTCAGTCTATCACCAGGCTGAAGTGCAGTGGCATGATCTCAGTTCATGCAGCCTCTGCCTCTCAGGTTCAAGTGAGGCTCCTGCCGTGGCCTCCCAAGTAGCTGGGATTACAGGAGTGCAGCACCACACCCAGCTAATTTTTGTATTTTTTTGTAGAAACGGGGTTTCACCTTGTTGGCCAGGCTGGTTTTGAACTTCCTGACCTCAGGTGATCCGCCTACCTCGGCCTCCCAAAGTGCTGGGATTACAGGCATAAGCCACCGCACCCAGTCTATTAATACTCTTACTAGGCCGTACTGAGTGGTTACCTGAATTTCTTATTGTTTTAAAGGCATTTTCTCACCACACTTTGTCATCTTGTCCTGATTTTGTTCCTTTCCTTCCTCGTGCCCTTCCTCTGAGTCTCATTTGCATGTTCTGCATCTGTGTGAGAATGCAAAGTTCCCACCCAGCACATCAAAGTGACAGGGAGCGGCTTCTGCTGCTACTCCGGGGAATACCAAGGGATGAACTAGCTGCCTGTCCCATGGAAGGGGCTTTGGAAACACTCCCGGCAGTACTGAATCAGGCACAGGGCCAGGTGACAAAGTGGGCATTTAGCTTCGACTCTGTTTACTTTGCAGATTTCTCTCAGATTAGTTGGAGAAAGAAAGGTTTTCAAAGGATATACATGACAGGCTTCAGTTAACGGCTATGACTGATATTTCCTGATCCTCTGAGCCCTTTGCCTGGGAAAACTGCTCGAAGCTGCTTCAGTGGGTCTTGGAGCTTTCAACTTGGTCCCTGGGTCTCCTGTTTGAAGCCCTCAGAAGCTGAACTGACTCCTGTAAGACCAGCGTACGTTGAGGTGTAATAGGTGGGAATCTGAGCCCACTAGCTTAGATAGATAACTTCATTTTAGAAATGCCTCTTTGTTTGTAGCGTAGAGCATGCATTATGCTGGGCGAGTGGAAAAGTTAACTTCTCTTCTTCCTGGGGTTGCCTGTCCCCGCCATACGCAATTGCAAGGTGTGGGGAGTACCTAGGTGTTGGCGCAGTTTACTCTCTGCGTAGCCTTGAGGCCGTGATAGCTCCCCTTCTCTCTACTTGTTCTGGGAGGAATTCTATTCAGGACTTGTTCCAGATGTTGCTCAGGGTCTGAAAACCCCTTCACTGGACTAAGCTTTTAAATTCTATATTTCTTTGCTTGTTTGTTGGTTTTAAAAATAAAAATGCTAGAAAGACTTGGAGGCTTCTCTGTTTTACATCCTCCCCTACCTCCTCTTTGAGACAAAGAACATGCAGGTATCATCTTCGTGAATATAATAAAACTCAAACAGAAAAATAAACCAGTTAATATAGCAGAAATATACCCAGATGACTTTACCGTAATCTTAGTAATGCTTTAAAAATGTTCAGCGATGCTTGCAAAGCCTTTGGTATCTTGGGTAGGTTCTACGTACATGGAAATTTGGGGAAGAACATCATTTTGAATTTCTTTTAATTTGTCTGGACCTTTATGTATCTTGGTGTTAATGTATAAAGGGCCTACTAAAATTCTAGATCTTTTGAAAAAGTCTTTGCATGAAAAAGCCACTAAAAGTCTAGCTTTTTTATAACAGTGTTTATATAAAGAATCAGTAACATGTTTCAGCTTTGGATATTATAGATTTTTGTCCAGTTTTTTTTCCTTTGGACCAGTGGTTTTCAAACTTGAGCACGCCTGTATCACACTTACCAGAATCGACTCTGGTGCGCTGGTTAAACCGCAGACTTCCAAGCCACAGCCCCAGAGTGTCTGATTCAGGAGGTCTGGGAGGGGTTTAAGAATCTGCATTTCTAGCAGGTTTCCAGGTGATGCTGCCCCAGAGACCAAGCTTTGAGAACCAAAGACTTGATCATCTAGCAGCCCGATACCGCTGCTGTGAAGCACTATGTCTTGGTGCAATGAGCGTGAATTGTCAAGTCAGACATAACTGGTTTCCCACGTGAGGAAAATCCCAAATGCTTGACCACGCGTAATCAGTACAAAATGGAGTTGGCCCACATTTCTGTGCCCATCAGTACATCCTAGCTCCAGGCCAGCTATCAAAACTTTTTGTAATCTTTATAGCCTGTTACGTTAAAAGAACTTGCAGTAGAGAGGAGATGATCATAATGATGGTAAGAACGTTGTATACTTACGAGGAGATTACAGGCAGCTTGAAAAGCATCATACATAGGAAAGTAACATGGCATAGGACATTATGGAATTTGGGTTTGATACCTGCATTTGAAGCTCTACTCTGCTGTTTTCCACACAGTGATGTGACTTTAGACAACGCAGTTAATCTCTTCAGTGCCATTATTCCCTACTGAATAATGGAAAATGGAAAAAAAAATCACGCCAGCTTTGTGCTGTGCCCACTGCAAAATGCAATGTTATTTCCTTTTACAGCTCACACTCTTCTGTGTCTGAGTATGGACATTTGGAAATTGATCAAAACTAAACTTCATGTGAAGGAATATTGACTGACACATGATCCTCTAAATTCCTAGAGAGTGACTTCGATCTCAATTAATTCTTCTAGGCACCCATATGCACTTAATAGGAAAGAAAGGCAAAAATAAATGCCTTTTGGCAAGGAAATAGCAGAAAGATTTTATTAAAAATCTTGCCTGCAAAAAAACAAATGGCTGGGATAATCAGGGATGGCAGCAGCAGCAGCAGCGGGCGTTGTAGTGAATAAAAGACCAAGAGGCTTGACCACATGGTTTAGGGTGAAGTGTGTAAGTTTAACACTGTCCTGGCCCCAGGAGAAGGGAAGGACTATAAGGCAAAGAGAAGTAACCTCAAAAGTGGCATTTTGATTTTTCAGTGCATCTAGCGCAGGGGAGATATGCTTCTCCCAGGAAAGAGTCACTGAAGACTACTAGAAAATGTGGCAGAAATTGGATATATTCCAAGGAAGTTGAAGGCCTCGCTAGCATTTCCTGGCATCAGCAGGGGGCCCATGATTTCAGGTCGTAGCCTTGAGTCCCTTTGGGGGCTCTGTGTGGTTTCAAATTCTAGCCTTGATCCCCCTGCTGTCGAACTGAAAGCTTTGTGTGTTTCTTGTCATTGACAGCCCCTTTTTCTAGGACTCAGAAGCACATTTTGCTATCCACACCACGCTAATCATTACTAGTCTGGGTCAGAGCCTGGCATCTGACTCCTTGCTTTAGGAGGGGAGGTTGGGCACAAATGGCAAAGCAGGTGAGGAAAACACAAGCCAGTTCTGTTTTGAGGTATAGACAGTTTACTCAGCAACGGAAAGTTAACAACCGGTGTTGAATACATGGAACAAGGAGTTCCATCGTCATTACATGTAAGGAATTATATTTGTAGCCTTAAGAGTAAAAATCAGACTGTGTAGGGGGGATTGACCAAGATCATAGGTTTTAGCGTGGTCCAGAATCAAGCATTATGGCAATGATGAATCTGAGAATAAGTGTTTATTTTTCTCACATAATGGATACCAAATCCTGAGAATCTTGGAACCCAAAAGGATCTTAGAAGCTGCTCACCCAGCTTTAGTCCTTGCGGAAAATCTCAGAGGCATCTCACAGACAACCATCGGCCTCTCCCCACACCTTCCAGTGATACGTGAGCACATTCCGTTTTGAACAAATCTTACTGTCAGGAAGGTCCTATGGTTGCTCAACCCTTCCTCCCCATCGCCTGCGTCTTTTGTCTGAATTGTGCCTTCCCCTGTGAGACAGACTATAAAAGGGAAAAAAATCCTTAAAGCTATCATAATCAATTTTCTTAAACATATTTCCAGATGAGAATGAGCCAATGCATAATTAAAGCTACACTGATTTTTCCGGGGGGCCAGGGGTTATATTTCTCCTTCACTGCAGTCCCCTTGAGGCCTTTCACATTCTCTACTCCACTTCAATTCATCGTTTCTTCTGAGTTCCCGAAGCTCTGGCCTTGTCTGGGACTCATGCCCATCATCAATGATGTTCTCTGTAACCTGGACTTCTTGAACCTCCTGTTCTAACTGAAAGCTGGTGTTCCAGAGGACATGGCCTCCCCTTGAGCATGATGCTTTTCCTCTCCCAGGTTCACCTGGGAGTCCTTCTGGTTCCTTATCACCACTTCTAGACCCTGCTGACTCCTCCCTGCACAGCCACAGCCTGAGTCCTCTCCTAGGATGGTCACTTGGAGACCCTTCGGTCATCCTTGTCATTCCCCTGAGCTCTGGGATCACACCCTGAGTGACACTTTCCAGGTGATTTCAACATCCACATAGAAGCTGTGTCAGAGATGATTCTTTCCAAAACCTAGACCTTCAATCACTTGTATTCCTCCTCATGCTCACGGGTCTGCCCCTGGCTTCCTTAACTCACTTTAAAGAATCCCTTCTGAGCACACTGCCTTCTCCCTTCCAAGCAGGTCCTCTAATATTCTACTGGTAACATCATCGAATCCAGCAGGGCCTAAAACCCGCGATTCCATAATCGGCCTTTGAAATCACCTGCGTGCACACCGCCCTGCACACCGCCCTGCAGACCGCCCTGGACACCACCCTGCACACCACCCTGCACACCGCCCTGCACACCTCACTGAACACCGCCCTGGACACCGCCCTGGACACCACCCTGCACACCGCCCTGCACACCTCACTGAACACCGCCCTGCACACTGCCCTGGACACCGCCCTGGACACCGCCCTGCACACCGCCCTGGACACCACCCTGCACACCGCCCTGCACACCTCACTGAACACCGCCCTGGACACCGCCCTG
>CM052663.1:1473190-1538424 GCA_028533165.1 Leontopithecus rosalia
ACACCGCCCTGCACACCGCCCTGGACACCACCCTGCACACCGCCCTGCACACCTCACTGAACACCGCCCTGCACACCGCCCTGCACACCACCCTGCACACCGCCCTGCACACCTCACTGAACACCGCCCTGCACACCGCCCTGGACACTGCCCTGCACACCGCCCTGCACACCGCCCCGGCTCCTCCCCTTGCTTGCATCATCTTACTCTCTTGACAAAATCCCAGTCTTGGTTAAATCCATTTTTCCTCATTGCAACTTCCAGCTGCTGAGCCTCGGTCTTGGTCTTCCCTTACTTGGCCTCTCAGCAAGATTTGACATGGTCACTCTCCTTTCCTCCAAGCTCCATCACTACCATTGACTTCTGGAAACGCCTTTCTTTTTTTTTTAACTGGGCTTTCAGTTCACTGCCGTCTCCTCATTTTCTTCCTGCCCCACTGGCTCTTCCGTCTCAATGATCTTCATTCATTCCTTGTCAGTTCCCAGACTGTGGAGTGACCTGGGTCACACCTGAGTTATCTTGTAAGCAGCCTTGCAATTTCGGGTACAATTGCTGTGCTGCCAGCGCTCACCTTGCCCTGATCTCTAAGCTCGTTACCAAACCTTCTTCTCAGCTCCATTCCAATGCCTGACAGTCACCTCCATCATGGCGGGTTAGGCACGAGTGCCTTATCTTCGCCTCAGCTCGCTCCTCTCCCAGTTTCTTTCCATCCTCTGGCAAGCCCCAAAACTCTGGAGTCATCCTTGACTTCTCTCTTTGTCACCCATTCCATATCTAATCCACCAACAAGTCATCAGTTCTAACCAAAGTACATCCAGAATGCCAACACTCCTCATGGGCTCAGTTCCCAGTGTCCTGATCCATCCTTGATCACCTCTAGCCTGGACTACAGCCCTTACCTGGTCTTCCTGCTTCCACTTCTGTTTTCCTATGTACTCTTTGTGGCACAGTAGCCAGAGGACCTCCTTAGAAGCACACATCACGTATGCCACTCTTCTGCCCAGACCCCTCCATTCTCTTGGGTCAGAAAGCCAATTTATTACCATCCAAGTTCTTGCATCCTCCTCCCCGATCCCGAAGGCTCTGGGCACCATGCTTCCTCGGGGCCTCTTCTCTTGCTGTTTCCTAAGTGGCAGCTGCTACAGGAGCCCACCCTTCCCTATGCTCACCCCAGTAGCACTGCAGCTCTGGAGGATGGTTCTGGTACAGGCCAAGGGCTGTATACCTCGAGCACCTAAGCTTCTCCACCTGTGGACTACTTTCTGGCTATGAGCTCGTGCCCAGCCTACACAAGGCAGACCACAAGTGCCAGGGAGGTCCCCACATCTAGTGATGGAGGGTGGCACCTGCTTAGCTTCCTCACCCCTGGTGGGGCCATCCTCAGTGTGCTTCTCACAGGCCCTCAGAGGTCCCCAGTGCCTTGAACCTTTCGTGGCCCACAGTGGTCAGCCACCCATCAGAATACACTTAATTTTTCTATTTAAGCTGTTACAGGATTAGAATTTTTAATATTGAATTAATCTTTTCTTACTGAAATTAATGAGACCAATTTTGTCACAATGGATGATCTTTTTGGTACGTTAGATGGGTTTAATAATATTTTGTTCAGGATTTGTGTCTATGTTCACAGGTAAGATTATCCTGGAATTTCCTTTCTCTTGAGTTTTTTTTTGTCTGCCCCCGCCCCCCGTTTGTTAAGGCATTATTCTGCTTTACTTCATAAAATGAATTGAAGGCTGTCTGTCCCCTCTGTGCCTCTTCTCTGTATGAGCTGTGTGTGATTGGAATCGTGTCTTTGTTAATGCCCTGGAAAAAGAAGTTCCAGAAAGCTTAGCTTTTTTATTTTTATTTTTTTCAATAGGCTTTTGGGGAACAGGTGGTGTTTGGTTGCATGAATAAGTTCTTCAGTGGTGATTTCTGAGGTTTTGGGCACCCATCACCCCCAGCAGTGTACACTGTACCCAGTGTGTTGTCCTTTATTCCTCACCTACCCTTTCCCCCAAGTCCCCAGGTTCATTGTATCATTCTTATGCTTCTGTGTCCACATAGCTTAGCGTCCACTTAGTAGTGAGAAAACAGGAAGTTTGGTTTTCCATTCCAGAGTTACTTCCCTTAAAATAATGGTCTCCGAATCCATCCAGATTCCTGCAAATGCCATTATTTCGCTCCCTTTTTAATGGCTGAGTAGTATTCCATGGTACATATATGCCACATTCAGGATGATTAGCTTTGTTTGCTTTGTTTTTCAGGGGATAATTTAATGTACTATTTCAATTTAGTTAGTTCTGTGAGCCCATTAGCTATCTAAGTCATTCTTACACAGGCTACCTATTATGTTTTTAGAGGGATTGATTTGTTTCTCCAGTCAAATGTAAGATGGTTCAGATCATTCACATTCCTAACGTTTCCAGGACTTTTCCGTCTTCCTCATTTCCAACAGTGTTTATTCCTACTATTCTTTTCTTGATCATTCTCATCTGAATTCTTTTCATTAGTCTTTTCAAACGATGTTTAACTTTGCTGATGCTCTTACTTTTACCTGTCTTTTCATTTATGTTAACACCTGCTGTTTATTACTGCTTTTCTTAACATTTCTTTCTGATTGTTTTCTTGTTTGTTTTTCTAGCTTCTTAAACTGGCTGTTTAATTCATTATTTTTCAGATTTTCTTCTTTTTAATGTAAAATAAATATGCAAACACTTAAGGCTAAATATTATCCCTAAGTAGATAACATTTTCTATATCCCCTGGGTTTTCATGCAGAATATTTTATTATTCTGTAAGAGTATTTTCTAATTACTATGAGCTTTATGAGTTATTTAGAAGCATCTAAACTTTTAGTTTTTTAATGTGTGGTTTTCAGTTACTCCTTGTTATCTATTTCTAACTTAATTACCCTTTGCTTACCGAATGTGGTCTCTGTGATATCACTTATTTGAGATTTAGTTTTTAGTGTACTGTCATTTTTATAATGTTCTATGTGTGTTTATAAAGAATGCTGGGTGTATATGTGTCTTTTAGGTCAACTCTGTGGATTACTTAAATCATTTGCAGCCTTCCTGACTTTTATCTGATTTATCAATTAGTTACTGAAGGGATTCATTTAAAACTTTTAAATTATGATAGACATGTCCATTTTTATTAGAGTTGTCTTAATTTTTGCTTTACATGTTTTGAGGCTGTGGTAATAAATGCTTACAAGTCCCAAAGTGTATATATTCCTGATAAACTGAAAATTTTGTCATTATAAAAGAACTTAAATAAGGTCATTAATAATGAATCCATTTAATAATGACTTTGCTTTTGAATCAGTTTTCTCAGATACTGATATAGTTTCTTTTGATTTGTATTTGCTTGACAAAACATTTTACAACTTCTTACTTTCTACCTTTTGTTCGTAAGTTCTAGGTGTATATTATGCACATACAAACACAAATAAATATAACCTAGTCATGGATGTACGTTCACGTGCACATAGATTACAAAGATTTAAGAAGCCATATAGCTGTATTTTTAAAATGTGAGCCATAGAAATGTTTGTCTTCTAACTAGAAAGATTAGTCCTCTTACGTGTATTGTGGTCTTTTACGTATTTCCATTTATTTTTGCATCCTGTCTGGTAGTTTCTCCTGGCTTTGCTTTTTCTTTTGTTTCCTCATTCTTACCTTACTTTAAACTGATTAAATTTTTTCATCAATACTTCATTCTTTTAGTTATTCCTACAAATGTTCACACGTATGTTTTAAGTTTAAAATGAACCCACGCCTTCTTTATTCTCTCAAATAATGCAACCGTGGGCTTTTGAAACGCAAGCCCACCTCCCGTCTCCTATACTATTTTCAAACATTAATGATTTCCCCCAAAATGAGGAGTGCGTCTTATGCTTCCCAGCACTGGTATCTTTTGAGCCCACATGCCAATTCTCCCTTCCCTTCACCATTGCTTTTGCCTGTCAGATTTTTGTTTTGGATGGTTTCTTTCCTCCTGAGGTACATTCTTTAGGAGACGCCTTAGAGGTGGATCTATTTGTAGTAAAGCCTTTTAATTTGTGTTTGTTTGAAGATGCTGAGAGAGAATTGTTCCCGTTGCATAAGCAGCTTGGTGTTTTCCTCGTAGTTTCTCGTGGTCTCTAGAGAAGCTCAATCCACCAACGCCCGGCTTCTTTTTTGTTGTGGAGAAGATCGCTACCAATTTACTGTATTTCCCTTCGACTCACCTCTGTTTTACAAATGTTCTTGTCTCTGTATTAAGTATTCTGCAATTTTACCGTCTTGTGTGCAGGTTTAGACTTCTGAAATTTATTTTGGGTAGAGTTCACGAAGAAATTTCCACCCAGCTTCTCTTTGAATACTGCAGTTCCCCGATTCTTCTTTGTATTTCTTTCTGTGATCTTCTGTATCTTTTCATACCTTTAGTATTTTAATCTCATCTCTTTGCGCTACTGTCTGAGTAGTTTCTTCAGATGTGTCTCTCAGTTTTTCACATGTATCTAATCTGTTGTTAAGTACACATGCCAAGGTTCTTACTTGGTTATTTTTTTGTTTCTAGATGTTATACTTGATTCTTTGTCTGCCTTGTCATCTTTAATAGTCTCCTCTTCAGTAATCATAGATTAGGTATGTTCATTGATTGCTTGAACTGTGCTAAATATATTTACATTCTATAACTGTTACTCTCACAGTTTGCAGTCTTTATGGGTTTGACACTGCTGTCTCGTTCATCTGTTTATAGCCTCTCACTCGTTTTCTTATTTTTAAGACTGAGCACTCCTATGCATTGCAGCTTTACCTGGGGAGTTCTTTGAAGACTCATTGCAAATCTCTTCCTTCAGAGGAATTTGTGCTTGTCCAGCAGAAGGTAATCCAGACCACTTGAAAACTAAATTCTTAACTTGGCCTTTTTAGGGGCCACAACAGTAGGGGAATTCTAGTGCCACACCCAGTTGAGGGTCAAATTCTTGTTACAAATTATTACTATTGTTTGAAGGTGGGATTTTCACTCTGCATATCTAGGTAGGTGATTGTCCAGCTTTTCTCTGAGCCAGGTCAAAGGCGTGACAGTTTTCTTTCAGTTACTTTTGGTAGGGCAAGTGTGTGTGTGTGTGTGTGTGTGTGTGTGTGTGTGTGTTTTCTTTTCTATTTCTCTTTTCACCATGGATGTTTCCTTCCAAGGGTCTGGGCTTCCCAAGGAGCAAGGGTTGGAAGTAGAGGGGAAGAGGAGTGTTATCTCTAAACCTCCTTCCCAAATTGAACAGCTTTAGGCTTTGTCTGCATTCTTTTTGCAGAGTGAGCTAAAATCAGAGCTCCAGAGAACCAGAGGTTGGCAGATGTCCCCCAAATGTCTGTCAGCTTCCTTCGTGCTCTCATGTGTATGTTATTTAATCATTTCCCCTATGCTTAAAAATATTCTGTATATTTATTTATTTTGCATGAGAAGATGTTTTTATTTTTACACTATTGACTACGGATTGCCCAGAAAATAGAATGTACATAATGACTTATCATCCTCTGTGAAGAAGGCTCTTTCCCAGAATGGATGATGTCAAGGGCCAGTCATAATGCTCATTTCTGGCCTAAAATCTGGTACGCGGATGCTGTCAATGTTTAGGCTGAAATCCGTAGCATCCAGCTCAAGAGAAGCCAGTGGGATGTGTCTCTTTCAGAGTCATTAGTAAACGCGGTGTTGTTACTATCAGCTGGGAAGTTCTGTCTACTAAAACATATTGTATCTTTATAAAAATAATTAATTTTATAATATTTTGTTCATTTATGTAATATTATGCAAAACCTAATGAAGAGTCCTGTTCACTCCAATTACTCATTTTCTATTTTATGGTTATCAATAATGGAATCGCTATCACTTCTGTGTGGTTGTTCTGATAACACAGGAAATAAAAAATTACCAAACAAAAATGGTCTCAAATGATCACTCTTCTTCATACAAAAATATACTCATCTCAGCAACAAGACCTGGGAAACTTAGAACTCTTAAGTAAGCCTTGAGTTAAAAGATGACCTAAAATGCTTTTGTTATTTTGATTTCTAAGTATTGCTGATGGTCAGATTAAGCATCTACTAATTTTGTTTCTGCTCTTAAAGTTATTCATTTTGATGAATAAATTCAGTGTTTTATATGTTTAGCATGGTTTTAAAAGCATATTTATTATTACTTCAACTCCTCTTTCCAATGAGGCAAAACAGATCATCAAAACCGCAGACATAGATAAAATGATATTTAATACATTTCTTCTGCAGTCTAAGAACATCATGATATGGTGCATTCTTTCCTTGGTGAGAAAGCTCAACACTGCAGTAGAAGACAGTGAAGAAAAGGACTACATTCTGCCATTATGGGTATCATCATGCTTTAGGATAAACAAAAGATCCGTGATTCCCATGGTTCAGGGGCTGGAAGCAGGAGAGGACTTAGGCGGTTTATGATGTCACCTGGGAACCAGACTCAGGATGAGAGGAGTGGACGTGATGGTGACAGTGTCCAGCTGTTCTGTGTTTCTCACATACACAGTGCTTCCTGTGACTGCCAAGGCGTCACTCAGCACCTTGCCACCCCATGCCTTCTGCTGTCCTTTGGGAAGTCTCCGACCTAAGAGATCTCCAAGAGAGCTGAAACATAAGGTTTCATAGCCTTTGGTGGGGCGTAGGGGCTCACACCTGTAATCCCAGCACTTTGGGAAGCCGAGGCAGGCAGATCACCTGAGGTCAGGAGTTCATGACCAGCCTGGCCAACATAGTGAAACCTTGTCTCTACTAAAAATACCAAAAATTAGTTGAGTGTGGTGGCATGCACCTGTAATCCCATCTACTCGGGAGGCTGAGACAGGAGAATTGCTCAAACCCAAGAAACAGAGGAAGGTTGCGGTGAGCCACGATCACACCACTGCACTCCAGCCTGGCCACCAGAGAGAAACTCCATTTCAAAAAAAAAAAAGACTTTATAGCTTTTATAATTTGGGTAGATAATTCTTTGTTTTTCACTCTCAGAATAGAGTATTTAACTCACTGTGGAGTTAAAGGCGTGGGCTTGGTTTTGTTGATGGTAATTGAGCTGATCTGCTGTGGTGGCATCGAAGGTGGGTGATCAGAGAGAGAATGGGTGGAGGGGCACCAGGAAGGACTGAGTTTTCACTGGGGCAACGTGTTCGCCTCCTACCACACAACATAGGAGCTTGGAATGTCCAGCATAATTTTCCTAAAAGAACTGAGAAAATAACTTTCCTTTTCTGGGTTTCATAGAGGTTACCTTTGTTTGGTGTGTATGTGTTGTGTGTGGTGGGTGTGGGTGTGGTGTGTGGTGTGTGTATGTGTAGTATGTGGTGTGGTGTGTGTGTGGTGTGCATGTATGTTGTGTATGTGTGAAGTGTGTGTATGTGTGAGGTGTCGTATGTGATGTCTGTGTGGTGTGTGTGCTCTGTGGTGTGTGCTATGTGTATGGGTGGGTTGTGTGGTGTTGTAGTGTGTGACTATGTGGTATATGTGTAGTTTGTGGTGTGTGTGGTGTGTATGTGTGACGTATGGTATATAGTATGCCTGTGTGGCGCATGTGCATATGGTATGTGGCATGTGTTTGATATGTGTAGTGTGGTGTGGCTTGCATGTGTGATGTGGTATGTGTGGTGTGTGTTTGTGTGGGTGGTGTGTATGTGTGATGTATGGTATATGGTGTGCATGTTGTGTGTGTGTGTGTGGTTTGCCTGTGTGGTGTGTATGTGCTATATGTGTGGTGTATGGTATGCATATGGTATGTGATATGTTTGGTGTGTGAGGTATGTGGTACGTGTGGTGTGTGTTTCATGTGTGGTGTGTGTTGTGTATGTGCTATGTGTGGTGTGTGGTATGCATATGGTGTGTGTGGTATGTGATATGTGTGGTGTGTGAGGTGTGTGATATATGTGGTGTGTGTTTTGTGTGGGGGGTTGTGGTTTGCATGGGTGGTGTGTATGTGTGATGTCTGCTGTGCAGTGTGCATGTGGTGTGTGCATATGGTATGTAGTATGTGTGGTGTGTATGTATGATGTATAGGGTGTGTGTGTAGGGTGTGTGTGTGTGTGTTTTGTGTGGTGGGGATGGTGTGCCGTGTTTTCCTGGGTCCATAAAGAAGTGCGTCTCACATTTGTTTCTTGCTACTTGCTATGCTGGTGGGCTCTGACCTCGTAAATTTAGGGGACTTCCAGCTATTTTCTCTGTATCACTTATAAGGTGTGAGAAGCCCTGTCTCACGGCGCTATGAAGAATCTCATCTTGGTAACTCTGCAGGTTTACTCACAAACAGGGATTGCAGGTTTTATCGGCTTCACAAAATGGTTTGTGATGCCCTCCTCCTAAAAAATATTCAGTGATTTATTCTAACAGCCTCATTTTAGATATGTCTGCTTAGTTTCCAAAAATCACAGCCCATTTTCTATGACTCCTCTAACTTTTTAGTTAGAGGATAATAATTTACCCCAGATACACATCTGCTTGCAGTGCACTTGAATTTCATAATGAGGAAGGGATTATGGCTTGGACCTTCAGCTGTGATGGATTGAATTTGTGAAGCTTGATGATGTGACATACCAAATGCCCTCAGACAAAATCGCTTCAAAGTTGATAAACTGAAACAAATGAATTTAAACTTGAACTGAACTTTAGCAAAAGTCATCCGTCTCGTTTTAGTTACAATTTACTTTTTAAAAGGACATGACAGACAACATCATAATCTAGACAGAAGAAGACGGTGTTGTTTCTATTCCAAGGTCACAAGTTTTCATTTGCTCCCGTAGTTTCCCTATTTCCAGGTTCAATAATTAAGGTTTATTTTCAGTCTTTACTTGAAGTAAAAAAAAAAAAGATATGGAAGCATCTGTCATTAAATTACTTTTAAGTATTTACATTTAAAATTTATATGACTTAATGTCTAAGGCTTTTACTTTTTGTGTCTCATACAGAACTCAAACCTAGAAATGCTGGCAAATTTTTAATCTGGAGGAATAAATAACATTCTCAACAAAAAACATCAGAATTAAAATGTTACAAAGCTCTGTAGGTGACTTGGCTTAAGATAAAAATATAAACAATGTTCTTTATATTTCCCATACTTCACAGGTAAAAAGGTGAAACTTACACAAAATAACACTCTTTTGTAAGTAAATAGCTTTCTATGAAACAAAAAATTGGGGAAAAGGGAAAAATGCAGGAATTATTAAACTGTGAAGTTAAGTGATTTTTACAGACTCCCTGGACAAGTTCTTAACATTGGGTTGTTACTTACTAAGGTGATAGTTCCTTGAAAAGTGACTGGTTGTGTGTCAGAACTACCCGCAACTAGAATGCAAAATAATGTGACCGTGGAAAGAAGTCGGAGCTGCACGAAGCCGGAGTAAACAGGACCTACCCCGTCTCCTTCCCCGCACTTACTACAAAGTTTTGGGAAATGATCTGTTTTTGACAGAACAACAACAACAAAAAAGAAAACTTGCTACTGCAACATCATACAACTCTTTTTCATATTTCTGTTACATTCGTTACTGGAATTTTGCTTGAGAAATAACTGATTGCTGAAAGCTAAATCTGCAGGTAAAGGAAATGCATATTTTACTTATATACATACATTTCTAGCATTTAACATATATATGCATATACACACGTGAATGCTTTATCTACATAAAACATTTTATCTACATAACGTATTTCATGTTAACCTTCTTTTATGTATTTTCTTCGAAAGGAATTCTGTGTTGCACCTGCATATCAATCATTATATTTCAGGAGTGAAAGTGTACAAGTGGGATACTGTTTAATGATTGCATTCTATACATTTCCGTCTTTTAGTTTCAATTATTCTCAAGCTTTCTATTAAGAGTTGGGCTATTCTTTAGCTTCTTTAAGAAAGTTTGCCAAGTTATCTGGTTTAAGGCCAGAATTGTTATTATTACAGAAGCATTCAGTGTAGAGAGGATACACAGATGTGTCATGATTTAAAAGAAATTTACTTAAGAGAGTAGTGTCAATGGGTTATGGAACTGCTGAACTCATCTGAAGCATTGTGGCATAATATGTATGAGAAATATAGTATTTGTAATTAAGATTTTAATGAATTGCCTTGTTAATCCATACACTGTATGCATGTTGCAACATTTTCTAGGCTTAATTAGTGTGCTTGATGATTGTGTTTATTTTCTGATAGACACACTGATTAAGCATTGTCCATACACTGGAGCTTGAAACAAGATCAATCTGTAAAGTAGCACCTAGTCATCTAACTGGGGACTCAAAATGCAAATAGACCAACTTATGGAAAATTAAATTAGTTCTAATAGAACCCATTTTGCCTGAGCAGCCAGTGTCACATTATACACAATGTTCTCTTGTTGTGAAAGAAATAAAGGGCTTCTGTTGACAGATCCTTGTATAGTTTTAAGCTCCAAAAAACTAAATGCATATGATGTTAGAGTTGACTGTAACTCTTAGACGTGGTGAACTGTGGTATATTCTGAGTTGACCCATTCTACTGTGCCCTAGAAATGCAACTCATTGTGCTATTATGGCATTTGGGGGTCTGGGGGCTTTCAGGTTTCAAAACACTTTTTATTATGACCTCCTATGAATTACAACTTTTGTAAATTTTCTTCTGTTGTGTTGAAATTTGCCAGATAGTTCTTTTTTATTCAAATGTAATGTATTCTACTAAATGTTTAGTGACCACAAGTGAGTATAAATCAGGCTCAGCCTGTCCTCCCCTCTCCATGATTCCCAGCTTAGACTGCAATTCAGGCTGGTTTCAGATGGACGACAGACAAAGCTGCACAACTACGGCTTAACGTAGAGGCGGATGTGGTGTTAGCACTTAGATGGACTTTTTGGCTCTTTTCAAAACCTTTCCAGTCTTTCTCTTTTGGACATAGAGTCTTTAAAACAACTTGTGTTGAAAACACTTACCTGAAATCTGCTCTCTGAACAGACTTTGAAGTGCATGTTATTGTTGATTCTAGGTACAGTGTTATGTAGCAGATCTCTAGGCTTATTTCGTTTTACTTGACTGAAATTTTATGCACATTGATTAATAACTCCCCATTTCTTTCACCTCCCAGCTAATTTCCATCTTATAATTTGATTCTACAAATGCAACTGTTCTAGGAAACCTCACATAAGTGGAATGCAGTGTTTGTCATTTATGTAGGTGGTTTTCACATCTTAACTATGGTGAATAACGCTGCAGTGAACATGGAAGTGTTAGCTGAGATCCTGATTTTAATCCCTCTGGGTACATATCCAGAAGTGGGATTGTTAGATCATATGGTAGTTCCATTCTTAATTTTTTTGAGGAAACGCCATACTGATTTCCATAATTGCTGAAGCTGTACTAATTTCCATTCCCACCCGCAGTGTACAAGGGTTCCCTCTTCTCCATATACTTGCAAGACTTTTCTTTGTTATAATTGTCTGTAGTGGCTACCCTGGCAGGTGTGAGGTGATATCTCATTGTTTTAATTTGCATTTCCCTGATTATTTGAGATATATATATATATATATATATATATATATATATATATATATATACATGCCATTTGCATGTCTCCTTTGGAAAAATGTCTATTCAACTTCTTAGGCTATTTTTAAATTGGGTTATTAGTTTCTTTTTACTGTTGAGTTTTATAAGTTCGTTATATATTGTGGAGATTAACCCTGTATCCTACATACGGCTTGCAAATGTTTTCTCCTATTCTGTGGGCTGCCTTTTCACTCTGTTGACTATTCCCTTTTCCATGCAGAAGCTTTTCAGTTTGATGTAGACTCGTTTATTTTTGTTTTTTCTTGCCTGTACTTTTGGTGTTATACCAATGAAATCACTGCCAAGACTTATGCCACGAAACTTTTCCTCTGTCTTCTTCTGGGAATCTTATAGTTTATGCTTTACACTTAAGTCTTAAGTCCATTTTAAGTTGATTTTTCTGTATGGGGTAAGATAAGGGACTCCAGATAGTTCTTAGGGAAGAGAGTCATGTATTCAACATTTTATGAACCACTCCTCTGCCTTAATCTGCAAATACTTTAGGCATGTCCTCTTCTTTTGTCTTCAATTTGATGGCTAAATATACTGTTAACTCTAGCCTTTAAGAAGTTAGTAGACCAAAAGTTTATTTTAAAGTTACTTGCCGCACCGGTAAGAAAGCATTTGTTCATTTATCTGTGTATTTCACACGCATCTGTTGAACAGCTCCTGCTCAGTATTACACACTGTACGACGCACAGCAGTTGTGTGAAAAATAGCTACTGTCTTCAGGGAGATGATGACTTAAAGAAGAATATGTTAGGAGGGAAGATAAATGACAGAATCACAGTCTGAATGTCATTTGGAGGTATTAATGCGCGGTTGGAGAACAGAGAAACTAAAAGGAAGACTATTGTTATAAACGACGTGGGCACTCATACTCACTACATCTGTGAGATCTGCTTCCTGCAGAAACCTCAGATTTTATGGTTCCATGAGCCTTGGGGGAGGGACAGTCGGGGAAGAGACATGAAGTGGTCGTATGAGCATCAATTGGTAAGCCCCTAGATGTTAAACACTACAAGGAATGGTGCCTTAGTGAGATTCGAAAGCTGTCCAATAGCACTGCAGATTCACTGTTGAAAATGGAACGCAAAAGGCTCTCCCGCATCCTTGGCGGCTGTGTGCGTTGGTGCCACTGTGGTGGCATGCAGGCTGAAAGAACGTATTGAACACTTTAAATACATGGATACACTTTGGTGTGAAATTTCCATTAAAAAGATCTTTTCTGAGATAATTCTAAGTAGAAAGAGAGACTTAAAAAATTTATAACCGCTTGGTTGAGTCATAATTCACATAATGTACTTCACCCACTTAAAGTGCACAATTCAG
Source organism: Leontopithecus rosalia (assembly GCA_028533165.1). Lineage (NCBI taxonomy): Eukaryota > Metazoa > Chordata > Mammalia > Primates > Cebidae > Leontopithecus > Leontopithecus rosalia. The sequence goes on from CM052663.1 coordinate 1,486,069, forward strand.
TGGATTTTAGTAAATTTGTGGAGTTGTGTAAGCTTCGCCACTATCAATTTTAGAACATATTCACCTCCTCAAAAAAAAAAGTTCCCTTTGGTTATCAAACCCTTACCCCTGCACCGCCCCAAACAACCACTTACCTACTTTCTTTTTTGGAAGGTGTGATTTTCAAAATTGTTGATATTCATGTACAACATGATGATTTGATATACGGATGCACTGTAAAATAATCACTACAATCAAACTAATTTACATATCCATCACCTCACAGACTTACTAATTTTTAAGTTTCAATTGTTTAAAACAAGTAGGTTTTAAAGAGCTGAGGCCTCCCATGGGGACGTCAGGCACCGATACTCTACCGTAGGGGACCTCAGGCAACGATACTCTACCACAGGGGACCTCAGGCACAGATACTCTACCACAGGGGACCTCAGGCACCGATACTCTACCGTAGGGGACCTCAGGCAGCGATACTCTACCACAGGGGACCTCAGGCACAGATACTCTACCGTAGGGAACCTCAGGCAGCGATACTCTACCATAGAGTTAAAATCTGCTCAGAGAGAAGATCACGAGTGTTCTCACCATACACACCAAAGGGAAAAAGACATTTTCAAACAAGGATGTCCACCACAGCATTGTTTATAACGGAGAGCCACTGAAAAACCCCTGGAGCACAGCAGGGGTGGGGTTGAGCATAGCACAGAGCAAACATTTCATGAAATTTAGTGTGTCGATATCATCCACTAAAATGATTTTTACAGAGTTTAGACGATTTAACTCTTAGGCTAGGAGGTTAAGTGAAGTTAAAAGGCAAAATTGTACATGCAATATATTCACAACTATATAAAACAAGGAAAACATTCTTCCATGAGAGAAATTCTATGGGAAAATAAAACAAATTATTGTCATTCTTTTATATTTTATTTTCCAAATTTTCTATAGATAATATTACATGTGCGGGGGAGGGAAACTAACTTTAGTTTAGGGAAACTAAAAATATAGATCAGTTACAAGAGATAAAAATGTGGTTTTGTCATGATGAATACAAGTTGTTTTTTAAACTCAAGGACGATCTTGACTTTTTCTTAACATCGTAAGTTTTAAGAGCCTTCACAGACTCACTCAGCAAGAGTTTCCATCCTTGAACTTGTAAGAGAGAATGTTTCTGCAGAGTGCTGGAATAAAGGAACATGGTTTCTGCATCAGAGATCCAATATACAGCCCAGTAAACCGAGCCCAAGCCAACTTCTATCAACTTCCTCATCTGTAACATAAGGGCATCTGTAAAACAACTCCTAGTGACTTCTGAGGACCTCTAAACATCTCCCATTTTGACGACATAATCCCACCATGAAATTGGCAGTGTATTCCCCTCCTGGCACTCAGGCTGTGTATGGAAGATTCACTCAGAGGAGAATCCAAATAGCTCCATAATGCCCTCTAATTTACCCAAAGACCACTCCAACATGTGGCTTCTGATGGCGTGGAGTCACCCCTATTTGCACTAAACTCGTATCTACCCCAGCTTCTTGGTGGCTTAACAGGCAGCTGTTATTGTCTCAGGAATGTCAGTAGCAGTGATGCAGATTGTGCCTTCCTGTAGTTCTAACATCCTATTAAGTGACAACCTGCAGGTCTTTCTGAAGCCTGGTTTCCCAGAACTGCTTTAGTTTTATGCCTTGGAATGGGGCATCCAGTTACACCTGTCATCACCATTTTCCTGGAGAAAACCATCAGATTCAGGCTATGTGAGGATGCATTCACCCATTTATCTCTGCAACAGAATTGATTAGAAGGGTTTCCTGGGTGTAAACCCTCAGTCCACATCCAGGTAGAGGGTGATAGGTCACTTATTCAAGTGTAAAGTCATTCTCACCTAGCATTGGTCTACATCTTTGACAGAAGTAATATTTAGTGATAGTGTTTGCAGAATATCCTAGGTGGTCTTAAATCTTTTCCTAGATTAAGTTACAGCAGCAAACTGTTCAGTTTGGACTCCACACATTGATGTCAGCATTCTATACTGAGGCGTGCCATGGGGACCTCAGGATCAGGACAGGCTCTGCGTGCTGTGAGGATGCCACAGAGGGCACTGTCCGCTGCGTTCTGCAGAGTGACGCAAACATCCATTCTGACCTCAGGGCCAAGGGCACCTGCACTTCTCCCAAGCAGCAGGTCCGCTGTGACCCCGTTGGTGCTGTGAACTGTGTAACAGGTGCTCCTCACGCGGTGCTTGTCGAGAAGCTTTACCGAAATGTTGCCAGCACGCACCACGCCCCCAGACCCAAGGGATCAGGGATTTCGATTCTGTTTCTTGTGTCCTTAAGCTGTATGCCTGGTCGCTTTAATGTCCCCTAGCTTGACTGTTTCTTCCTTTACTTCTCCTCTAGATTTATTACACATCCCTGCATTTCATGAATTCCTATAACCTGCTAAAAATTCTTTCTGGGCAAGTGATATATTTCTATCTAAAGATAGATAATAGATAGATACATAGATACATAGATGCTCTTCTCTGCTTCTGTGTCTCACCCAGCCACCTCTAGAATGTGCCAGGCCTGTTGAATGTCGGGAAGGAACTCTTCCTTCACGTGTGTCCTTGGTATGCTCAAGCTTTCAAAACCCATTGAGTCAGGAGCTAGTCTATACATCTTTTGTCCATACTTAATACAGTAGCTGAAACACACTTAAAACTTGCAAGCAACTCTTAGAATAAGAGCAGACCCAGAAAGGCCATGATTTCTGTCTTCACTACCACCCAATTGCTGGAGATAAAGAAGGATAAGGATTCATTTTAGGATATACAGACCCATTCACACTGGACCAAAATGCTCCCTGATATTTCTCAGTATTTGAATTTTGTCCTAATAGGCCAACATGCGTGACACGCTCCTAATGCATTCTAGTCTCCCCAAAGGGAATTTGCTGATGAAGGTAAACAAGTAACAGTAAGTGACTGAGTTCACATCTTGGGGTGAACGATGATACATGTATTTTCCTGCCCTGTGTCCCTTTAATCTCACTCTGATCTCAGACGTCTGGCCTTTGCTTTTTGCTACCAGCCCTGGCAGCCGCGTGCTCTCCATGGATTCCCAGGTGAAGTGTTGAGAGAATACCCCGCTTAATGTTTGCCTGCAGCAAAGAAAACTATAACACTGATTCTAAGTGCAAACTGCACAGTAATTATTCCACCATGCTTTTTTGGTTGGCTAATAATAGGTATTTATTTCCCCCGTCAATACTAGAGCTCTTGGAGACATGGAACTTTTAGCACACTGTCCTCTGAGGACGTCATCAGCACTGAATCTCCTCCAAGGGAAGTGTAGAGGGTTTTTGGGGTTTTATTTTTAACTTATCTCTGAGTTTGAAGGAGACTTGATGGTCTTGCTCCCTTTGCTACTTTCAACTTATTCTTCTCTAACATTCCAATGTGTTGTGAGGTCCTGCTCTCTCAAGGGGCCTTGCTGTCTTTTGCTGCTGTTCCTGCATACTCCCACATATTCCCGGACGGCTCCAGCACCCCCCAGGCTCCTCTTCCTCACTTTGCTAATACTGCTCTTGACCACGTGCTCGGCTCCCTAACCTCTGGCCTCTCATTCCCCACCTCCTCGACTCCCACGGTCTTTCCAGCTAATCCCTTCGGGGTGCATCCTCATTGTCACACCTGTGGCCTTATCATCACCAATGACTGTGCTGTGGCAGAAGTCATTTCAAGCATCCCCTCCACTGTGATGACTTCCCTGGCCTTTCAAAGCACAGGTGCCCACAGCTTGTCATTACACCCCTTTGGGGCCAGCCCAGTCCTCTGTGGCACCTGTCCTCAATTGTATTCACCTGCTGAAGACTTAATCTTCCTCCTCTCCAGCGACCCCTCAGCTCTGCCGTGGCACGGACCCAGATGCACAGGTCTGGAAAGAAAAGAGACTGCTTTATAGCTCCCTCTCATCCCAAGCCACCAACACTCTCTTGCTCCTCTAAGAAACAGTAGAATAGGCCGGGCATGGTGGCCCTCACCTGTAATCCTAGCACTTTGTGAGGCTGAGGGGGCAGATCACTTGAAGTCAGGAGTTCGAAACTAGCCTGACCAATATAGTAAAACCCCATCTCTACTAAAAATACAAAAAAAAAAAAAAAAAAAAAAAGCTGAGCCTGGTGGGGCATGCCTGTAATCCCAGCTACTCTGTAGGCTGAGGCAGGAAAATCACTTGAACCCAAGATTATGCCACTGCACTCCAGCCTGGGCAACAGAGCAAGACTCTGTCTCAAAAAGAAAAGAAAAGAAAAGAAATAGTGGCAGAAGCTCTTCCATCCTTCCCCTGTGAGATCCGCCTGCCATCCTGAATCTGTACATTCCCTTCATGTGTGCAATGGATTCCCACCTGTCCACTTCTTTGAGGGTTTGTTCCTGTCACCATAATACCCTCTCTCTATTTCTCTAGCAGTTTGCCCTTCTCTGGTGTCATGAGCACAAAACAGCATCTCCAGTTTAAACAAACTTTTCCCTGGTCCCATCTCCAGCTACGCTTACATCCCTATGGCTCTGCTCACTGCCACAGTAACAGGTCCTGAAAGACCCATCTACAGCCCAGCCTTCACTTCCCGGCATCCCGGCATCCTGGCTTTCTCTCGGATTTTCCATTTTATCCTTACAATAGCCTTTTTCCTTTGATTGTTCTTGACAGCCTTACCATTTCCCAAACTGCTCTTGCACAGTTTAAATAGTATTTGACCACATTATTGACCTCAAATTGCCAATTCAATGATCTTTTCTGTCCTTAACTGATTTGACTTCCTTTCCAGTACTTGATACAGATAACCACGTACTCCTTCTTAATAAACTGTTTTCTCTTGACACTGGTGACGTCCCTGCTCAGCCTCCTCTCCAGGCTTCGCCTCCTGTGCTCATCCCTACGTATGAGATTGGTCTATGGTGTGGCCCTTAGATTTCTGTTTCTGTCTCACTGTAGCTTCCCTGTGGAATCTTATCTAGTCCCTTTATCTTAAAATACCAGCTACCTGTCTATGATATCCAAATTCCAAATGAGACTTTCCACTAAAGTCCAAAATTATCCCCAAATAAAAATTTTGGTGTTAATTTTATCGTGGCTACAAGGTAACTCTATTTTCCTACTCACCTAAGACATTTCTTTCAGTTTCCCCTTGACACTAAATGAATACCTTCCACGAAGTCCTTCAAGTCCGAAGAAAAGAAGTATTTCTTACCTCACCAGCAGCGAATTCTGTGATTCTATTTCCAGACTGTTTCCTGAATCGACCACACTTCTCCACCTCCACGGCCACTATTCTAGAATATGAGCTGCCTCTGTCTGCCTGCTTTGTTTCAGTAGCATTTCGTCTGTCTGCTGGCTTGCCCTCTGTCTCCCTTCAATTTATTCTCCATACCACTGCTTGCGCGATCTTCTAAAAACACAAGTCAGATTGTGTTTCTCCTCTAGCTGGAGCCCTCCCATAACTTCCATTGCAGTTACAGTAAATCCAAACACCTTGGCACAGCCTAAAATCCCAAGTCACAGGACCCTAGCCAGGTCTCTGACCTCACTGCCTCTTCTCTCCATTGTCTACCTGTTGCACCAGAGGCTCCTCCTATGTTCTCTCAAATATACCAGGCGCCTGCTCTGTCTCCTCAGGGCTTCTGCATCTGCCTTGCCCTCTGCGTGGGGCTCTTTGTCCTCGGATCTTTAGTCTTTCAGATAACAAACATCATCTTTTCAGCGATACCTTCTATCATCAGCCCACCCTTACCCAGTCATTCTCAGCCCCATCGGGAGGCTTTATTTCACGCACAGCCACCGCCTTGTACTCATTTGTTTTTTTGTTTATTCTGGAATTTTAGCATCTTGGTGACAGGTACCTTGTCTCATTCTCCACTGAGAGACTAGAGAGGAGCATCTGAGACCAGGTGGAAGAAACGTTTCTGGAAAACAAACAATTACAGGCGATAATTGGCAGACATCATTAGTGTTTGAAGGCCACCCTGTCACCTTTCCCCGGAGCCACAGCTTCTCCTCTAAGCTGCGTCTTAACTCTTTGAGCATCTTTACTTTCAGGTTTCCTAGGCAGTCTAGGTTTGTCTTCAATGTATTTCTGTTTGTTTCTTCATTTTCAAAATGTGTTCTTGAATATTACTCAATTTCTTGCATTTAAAATAAATACTATGTATTTTTCAGGACTCTTGTTCATGAGGACAGAATTCTAATAATTCAAACCATGAGGACAAAAGTCAGGTTTGTGGGAAGGGCAGGAATGTGTTTGGGTTTCAGGAACAATTAAAATGAAGAATTTTATTTTATTTTATTTTTTGTTACCCAGGCTAGAGTGCAATGGCGCAATCTCTGCTCACCGCAACCTCCACCTCCTGGATTCAAGCAATTCTCCTTCCTCAGCCTCCCGAGTAGCTGGGACTACAGGCATGCGCCACCATGCCCAGCTATTTTTTCTTTTTGTATTTTTAGTAGAGACGGGGTTTCACCATGTTGACCAGGATGGTCTCGATCTCTTCACCTCGTGATCCACCCGCCTCGGCCTCCCAAAGTGCTGGGACTATAGGTGTGAGCCACCGTGCCCAGCCTAAAATGAAGAACTTTGTCCCTTAAGCCTTTTATGTCTGGATTTCTCTTTTTCTTTAAAAAGCTTCATTCTCTCCTGCTGTGTCCACAGCTTCAGAATAATATCTCAGCCACCAAGAAAGACTAAAGCTTGGTTTTGCTGAAGTGAATTCCAAAAAATCTTAGAGAAATGTTTTAATTGGCTGATATGGGTAATTTAAAAACCCCAGATGTGTGAAACATGATTTGCAGTGATTTTCACACTATATTTATCGATAAGAAGAGGCATCTCTATCATTTCCACATGGGTATCAATTTTCTTAAAATCTTATTACTTAATGTTCAAAAATTAGGACACTATACCCCAAAACACTTGGATGTAAATCCAGTTGAAAAACATCACCATTTTAAAGAGTGTACAGTAACTAAAGGAAATTCTGATAGATTTCACTTATAAAAATCTACACGGTATTGTGGGGTGTGGTGGCTTATATCTGTAACACCAGTGCTTTGGGAGGCCAAGGCAGGCAGATTACTAGAGGCCAGGAGTTCATGACGAGCCTGGTCAACATGGTGAAACCCCATCTCTACTAAAAATACAAAAATTAGCTGGATGTGGTGGTGCATGCCTGTAATCCCAGCTACTCAGGAGGCTGAGGCAGTCGAATCACTTGAACCCAGGAGGCAGAGTTTGCAGTGAGCTGAGATTGTGCCACTGTACTCCAGCCTGAGCGACAGACTCTGTCTCAAAAACAAAAAACAAAAAAAGTCCAGGAGGAGTGACTCATGCCTGCAATCCCAGCACTTTGGGAGGCCGAAGAGGGTGGATCACCTGAGGTCAGGAGTTCGAGACAAGCCTGGCCAACATAGTGAAACCCTGTCTGTACTGAAAAAAATCTACTTGGTATTATGAGAAATTAATAGGATTAAATATACAAATAAAATGAGAACACCAAGTTATTGATCACAACAATAGTTAAAAATGAGGAACAATGCTTGGCACTCGGAGCTCTATACTAATAGAGATGACGCCCTCCACAGTCACCTGGGTGCGTCCTTGTCAAGATGTTCTGTGAAATTTAGGTGTGGGAAAGCACTTGCATTTGAGAACTTCAGACTCTTCTAATGTCAGTGCTTTATGGATCTATTTTAACATTTGGGATTATGTAGGAAGCCTATTCTCTCTGCAAAGCTTGAAGTATCTTGAGCTACCTGTATATCTACCAGGGAGCTGGTTTAGGTGCGTGTGGAAAATATAAACCAGAATGATATTGAAACTGCTCTTTGTGAGAATTCAAACTGGGGTAGCTAGAAGCCAAGGAGACAGGAGAAGCCCTTCACAGACGCATGGAGGCAGGACCTCAGATGGGGCTTCAGGGGAAAAACAGCAACCTTTGTAACAGGCTGAGTTGAGCAGCAGAAAAAGTTTTGGCTTCTTTTGATAAGAGTTTTCTGGGATTCTGTCACATATCATGCCTTGCAAATGGTGTCTAGAGATTAAATAAAGTTTTTCCAGGCAAGAAAGAGCATGATGCTTCAGTAAATGGAGAAAAGTCAACAGTGCAGTCTGTGTGTGGAGCGTAGGAGGTACGGCAGTTGCAGAGGCAGCCTGGGGCAAAACAGAGAAAGTTCAAGTGGTACTTAGAAATTCGGACTTAATCTTAATCGTAAGGTGAAAAAGACTCTTAACGTACTTATTAGGGTAATACTAGCTTTATTAGAAATCAGAACAAAAATGTACAATGATGCAAATACAAGAGTAGTTCAATTCTTGGTCGCATCAATAGTCTTAAGAGTTTTTGTTTTGTGAGGGAAGTTGTGTGCTTTGGTACACATAGTCATTCAGGACTCAGATTCACTGGAGCTCGGCCATCTTCAAAATGTGGCTTTGGAGGTCATCTTGTGAAGTTGGTAGAAGGAAATACAACTTAGAGATTTTGTTTGGGAGGGTTTATTGCCATACCAGAAGCGCTATGTACATAAACTACTGTTCTGCCTTGGAACAGACCCACACCTAACTTCAAAGGTGTGTCCGTGCTACGGTTTGAATGCATACCCCGAAAGTTCATGTGCTGGAAACTCGGTTGCCATTGTGGTGATGATGATAGACGGGGCCTTTGAGAGGCAATTGGATTGTTAGGGCTCCACCCTCATAAATGGATTAACTCCATTCTTGCAGGAGTGAATTAGTTCTCACTGGAGTGGCTTTGTTTTAAAAGCAAGCCCTCTCACACACATTCTCTTGCCTTTCCATCTTTTCACCATGTTGACACAGCAAGAAGGCCCTCTGCAGATGCTAAGCCAATGCTGGTGCCATGCACTTGGACTTCCCAGCCTGTGAAACCATGAGCTTAATAAACTTTTACCCAATCTGTGGTATTCTGTGATAGCAACAAAAGATTGACTAAGACAGTTAGAAACATAGTCTAATTGTTTGTCAGGAAGAAAAGGAAAGCCATCCGGATGGGGATGACTGTTTGCTTGTTAGAAAAATAATGCTGAAGGTTGGAAATAGGATGTCCTGGAATGAGACACATTTCTCTGGGGCTTTTAGAAAGACTAGATGCTGGGATATGCTGAAAGCTCAGATAATGGAGGATTAAATGTTGGAACAAAGCCTTGGAAATCGGGTTGGAAAGGTAGTTATAGGCATTTGTAAAGGGATGTGGGGAGCTGTGGGAATGCTAAAAGGTTTGTTTGAGCCTCAGGGCTCTGGATGGGTAGATAAGTTACAGAAACCAAGTTGGAAGCATAGAGAAGTAATTCTCATCAAGGTAACTAGTCAGCGACCCAATAGAACTAGAATTTTGAAATCCGAACCTCCTGCTAAGGTTGCGAAAGTTTATATTTGGGAGTTAACACAGAACAAGCGAGGAGAAGGAAAAAGAGTCTTGAATCCTACAGCAGTGAAATGGTGACCAATCTCATCAACAGATTGAACGTTTCCACACGACTGAAAGCTCTTAACCACGGTGTAGAGCAGAGATGAATAGTGAATGACAGGAGACTCACCAAATACGAGACAGTCTCCCAAATGACATCATTTGTCATCTTGGCCTCATTTCCTGGGATTAGGGCCAAAATAGCCCCTGGTCATGATGTCTGTTCAGCAAAGTGTAAGAAAAATATTGTGTGAACTCTGGAAACACTTTGCCCGTTTTAAGAGTCTTCGAAAATGATTTATTTAGGTGTGTTTTCTCTTTTTCTTCCCTCTTTAGCAGTCAGTGGCAGCAGCTGAGCATCAGCACAGCATGTCATCCTCACCTCCAATCCCAGGACATTCAGAATGTTCGCCAACAGGCTTGTTGGTTTTGCTTGGGCCATTTTGAAACCATCCTTCCTCTTTTGCTCTGTCTTTTCCTTTTGTTGTGTTAAATGCCAGCTATTTAGTCATGAAGGCACTTATTTCAAACACATATACAAAACTAATTGTGGAAGCTGCAGAGAATCCTTTGTTTGAGACATTGTGGTCTAGTATGTCAAATCACAGCTAGAAGGCAACTTGGAACTTAAATTATCTGTCCAGGAAATGTGGGGTTTTTTTTCTAAGTGGAGTCATTATAAGCCTTATTTGCCTTTCTATAAAGAGGGGAATAAACTAGTTTAAGCACAAATAAATCTAAATAGAAAAAATTGCTCCATGTGTATTTGTATAGAAGAAGGAAGTGTGCATAGAAATGGGAAATTACCTACTTGTACAGCTAGAATGACTTACACATGCCCAATATATGCCCAGTGCTGGGCTTCCTGATCTGGTAACATGATCCCAAGGGAGTAAGAGGGCTGAGGAATGAAGGAGATGAGTGCTTCGGGAATCCTTTTAGATCACCTACAGTCCTTGATCTAAAGCATCACTTCATCATACGTATAAAATGTGTGAAGGGATCTTAAGCCAGATTTCATGCAGCTGGTGATATCACATGGTAAATAAGAACAAACACAGAGTGACTGAGCTATGTACCAAACGCATGGACCATATACAATTCCGTTTGTCTTCATAGATGAAGAACAGGAACTTCATCTATGTGATATGAAAACCATATCGAAAAGATATAAATAGAGACATAATAGACAAATGTAGATGCAGCTGTAGGTGAAAGCATAGCTATAGCTACAGAAATACATACAGGCACAGAAATATACACAGATGCACCACACTCCTTAGCAAGTAGCTAACTCGTCACCATACTGTAAGCTATGTTTCAGTGTCCATGTTCATTCTCCTGGTGGAGAGAATCACCTGCTGAAAGAAAGATGGCAAAGTTTCTTACTGATTACATCAATTTGAAGAAAACTTCACTTTGTTAAATGATAACAGCTTTGTTAAAGTTTAGAAGATGGAACATTGGAAACTTTTTTTACGGGTATAAATTTCTTATAAAAATGACAAAGGATAAAACAAAAGCATCACTGAAAAATTCACTGGAGAGTTTTCTCATCACTTCCATGGTGGCTTCTGTTCGATCTGGTAGGATGTGTAGATAAAAGAGAAATTCACAATGTTGCCTTGTGGTTAAGAGCATGGAGTCTGTGGCAAACCATTCAAGCATAAATAGCTCAATGGCTAATGGTTTGGACTGGAAAAAGTTAGTTAGAGTAGTGCCTCTGCTTCCCAATTAACTCATGAAAAGCATTTAGAACAGTGCATGGCATAATATAATCACCAGAATAAGTCTTAGCTACCATTACTGTTGTTAATATCATCATCATCATCATCATGGGAATCATTTCTCATCTTTCATTCATTATCAAAAGGTCATTTGATTTTATGGTTTTAATAAAATCTGATTTTACTTTGCTACATCTATTGACTATAAATGTAACTACTTTTGCAAATAGATAGAGGAATTACCCAGAGTCCACATGTAGACATTAAATATTACGAACGTGAAGTGGACAGGCACTAAACTCATGTCTGAAGGTTGTTTGGTTTAATCCCAGGCAGCAGGTGGAATTTAGGTGTGCTGCCTACACCTGAACCCGACTGAGCATGTCACAAATGCTGGCATGACAGATGGAAGAGCCAGAAGTCAAGCTTACAGTCTGGCCTCTCCAGCCTCACTGAACTTGGGGTCCAGTTGACCCTTGCTATGAGAACCTGAAGTATTCAAAGGGAAGCTCTGCCACTTAGCCCTGCCAAGCTGTTACTGACTACTCAAGGATGTTCTCAGTCACCAAGACAGCCCAGTCTAGAGAGAATGAGTGCTCTGTGTCAGGTTATTCTAGCTGCATCTCAGCAGGTTTCAGAGGGACAGCAAGGGATGAGGTCTGGCCTCTACCATGACAGGTCATGAGAGACTTGTAAAATTTTAGAGTAGAGGATTTGTTTTTGGTCTCCCTAAGGATTACACCAGTGGAGGGCAGGTTACTGTGCCAGAAAGCAGTTAGCTTTTTTAAGTTGAAAATGCTTTTAAGCTTAACTTTCAAAATACCAGAATTAGCTAATATCATGCTAAAAACCAAAGAAATTCTCCATAAAATCAGAAACAAAACAATGATGTCTGCTCTTGCCACTTCAACTCTATACTGGGGGGTTTATTCAGAAACATTCAGTCAGTAGAAAGAAATAGAAGGGCTGAGTGCGGTGGCTTATGCCTGTAATCCCAGCACTTTGGGAGGCCGAGGCGGGTGGATCACGAAGTCAAGAGATCAAGACCATCCTGGTTAACGTGGTGAAACCCCGTCTCTATCATAAATACAAAAAATTATCTGGACATGGTGGCGCGTGCCTGTAATCCCAGCTACTCAGGAGGCTGAGGCAGGAGAATTGCCTGAACCCAGGAGGCAGAGGTTGCGGTGAGCTGAGGTCGTGCCATGGCACTCCAGCCTGGGTAACAAGAGCGAAACTCTGTCTCAAGAAAAACTAAATAAAAGAAATAGAAGTCACTTGGATTGGAAAGGAAGTAGTAAAACTATTTCCATTTGCAGATGCCATGGTCTTTCATACAGACTTGTATTTAGAAAATCCCCAGGAATCAATAAAAATGCTATTTAGAGCTAAGAAACAAGTTTAGCAAGGTCGAAAGATATGAACATAGGGAACCAATTTTATTTATAATGGCTTAAAAAAGAATAAAACAATTAGGAGTAAATTTAACAAGAGAAGTATGAACCTTAACTCTGAACACTCTAAAACATTGTTGAAAAAATTTTTAAAGGCCTAAATAAACAAATGGAAAGACATGTTCATGGTTAGAAGTTGTAATCTTGTTAAGATAGCAATACTACACAAAGTGATGTATGGATTCAATATATTCCCTATCAAAATCCCAGATGGCTTCTTTGCAGAAATGGATAAGTTGATCCTATGTTTTATATAGAAATTTAATGGACCCATAATAGTCAAAACAATCTTGGAAAAGAAGAACAAAGTTGGAGAACTCACACTTTCCAATTTCAAAACTCACTGCAAAGCTACAATAATCAAGACAGTGTGGTACTGGCATAAGGATAGATATATAGAGCAATGGAATAGAACTGGGAATATAGAAATAAATTACCATGTCTATGATCAACTGATTTCCAACAAGGGTGTCAACACAATTCCATAGGGAAAGAATGTACTTTTCAACAAGTGTTGCTGGAACAACTGGATATTCACATGGGAAAGAATGCAGTTGGATTTCTACCTCACAGCATACACAAACATTAACTCAAATGAATCAAAAACCTAAATGTAAGAATTAAAATTCTAAAGCTCTTGGAAGAAAACAGATGTAATCTTTGTGACACTGAATTTGGCAATAGTTTCTTAGCTATGACACCAGAACACAAATAATTAAAGAAATATATAGATAAACTGAACTTCATAAAAATAAAAACCTTTGTGTTTTAAAGGAAAACATCAAATCTGGAAACATCAAAGCTGGAAAACTGGGTAAAGATCTGAATAAACAGTTCTCCAAAAAAGATATACAAATGATTGATAAGCACGTGAAAAAAATGCTTTATGTCATTAGTCATTAGGTGCTAATCAAAACCACAATGCAATACCACGTCACAGCCACTGAATTAGCCGTATTAGAAAAGGCAGACAATAACAAGTGTTGGTGAGGATATAGAGAAATTGGAACTCTTATACACTGTTGATGGAAATACAATTGTGCAGACACTTTGAAAAGCTATTTGGTAGTTCCTCAAACAATTAACTATAGGGATTACCAAATGATCCAGCAATTCTATTTCTAAGTAGTTGTTCAAGAGAAATAAAAACATATATCCACATAAACATTTGTACATGAATGTTTATAGTAGCCTTATTTATAAGTGTCCATCAATCAATGAATGGATAAATAAGATGGGGTATATCTAAACAAGACAATATTAATCAGTAATACAAAGAAATAAGGTACCAATAAATGCTACAATGCGGATAAACCTTGAAGGTTCTGTGGTAAGTGAAAGAGGCCAGTAATAAAGGACTACATGGTAAATGATTCCATTATTATAAAAGCCCCCAAATCAGCACATTTACAAAGACAGAAATAGATTGGTTGCCTGGCTGTGAGGGAGGGGTTTGGTGGGTGGAAGCATGGTGAATGGGGATTGGTGGGTGGAAGCATGGTGACTGGGGATTGGTGGGTGGAAGCATGGTGAATGGGGATTGGTGGGTGGAAGCATGGTGACTGGGGTTTGGTGGGTGGAAGCATGGTGAATGGGGATTGGTGGGTGGAAGCATGGGGAATGGGGATTGGTGGGTGGAAGCATGGGGAATGGGGAGTGACTGCTAATGAGTATGGCATTTTTGGCAAGAGATGATAAAAATGTTCTAAAATCTTGCTAATGGTTGTCCACTGTGAATGTACCAGAAAGTATTTCATTATATGCTTTAAATAGGTGACTAGTATGCTATGCCATTTATGTCCCCAAAAGCTAATGTTTTTAATTCCTATTATTAGGTGACTTTATTTCCATGATAATGATATTTTACTGCAGTCACTAAAATTGATCAGATGACTGAACTGTCAGCTAGAAATCAATGTTGTCACCACACTGTACCTGAGGCAGCCACATTTCTCATGTGTTGGTTCACTGATGCTGTCACTGATAGCTCAGCATAGGGACTCATTTCCTGCGGAGTTTAAGTTCTCTTTACACTCTTAGTGTGGGAATTTTCAAATTGGATGACCGGGCACAGTGGGTCACACCTGTAATCCCCACACTTTGGGAGACCGAGGCAGGAGGATCGCTTGAGCCAGGGAAGTCGAGGCTGTGATTGTGCCACCATATTTCAGCCTGGGTGACAGAGGGAGACCCTTCTGGAAACAGACAAAAAACCAGATTGGACATTTGCTGCTCCAAATTTGTCTTGCGTTGGAGTATCACCTTTAAACAGCACAGTGGAATTTTGTACCAGGCAATGATATTCTTCACAATGCCAAATGTATTGCAAAACACTGATGAATCGATATTAGTCCACATGTTAGGAAGGAAAGCGAATCTGCGTGCACACACTCCTTGCGTGGGAAAGATAACTATTTTTAAAGTCAGGTGGTAAAGCATGCAGTGTTGTACCTCATTTAAGTAAGCGACGGACTGGCTTTGTTTTGATGGATATGGACTTGGAGGCTGTTAACGTCACAGGCTGGGAGACTCCGCTCCCTCCCTGGTTGTTTGGGAGGAAGGAACTCCAGGGAATGAAAGCTGGGGCCAGCCAGAAAGGAGTGGGGGTCAACGTGCCTCTCAAAAAACCCTGAGGGAGCAATGGGGCAAGGGACCTTGAACAGTTTATTTCGATCTTGCTGGAGGAGAAGACGGAAATATTTTATTTTCCATTTCTCATCTGTACAGAGAGCCTTGCACAGTGTCTGAGGTTTACTGAATGTTGAAAGGACATGAAAATATTTGAACTCCTTTTTGATTTTCACGGCTATTCTCTTCTAAGGCAATGAGTTCTGATTCATGTCTTTTTTTTTTTATGGACACAGAGTCGAGTTTGCTCTTAAATGATGCTTCCACGCTGGTTTTCTTCAAAGCAATGAAAAATAAGTAGACTTAAAGTTTTAAAAAAATGTTAATATGTAGTTCAGCCCTACAAGCAGAAAAAAATTAAATCTTTATATTGGTTAGTATGAAAAATGTTGTAGAGGGTGTTTTCAAAAGAGTTTCCAGGAAAATGTTTGGAGACAAGGTTTTTCACTCAATTTTTCGTCCTTGTATGTTTCATAAACGCTCCCACTGGTTTGGGCTGTTTGACAGTCATTCCTTTAAGATGTAAATGGGCTTGTGGCAAATTTGGGAGGGTGGACTCCCTTTTATTAATTTTTTAAATACTATAAATAGGAGTGGGAAGGGTATCAAACGTCCACTTGGAGTCAGAGGAAAAAGTAGCCCCATGAAAAAATTCCCTGTGAGAGCAGCATAACCTGCACAGGGACGTGTGAACCCGTGTCCAGTCCCCACAGCCAGTCATGGAAATAGAGCTCGGGGCGCGCAGAGATCCTTCTGTGTGCCACTCACATGGAGTCTAGTGCAGCATAAAGCTTTCCTAAGCTCCACCCAGAAGTGTGGTCGCCTTTGTCATTTTAATTGGTCTGTGTTTGTGAAGTGGGGCCTCTATTTACTTATAGCTTGGGGCTTGTGTTTACCAAGCCTGGTGGAGGCCAAGTGACAGGGCCCCTGCAAGCTCTCCCGCTGTATCTTGAGGCACTTTTCTTTTCAGTATCTGTGCCTGTCTAATTCGTGAGCTTCTGTGAAGCAAGCACAGGAGGGTACAAGGCCTACAGGGAGGAATTACACCTAATTACTCAAATAATTGCTAGGCTGTTGCCTTCTTAGTCACTGAAAATAATTTCCAGGTCCCTGGCTTTTATAGATAGTCTTCTAGAGGCAGGAGGACACAGCCCCCTTTTTAACTCAGCCCATTCACTCACAAAATCAGAACACTCGAGCCTGCAAAATTAATAAGCACCACTTCCATTACATATATTTTAGGTTGTTGTTGCCGTGGCGATAAAGTCAGGGACATTGAATCTCCTCTGTTGAGCCATTGTTATCATCTCTGGCCATCTGCTGCAGAGAAGTGATATTCCATCTCATTTGCATGATGACTGATATATGGGAGGTTTGGAAGGACATATGCCACAGCAATCATGTGATGAAAATTAAAGTGAAAGTTTTGGGCCCAGAGCCGAAAAAAATCTGTGTATGCGCATGAGGCTGTTGATGTGCAAATGTGAATCATATTGAGAAGGTCTGAATAGGGAGGTGTGACGTAAGGAGGGGACACAAACGCAGGTGCTTATCTCTAAGCAGTCAAAGGCACTGGATGTCATATCATGGGAACTACCTTTCAAAGAAACAGCTTTAGTGTTTCCGTTCGGCACACCAGGGAGGAGAGAAATATAAGTTTTGGAAACAAACAAAAAAGTAAGTTTTAAACTTTTGAACCGCATACTGCTCACCCTGACATTTAAGTCACTCGGAATTTTAGCAAGTTTTTAGGTCTTAAGTCATAACATTCACTTTTGTTTGGCGGGGGGTGGAGGTTAGCAAAGGCTGAAGTTTAGAAGTGTGTGGATGGTTTTTCTAACGTTTGTGTTGAACCTCTGTTTCTGGCTTCTTTTGTGATGTATATTTGAGCATTATTTTAAATGTATTTCTCAATCTCTCATCCTTTCACTCTCTCTTTAGCAAAAAAAGCTTACTGTATCTGTTTTGAGAAGGATTTCAAAATAAAATGTCACAGTGCAATTACATTTATACTGCACCCGTAATGCCTTTGTTTATACACATTTTTGAAACTTGGAAATTTGCAACGGAGACTATTTGATGTGAAATGAGACTTAGTACACTTTTTTCTCAGCAAAAGAGTGAAGTGGAAATAATTTATGAGGTTGCAAAAATTACCAGTGAGATCTCAAATCTGACATCTCTCTAGAATTGGGGAGATCTTTGTGAGGGATGAGAGGTTGTTAACATAATTTTATATGAATAACCAATATTAAAAAGATGTTTTATGTATCCTTTTTGAAAAATCAAAATTCTGATAGCAGCTATATATAAGGAAAAGAGTTTGTGGGAGCTTCCCAGGAAATTTAAATAGATAAGTATGGTTTGTTATAATCTTGTCTTTAAATATTTAGAGAATTGGATAAGAGTAGTCTCCTTTAAAAATGATACTGTTCATTTTTGATAAATGTAGATGTCAGAAGACTCATCAGAAAGTTAGAGAATAAATAATACCAGAAAAGCTGAATGAGAGAGGAAATACTAACCTTGAACAAAATTTTGCAGAAGGACAATTTCAATGAAATATTACTTAGGGATACAGAAAAATTTCAAATCCTTTGATAAACAATACTTTGCCTCATATTCCTGTTTTAATACATTATTTATTAAACATGCTTACTTTGATAGATGTGAAAATAGCTAAAGTGTTTTTCGGTTTCAAAGAACAAGGAAGTCAATAGTCAAAATATGCACTGCAACTTCCGTCATCCTGATTTTCCAAACAAGAAAGTGGCTAATTGTCAGAAAAAAAAGTTGTATCAACTTTCATGCCACAGCTAACACTGCAAATCCAATACACTGAAAAGAAAATCTGATGAAGAAATCTTGAATATAATCATGTACACTATCATTTTGTTAGGGAAATAGTAAATAAGTTCCAGGCAATCATCAAATTCAGAATTCAAAGTAAGACTAAAGTTAGACTTCCCCTAACTTTGCTTTTTATTTTTCTTTGCAAATATTATCTGCATGGTATGCTACTTTTATGCCTGTAACCTAAGATTACCAGTGTTCTCTTTTCTCATTCTAAATATTCAGTTACTCAGTGGTGATTATTATGTGGCCTTCTTGGCTTACTACAATATTAGATTAATATAGATTTCTTTTGCCAAATTAGCGGAAATCACTGTTGCACATAAAAGCAATTCACTCTTTTTTCGTTGTATTTATGTTATGGTGGGGCATCATTTTAAGCTTAAAAGCTTTTATATTTTAAATTTGGATATACTGTACCTTGGAGAGCATAAGGTGGTTGTATTTAAAACGTTTCAAAGTACATTGAAACTTTCATGAGATCCTAATGTGGTTATGTTTAAAGGAGTCCTTTTTTTTTTAGAGTGGCCATTAGTATTCTGCTATAGCATGAACCAGTAAGATTTGAAATATCCTGGTTTCTCTTAAATTAGACAACCGCAAGTGACCTATAAAACACAGGAAATGTCGGGAGCTGTCCATGGTAGCTTCTCTTAAAAAAGTTAACATACATACTCTGAATAATTGTCTTTATTTCCAATTTTTAAAGTCAGAATTAAATTCTCATTAGATAAATTAACCTGGCATATGCAGAAATTATTTGCAGTTAATTGACAATCTTACTTCCTGTAACAATCTCTCTCCTATAAACTGCAAAACCCAAACTTTAAGCTTTCATAATGTTAATGAATGCTTCCAGTTGCAGCTTTAAACTATTTATGCATAAATAAAATTTATAGCTATTAAATATGTAACTCCTCTTTAGTTTGACAACAGCTCATTGCAAATAGTTTCTATGGTAGTAGAGAAACGTGAACAAACATATCAGAAAATGTAACTTGCATGACTTTATTGCTCCTGAAATTAATTCTTGTCCTTATGTGACCTGCCATGTCTGCTATAGAAATCCAAAAGATCATAATTGTTTGATATGAAATGCAAAAAGAATAGTTAAATTGAAAGTTTAACATCATGAAATTCAAAATCCCAAGCGGTATATAAACATTAAAAGAAACTTTGGACGGCTAATCCTAGGAAATGAGTTTTATGGATTGAATTCAACAAGGCTTCAGAAATGGTTCCATCTGCTGCCTAGCAGCTGGTGAAAGGATAAATTTAATTCATTAATTCATTTGGAAAAAAGGATCCAAGTAGTAAAGACTTCATTGCTCATAATGCATATAGGTGAAAACACAAACTGAAATCCAGACCAATGGATCATCCTAGATAATGAGCTGCATTGTCCTTCCTTTTTCTGGTTAAGATCTTAGTGATTGAGTCAATACGGTGTTGATTGTTATGACAATAACCAATCATTTCCAATCATTTCAATGATTAAAAAAAAACTCAGGGAAATTTTAAGCAAATCTCAGTTTTTAATCTGAGGAACTCTAGGCATTAGAAATTATGCACTTCTCATTTTGTGTATGTGTATGTGGGAGGCAGTGTGTGCACCTATGCTCATAATATATTCATATATATACATCTACACATACACATGTATATTATATACAAATTCTGAATCACTTCAAAGATGTGTTTATATTAAGCATGTCTTTTTCTATTTGTTTAAGTATTCAAATAAGTATTTAGCACTTACTTATATTATAACATTAATATAAGTAAAGTTTTCAAGATTCATATTTGCCCAAAGGTTGCAAGGTTCAAAAAACATTTATTTAATTTTCTCCTCTTTCCAGACTTTAGACTAGTTGCTTCGGTCTCTGTTTTGGGTCACACCCTGCAGAATGCTTCAAAATATTACAAAGTTGTCCGTGAGGTAGTCTTTCCCCAACTTCTCTGCCATGTTAATCATTTTGACATAAGGAGATAAAATCCACAAGACATGGATAAAATATTTCAGTGGCTGGATTGTATAGGACCTTTTATATCTTTACATGAAAATAATGGGGATTTAACAGCATTCTGAGTCTTGGACTGTTTAAATTCAATCCATGTGATAAGGTGCTGGAAAAGTTGGTGTTGCCTCATCCTCTTCAGCTTATAATCATATTGGTGGATTTTCTTTTAACTGCTGGCATTTCAATGAGAGCCAGGCCTCCCATAGAAATGTATAGCTCACCTTCTCCACAAGGTAAATGTCTCTTGCTGGCCAGTGAATTGATCTGTGATAGAGATAAGAATTCCCCTAAAAGTGAGGTTGCTTCAGTAGCCAGCATACGTTTTAGCAATTTTTTTTTTTGGATGGTGATTTCATGAATGGTGTTTTGACTTTTCTTTCTCTGCGGCCCACAGCTCACTGTAGTGGGTTTGTTGGATTTACTATAAAGGTTCTGTTTGCACCCTGTGGGTTGGGTTAAGAATCAGGGTTTATGCATTTACTTGTACTGTGGCATTGTTTATACAGCTTTGGTTTAGTTTTGATCTTTTTTTTTTTTTTTTTGCCTTTGAGGCTCTTCCACAGTGTCAGCTGCTGACTGATAGTAGGAAAACGGCCTCGTGGTGTGAATGAAAGGGACCTAGCGGTTGGTAAACAGAGATAAGGAATAAATAGAGCACAGGCAAAAGGAGATAGTTCTGTGGGGGCCCAGATTGCTGCCAGTCTGTTCAAGGGAGATGCAGAGCCTGTCCTTTTCCCAGATTAAATTAGTGTGCGAAATCTCCAGTGACCTCCTCCCCTTCTCCCCACACTCTTTAGCCAAGCTGAACAGCCTCTGCTGTAAAGTATTCATTTTATCCAGGGACAAGCTGGACAATGGAACTCTCCCTGATACTTATGGACAGCTGTCGTCATTCATAGTGCTCTCAGCATTTCATTTTTCATAGGCGTTAAAAGGGTTTTTACCTTGCAACTGAAAGAGGGCATAAATGCAACTTTGCCAGGTCTGAGGCTGCTTGGGTAGGGGGTAGGACTTGGGGGGGAGGTGTGAGTAAGGAGGAAGGAGAAACTGCTCAAGAAAGCAGTTATTTTCTGTCGTGCTAATATGATTAAAGTAAGACAGAAATTAAATTTCAAATCTGGTCTCCTTGCTAAGAGAAAATATCTTTGATCTGAAACTTTCATAAAATTAAGGTCACCGGTGCAAACCGGACAATTCGTCTCCACCTGCTTTACCCTTGTTTGAACTAAATATGCATGCATTTTATTACCTGCGAATAACCACCAGAAAATATTAAGCCTGTAAGATACCTCTGTATTCTCATATATTTTTTTAGTGATTTACTGCAAATATATTCAGCATTTGACTGATTAAATAGACCTTCGGCAACCTTGAGGGTCACTGTGTGGAGTGTGTACATAGAAAATGCATCAGCCCATTGTACCCTGGCAGCTAATGAGATTGGTCGTTAAGTAAATGACACAAAGCCTACAAAAAAAGCTTAGCAGCTCACTAGAGTATCACAGAGTGTCCCTGCACACCACACAACGACACAAACACTGGACTAACGTAGCCCACCCCTGCTTTATTCTACATCACTGCTTCCCTGATGTCAGCGTGAGAGGCAGAACAAAGGCTAGGAGGTACGGTAAGTCAGTCTGGCAATTAAGCCCTAGGGAGAAAGTAGAACAGATCTTAGCCTAACCGTGGGGCTGAAAGTCCGTTTCTCTACAAGTAGGTCAGAATGAAGGGATTTTGCTCTCAGTTCTGGAAATGCCGCTTCAGTGATCAGTGTTCTTATTTTGCTGTTATTGTGGTTTTGTTTTGCCGTTTCACGAAAGTTTGTAAATTTAAAAAGTAAAGTGAACCCAGAGCACAGGTGAACTTGAATTTGAGAGGGAGGCTATTTGTTGGAGAAATGGTACTTTCGCCAATAACTACCATTCAGATTACTGGTTCAGGTTTGAAAACTTTCAAACGTATGAAGCAACTTTAAATTTAGTCTTACTGCTTCTGAGAGATAATGGAAGCCTGGGGCATGGACTGTGTGTGGTGAAGTTCATTCATGACAATGTAAAACTGCCTAACCCCTAATATATATTAATATCATGGATGGAATAACTATTTCCTTGATCAGTGTCTTAAAAACCAACCAATCAAACACAACAAAACAGAAAAACAAAAGCTCCTCTTTTCCTGGTGTATTTAATTTCTCTTGAATCTGGAAATAGAATCATTACTGTGAATCTGTAATATTGAATAGGATTAAGTTATTTGCTTGCTGTACTTGGGGGAAAAATCAAAGCTTCTGACACTGGAGCAGCATTGGCTTGCTGTGTCCCTTGGAAAAATGCGTTTGCAGGATTGAAGTGTAACATTGCAGGATCCTTTCAGAGAAATATGGCAACAGGAAGTTGCCAGAAAGTCTTATTTGCCTTGCTGAAATGTCTGTCTGCCTTAGATTTGTGTATTCAGAGGATGTTTAGTTCAAGAGAGGATGATATTGTTACAAGACATTCAGGTAAATTAAATATTTTATTCTAAGAACTGTTCGCTAAGTGGGTTGTCAGTGGTTTAATAAACTCTGACGGTCTCATCAAAAGCATTTAAAAAGTATTGTTAACAGAAGTGTGGTGTTTTAAAATAGATCTGTTCATAATATCAGTATCAGTATTCAATTTTAAAGCCACTGTCATTTAATTTGAGAACGGCGTGTCATAATCATCTGTTCATGAATTGAAACTCTGTATAGGAATCAGTTTGCTAACTTTCATTACTTACACTGAAAAATATTTACTTATATAAGGATATAGCAACAGTGTGATGCTGAATAAATAGCTTATTAATCGCATTCATGAAAGATTCATAAAATTGATAATATGGTCTGGGTGACCAGAGGTCACATACTTCTTTACCATTTTTTTTCAGGAAGTACTTCTCCTCTATTAAATGTGCTCCTAACGTACATTTTGTTTATATAATTTATTTACAACTCTATGTGTGTCTGTAGAGAATGTAATATATATTACCAATTCTAAGTATTGTTTTAACAATAGCCAGAAATTAGAGGCAATAAATTTTCTGAAGAAAGTGATATAATAGTGTCTTTTTAATTTCAAGTAAAATAGATGTGGGGAAGATAGATTTTGATTTTACTAAACTGAGATTTTTCTGACCTGTCATCGCGTCATTATGCCTTCCATGTGATAGAAATTGTGGGAAAAGCAACCCATCTAAAAATGGCTACAGTTTCTACCTACCAGTTTTAGTTTCAGGCAGAGTTGTGTAACTGCTCCACTCTTCCAGGCATTATAAATGCATTAGGCTATCCTTCTGTGATGAATGTTTTATTTTGAATCTCATGCATTACAATGTATTTTCCTATAGTTGTTAATGTTCCTACTGTTAATACCTGAATTGAATGTTTCAGAAAACACGTAACTGTTTATTCTGGCTATAAATATTTTACCTCCATCCTTACCGCACAGCAAAGGCCATACAAACTTGACAAGTTCGTTTAGTTGCGTCGCTGTGGATGAAAAGGAGTGGAGTTACTTTTACAGAAATGTAATTGTCACTGTTCAAAACAGAATAGGTCTGTGTTGTCATTAAGATAAGAAGGGCCCCAGATCGTTACCTTTGGTTCATGCACACTTGTTTCCACCTATATTGGTCTTGCATCTGAAATATTTGTTTTTTATTTTGAAGAAAATATGCATGGCTTTATCTACTTTACAGCTTCCTTCTTAAAGGAAATTTGAGAACCTTAATTTATGTTGTCAGAAAGAAACTTGGTATTACTCAGCTTTTATTTTGATTCACTCATTTGACAAATAAATATTAAAAGTGCTTGGTTCAAGGGACTGTAGTAGACACTGCTGGCAATACGTCTTTTCCATTCTGTAGTTCCTCTTACATCTCATCTGATGCTTCCTAGAGAATAAGGCAGTCATGTTAAGTGCACATGAGTGACAAAGTGACGAGAGAAGCTACAGTTCTCCCTTCTCGAGTTCGCATGTCTGAAATCTGGTTCTTCCACTGACTCAGTCTGTGCTCCTGGATAAGTTCTCTAACTTTTCTGGGCCTCGGTTTCCTGGTCTGTTAGATGGGGGCAAGGGTGATGGGAGATAAATACTGCCTTATAACTTCCGTGAAAATTTCATAAGATCGTACACCTAACACCCCTGGCATATTGTGTTTGGTGTTTTTAACTTTCACTTGCAGTTTGAGACAGCGAGTGGACGTGCCGATGCCATGTCACACACCGCCTGTGCATTCGCTTGTACCAGTACAGAACTCTTTCTCGTATTTTCACTTCCAGAGCCCCCAGTTTTGTGAGAGACCCTGAAGCATTGTGACAATTCGGTTTTATGTGTCTGCGTGCTCATATCAAGACTAAGGTAACATGTTAAAATTTCTAAACATATATTAAGTGTATGCGATTAAATTGACTTATTATGCAGAGTTACATTAGTTACTATCAAAAGTATACCTAAAATTTTATTACACTTCAACCCAAACTTTCTGTAAGCAGAAATATTTAATTTCATTTAATTGAAAATGGAAACATCTGAAAATTAATTATTTACGGCATAGGTCTTTATGAAGATCATGGGGTTTTTTTCTTTCTGTTTTTTTTTTTTTAATATTTTCCCTTTGGGATTTATTTCTTAAGTTTTTTGCTTAGATTGTTTCTTTTAGTTCATACACTGAATTTGGTATAAGTTTTCCTTCCTTAAGAACATTATAATTGGAAAATATTTTATTTATTTTTGTCGCCTATGTAAAGAATCTTGAGCCCAGTTAATTGATGAATATTTTATCTTAAAAGACAAAATTCCATTTCAGTGAACTCAAGAGAGATCCGAATTTCTTTACAAATGTTTGAATACAGTGTTGTCAAATGTTACATCAAATTTATGAATTTTTAGACAAAAAAGTATGACACTTTTGGTTTAACTTTTTGGATTTTGATTGCAGGAATATTTGCCCTGATAGGGTTTGGACTATACATTTAAGTTGTAACTTTGAAAGAATTTTGTTGTTGAGAATTTCCGATCTTGTATATCTTGTGTCGTTAGGTAAATTGAATTGACCTGCAAAAATGTCAATGCCTTTAAAGTTCTCTTAGTAATTTAATTACACTATTAAGTGGAATTAACCACAACAGCGTAAGAGCATTTTAGATCAGACTATTTTAATTTCTTTGATTTATACAGTGCAACTAACTTTGAAGGTGCTAGAGATATCTGCACTAAATATCGGTTTTCCAAATATTCTTAAATACTGTATTTGTTGGTATGCTGGGTGAAATGTGTATTAGAGTTACACTTTGTAATTCTATAAAAATATTTGCATCACTATTTTATAAAAAAAGTAAGAATGAAAATTTTTGTGGTACATTTTCTCTACTCTTTCCAAGATTTAGAAGTCAGCATAGCTAGCTTAAGTTAATTTCCTAAATTTTGAGGTTCCCTCATGAAAGGAAGCAGGGCAAAAGGCCAGTGTGTAAACCTCACCACATCCTTTTTTCAGATGTGTCGTATATATCCAATTTCAATATGAGTGAATTCATGCTTGACATGAGATAAAACTTAGTTACCCTTACTTATAATGACAGGCAGAAGCCAACTGAAAGGAAATGGTTAATTATTTAAATAGAATAAACAGTATTTTCATTCCTGGAATGTAGATTAAAAAGAATATGAAAACAAAAAAATGTTATTGAAAACCCAATTTGCAAAAGAATACCATTGGATAGAAAGACGTGTCCACTGTTTGCTCTTTTGTTTCTATAGTATATTGGTATGAATTAGAATAAAGGTATTTACCTCTTTTAAATTTTCTTTCAAATATCAAACAATGGTGGAGAAGTAGTCTTAACATTTCTATTCTGAAGGGTGAATATGAGGTGAGGTTGAAATATGCTCATGAAGAAAATGAAATCAGGAAAAGATTGAGGCTGACAATATGACTACTCTGGAAAGGGGCAAAATATTAGAGGATATGAAATATAAATCTATTATTTATGGAGTCCCAGATCTTTTTCTGTGTGAAAGGCACCAGTGTCTACCAAAAGGGTTAAAGAAAATGCATTCTGTTGCATCTGCTGACTAAATCCCTTACTTTAGTAGAAATTCAAATTTTGTAAAGATTATTCGTTTTATTGATGCATATAATTATAATCACAAGCCATCTGCTGGTTTGGCAGGCATGGTTAAAATTCTCTAACTCTCATAACCTTTCAAGTACAGTGCCCTTGGGACTCTATTTCACTTTTATATTTTGGAAAACATGTAGGGACAAATAAGGGCGGTCATCTGCAGAATGTCAGACCTGGGGAAATGAAAGAATGGGGATAGAAGTGGATGCTGCGGTTATTTCAACGGTAGAGAAAGTTATTTTCTGTTTTCTTTTTTTGCTTCTGACTTCATGAAGGATTATCCTAGTTTCTATGATGTATTTGGGAATTTTTTTTTCTAGGGATTATAGCTCTGTCATTTCATTCCTGAAAGGCAGGTTCCAGCTCTAAACAAAATGAGCAAACAAGAGAACTCTTCCAGATATGGCTTACATTGGTTTTCACAGGTACAGGAGGCATATTTCACCTAGACTTTCGGAACAAATAGAATATCCCATTGATATTTATTTTTCTGAAATATTCACATTCAGTCGAAGACCCTTCCAGCCTTAGATTTTATGTTGTAAAACAGCTTGCAAGTTTTGATACCTTTTGGTTTAAAGGCCACATTTCCAAGCGTTTTGATTTTGGGATGAAATCACGTACTGACCAGGTTTCTCGTGGCGGGTCTCATCAGCCTCATCATGGCCCTTCTTTGCTACTGTAAACATTTGAAGTTTGGTGAAGCTCCACACCCGATGCCCTACTTCCTTGGGAATGTTTCTTCCATAATCAAATCTTATCAACTGGAGGATGCAAGGGTCAGGTTCTGCATATTAGGTTCAGTACACAGGCCATTATCACAGGGACTGCAAGTAAGCTGAGAGGAATTGAAGAAGCTGTAGGACCCAGGGCTACTTGGCTTTATCAAATAATGGAAACATGCACATACACAGCTCGCTCTCTCTCTCTCTCTCTCTCTCTCTCTCTCTCTCTCTCTCTCCCTCTTTCACGCCCACTCCCCATCACCCTGGAGAAAATCATTGACTGAAGAAATATGTCTTAGGGTTTGACA
This sequence comes from Leontopithecus rosalia, assembly GCA_028533165.1. Lineage (NCBI taxonomy): Eukaryota > Metazoa > Chordata > Mammalia > Primates > Cebidae > Leontopithecus > Leontopithecus rosalia. The sequence goes on from CM052663.1 coordinate 1,513,375, forward strand.
AATGAGAAAAAGAACTTGTGGTGCCAACACTGTACATGTAATTTGTTCATAACAATGATCATATACGTGCCGATAATTATGATAATGATCCTTAATGTCTGTGAAGTGCGTACACTGTGCCAGGCATGGTGTCAAGTTCTTTACATGCATTATATAATTTAGCACTCATAATAATTCCATTTGTATCCCATTTTTACAAAAGAAGCAACTGACTAGAGATGTGAAGATGCACTTGAACCCAGATTGAACCAGCGTTGGACTCAGATTGAGCCCAAATCTGACTGTCCCCAAACCCTTTCCCTTCATCTCTCCTTAGGATATGGTGTCTCTGGGAACAGAACAGAGAGGAAACCAGTGTCACAATATAGCATCAAATGCTGCTGAACCCGAGTACATCTGTGTTCCAGTCATAGTTAAACATCGTTAAGTACTTGAATGATCCTGATGAAGTGACTTGACAAGTTGCTTTACTTTCCTTATTAATAACATCTGTCACATTAAGGGTCATGCTGGGGGACCCCTGGAGCCCTTTTCATCCTCCAAATTTTGTAACTCCGTGAACTTTTAAAAATTAAAACATCCTATGAATTTGAAAAATACTTCAAAGACTGCAGAGGCACTCATCATACCCCTGGAAGACATGTATATTTAGCACACCAATTAACCTTCTGTGAGAAGTAGCCTGTTCTGAGAATCACAGGAGCTTCAGCTCTGATGCTACACATTGGATGGAAAGTTAAACATTTGTCTAAATAGCCAGAAATCTTAGCTCCATGAGTATAAACACAGATACACAGAAACATCTGGTGATTGAATTCTTCCTCTGAGTATTTTAGTGTCAAGCAGAAAACATTTTTGTCCAATACTACTAATAATAAAAGTACTGACATAGAGCCAACCACTCTTCTAAATACTTCTTTTTTTAGGTGGAGTCTCACTTTTGTTGCCCAGGCTGGAGTGCAATGGCATGATCTCAGCTCACTGCACCTCTGCCTCCGGGGTTCAAGCGATTCTCCTGCCTCAGCCTCCTGAGTAGCTGGGATTACAGGTGCCGGCCACCACCCCCAGCTGATATTTGTATTTTTAGTAGAGGTTTCTACTAAACCATGGGGTTTCACTAGGTTGGCCATGCTGGTCCTGAACTCCTGACCTCAAGTGATCCACCCACCTCAGCCTCCCAAGGTGCTGGGATTACAGGCATGAGCCACCAAGCCTGGCTACCTAAGTACTTCATATCTGTTAATTATTTTAATTCTCACAGTGTCACCAAAGCAACAGTCAATAAGGTAAGGTCGGCTGGCATTCCCTGCTTATCGATGAGAAAACTGCACCACAGAGAGCCACGCAATCTGCCCATGAGGCCACGGCTGCTTGGTCAGAGCCTGGGTTCAACCTTAGGCCCCACAGCCCCCAGAAGAGGTGTGCAGCCACACCTCCAACAGTCTGCCTCTGTGCTTTTCCTCTAGGGGCTTGTCATTAAGACTGCACTTGAAAGAGGCTCAATTGCTTTAAAAAATACTTGAAAAGATAGATTACAGGTTGCTAATACATTTAGGCACACTTTAATATTTATTTTGTATTTCAGATCTTAATTAGGCAGTTACTGTTATAATGCTTGTACAGTTTTCTTAAATTATTATAGATTAATCTGCAAGCATTTCTAGTCTTTTGAAAATTCCACGTGAAAGTACTTTAAGAAGTAAAAAGAGTTAAGTTATTGAGAGTTGACAGAAATCTCTTAGAAGAGAAACTGTATTTAAAATTATTTTATTCTCCTCAGTACCTAGCAGAGAAACTTTAACACATTGAGAAATGTATACATGTTTGTTTATATAAAAGAAAGCATGTAGAAATGAAGAATTTCCCCAGTTTTGTGACCCTAATAGAAAAACAAAGAAGGAAGAGTTTCAATTATATTATTATATCTTTCCTTGGTAGATGCTACATCCACAAGAGATTACAATGGTTTATTTCAGCTGGATGTGATATAAAATGATGCTTGTATTTTTCACATACTAAAGTTTCCAAGACAGTGAAGTAGAAAACGTAACTATCAGAGCCAGCAAATTGTGAGCAAGTTATTTAGGTTCTGTGCAGTCAGTTGACTAAGAAATATTTACAGACCTAAAAGTATCAGAAGTATAGACAGTGAATATCAGCTACAACCTCTGCCCCTAAGAACCTCATGAGCCACAGTAGAGGTAAGTGATGTGGGCAAAACTGCCAACCTTGGCTGTGTTACTCTTCACATGCTAGGGCAGGTTTGTACAGAACCCTGTATGAAGACAGAGTCTGCTGTGGCCGCATGCAGTTTCACTATGCTACTAAACAGGCATGGCCAATTCTGTTTTTCCTCTGAAAAATAAAGTTCTTGTCTAAAGAATAGAATGACCACCTTTGTTCAGAGTTAGCATCAGGGAAGATTTTAGAGAAGAGGCATTTAAGGAGTCTTGAATCCATCCATTTGGCAAACATACTGAGCATCTCTTAGGTTCCAGCAACTGAGTCAAGAAGTGAGGATGCCAACACAAATACGCAAGGAGCTTGTGCCAGGGCAGGTGACAGGAGCAGGGGGCCATCACAGCAGAGTAGGAGCCGTGCTATGCAAGGGGCAAGCCAGGGACAGACATTTGAGAACTGGTATAGAGTCATAAGTGACAGGCATCAGGCTTGGATTGGCAGGCGAATGGTTACCCAGAACGGGAGAGTTGGAAGAAGAGGTTGTTTAGAGGAGAACATACTGAGTCCTTTCTTATACATGTTGAATGAGAGATAATCGGGTGGTGATGTTGACCTGACCAGTGGATCTGAGATTCAGGAGGGAGACCTGGGATGAAAAGATACATCTTTGGATGTTGTTTCCAAGGAGAATATATAGAGTGAAACATAAACCAGAGACATAAATGGCTTCTCCAGGAAAGACTGAGCAATCATGTGAGTTGCTCTGAAAATAGACTGATCTGTACCATTAGATGTGCTAGATAGCAGCCCATGAGTTGTGTAGGGAAAGCGTGGAATGAAAAGAAGTCTGTGGGAATATTAAGAAGTTTGAGCCAGCCACAGTGGCTCATGCCCATAATCCCAGCACTCTGGAGGCCAAGGCAGGTGGATTACCTGAGGTCGGGAGTTCACGTCCAGCCTGGCCAATATGGTGAAACCCCGTCTCTACTAAAAAATAGAAAAAAAAATTAGCCAGGTGTGGTGGTGAGGACCTGGAGAATCCCAGCTGCTTGGGAGGCTGAGGTGGGAGAATCACTTGAACCCGCTAGGTGGAGGTTGCAGTGGGCCAAGATCTCACCACTGCACTCCAGCCTGGGCAAGAGAGGGAGACTCCATCTCAGAATCAAAAAGAAGACAAAGAAGAAGAAGGAGAAGAAAGAAGAAGAAGAAGAAGAAGAAGAAGAAGAAGAAGAAGAAGAAGAAGAAGAAGAAGAAGAAGGGGAAGGGGAAGGGGAAGGGGAAGGGGAAGGGGAAGGGGAAGGGGAAGGGGAAGGGGAAGGAAGGGGAAGGGGAAAAGGAAGAGGAAGAGGAAGTTGTTTGACCCTGTAAAACAGATAGTAACATGTAAAGGAGAAACGTGTTTCTATGCTGAGGAGAAAGAACCAGGAGAGACAAGAAGACCGGAAGAAGTAGATAAGTATGAAGCAAATCTGAACTGAGCCCAGTGGAGAACCTATCCTTAGCAAGGAGGGGATCCCTTTCTTCCTCTACATGCAGAAGAAAGGAGGGATGCAGGCAGATTACGATACCTTTATAAGCCTATGGATGAGATGTTAAGATCTTTCAGAGTTCATAGTTCCAAAATTTTCTGTAAAATGAGGTAGGAAAATTCTATAGACTCACTGTGAAAAGGTTTTAAAGTGCAAGTTCCTTTAACATTTTAGTGTTTATTAATTATGTTTGCATAGTATAATTAAAAAGAAAACATTCTGTCTAACTCTTACATTTTATATGATTACACATCAGTTATATGTAGTTGATATTGGCATAGAAACTCAGAAAACTCCAAGACTAATGAGAACCAGAAAAGGTAGGGATTTTTCTCTTGGGTTTGAAACAGTCTGAAAAGATGCATGTGATTAGGAAGGCTAAAGGAAAAGTGGAGGCTGGGTGTGGGGGCTCACGCCTGCAATTCTAGCACTTTGGGAGGCTGAGGTGGGTGGATCGCTTGAGCCCAGGAGTTCGAGACTAGCCTGGACAACATGACAAAACTCTGTCTCTACAAAAAATACAAAACTTAGTGAGGTGTGGTGGCATGTGCTTGTGGTCCCAGCTACTCAGGAGGCTGAAGGGGGAGGATTGCTTGAGCCAGGGAGGTCAAGGTTGCAGTGAGCCATGATCATACCACTGCACTCAGCCTGGGTGACAGAGTGAGACCCTGTCTCAAAAAAGGGGGTGGGGTGGGCAAATGGAGACTGTTCTCCCATCTGGGGTCCTATGGAGAAAGAGTAGGAGGCATGAGAGAGGGAACAGGTTGGCTTCTTTAATAGAGAACACATGTTGGGGAGTTGAAAGTCATGTGTTTAGATCATAGCAGGCAGCGGATACAGGTCTGTTCTTAATTTCTGGGTTTTTTTTCTCGTTTGTAAAGGGGATAAAACTTCAACTTGCTCATATTATCTGCACCTTTACTACCTCCATCCCATCTAGGTTCATCTTCCCACACCCAGTTGACTGCCGTGGTCCAAAAACTGATTTCCCTCTGTCATGGCTGTGCTCAAAGCGGTCCAAGAGCTGCCTATCATTCTTAAAATAGCATGCAGGCACCTCACTGTGGTCTGTATGGTTCCACCTGCTTTCTTAACAGCTTTCTTGAGATATAATTCACATACCCTACAATTCACCCATTTCAAGTGCACATACAGTTTAACGGATTTTAGTCTATTCAGAGTCTTGCATTCATCACCATGGTAAATTTCAGAACATTTGTATTTCCCAAAAAGAAACTGCACCCCTTATCTAACACCTTCCAAAGCGAAGATACATCAGCTTCCTCCCAGCCCTGGGCAATAACTCTTCTACTTTATGTCTCTGTAGATTTGCCTATTCTGGGAGTCTCACATAAATAGAGTCACATAATATGGGGTCTTTGTTTCGCCTGGCTTCTTTCACCTAGCATGCCTTCAGGCTTATCCATGCTTTGGCATATGTAAGTACTTCGTTCCTTTTATTGGTATAGATATAGGGATACAAGTTACAGTTTTGTTACATGGGTATATTGCACGGTGGTGAAGGCTGAGCTTTTAGTGTTGCCATCATCCAAATGGTGAGCGTTATACCTGTTAAGTAATTTTTCATCCCTCACCCTCCTCTCACCTCTCATCCTTCTGAGTCTCCCATGTCTATTATTCATTTCACGTTCTATGTCCATGTGCATACGCTGTTCCCATTTATTAGTGAGAACATGTCGTAGTCGACTTTCTGTTTCCAAGTTATTTCCCATAAGATAATGGCATCTAGTTCCATTCATGCTGCTACAAACGACATGGTTTCATTCTTTTCTATGGCTGAGTAGTATTCCATGGTAGATATGTATATGTGCACACGTATGTGAATGTATACCACATTTTCTCCATCCACTGATCCATAGATGGGCAATTAGGTTGATTTCATGTCTTCGCCATTGCGACTAATGCTACAGCAAACTTACCTGTGCAGGTATCTTTTTGGTGTAATAATTTCTTTTCCTTTGGTAGACACCAGTGGTATCTGCCAATATCTGGTGGTATTGCTAGATCAAATGGTAGTTCTGTTGTTAGTTCTTTGAGAAACGTCTTTACTGTTCTCCATAGAAGTTGCACTAATCTAGCACTTCATTTCTTTTTATTCCACTGATTGGATACACCACCTCTTGTTTTCCTTTAATTGGTTGATAGACATTTGGGTGGTTTCCACTTTTTGGCTACTATGAATAATGCCATTATGAATATTTGTGTACAATTTCTCAAGTGGACAGATGTTTTCATTCTTCTTGGGTATGTACCTAGAAGTCAAATTGTTGAATTATATAGGAACTCTATGTTTAACCCATTTGAGAAATTGCCAGCTATTTTTCAGTGTTGCCGAATCATTTTACATTTCTTCTAGCAACACGTGAAGGTTGAATTTCTTCACATCTCACCAACACTTGCCATTGTCAGTCTCTTTTTTTTTGAGTCGGAGTTTCGCTCTTGTTACCCAGACTGGAGTGCAATGGCATGATCTCGGCTCACCGCAACCTCTGCCTGCTGGGTTCAAGCGATTCTCCTGCCTCAGCCTCCTGAGTAGCTGGGGTTACAGGCACACACCACTATGCCCAGCTAATTTTTGTATTTTTAGTACAGATGGGGTTTCACCATGTTGACCAGGATGGTCTCGATCTCTTGATCTCGTGATCCACCCACCTTGGCCTCCCAAAGTGCTGGGATTACAGGCTTGAGCCACTGCGTCCAGCCTGTCAGTCTTTTTTATGTTAGCCATCTCAATGGGTTCACAGTGGTATCTCATCGTGATTTTAATTTGCATTTCTCTAACGAACGTCTTTTCATGTGCTTATGGCTCATTTGTGTATCTTTTTCGTAGAAATGCATATTCAAGTCCTTTGCCCATTTCTGATTGGGTTGTCTTTTTATTATTGACTTGTAATTGCTTTTTATTTATTCTAGATACAAGGGCTTTAACTGTTTCCACTATGGCACATGGTTCTTGCATTCTTTCTTTAATTAGCAAAGGTCATTCCCGCCTCAATCCTCTTGCCTACATTATTCCCGTAGTATTTCCTACTGGTATCAACTGCACTGCATATTTACTATTTCCTTGTTTTTTGTTTGGCTCCCACACTGAAATATAGTATCTGTGTTGTCCATGGCTTCCTCTCCATCACTCATCTTGTGATGACGACAGATTGTTTTGATTGAATCAGTGGGCTTCCAGGCAGGAGTCCAACCCCAGTGCTACTCCGCAAGAGCTGTGTGACCCCGGGCAAGCACTGAGGTGCTCTGCATTTCAAACTCCTCACTTTAAAGATGGGAATGACTAATAGTTCCTGATTCATATATTCGTTATGCAGATTGAGTTAATGTACATAAAGCATTTATCATAGTATCTAGTGTAAAGAAATAATAGAAAAAAGCGAATATTTTCCAATGAATGCTTAATGAATTATCCAACTAACTCCATGTTCTCTTGAAGAAGATGAACTGCTTACTTCTCAGAGATTTGATTGCTCTCATCAACACAAGTGGCCATGGGGCCAGTGGGGCACTCACTGGGGACCACACACCTGTGGGCTTTGCCTAGGGGCTGGCCTCTGTTTGGATCCTGGTATTTTACTGAACGTCTACTCTGTGCCGTGCCTTTTATCAGTGGCATCTCATGCAATCCTTGCAGCTCCAGAGGGAGGGTCTGTTATGTCCCTTTTAGCAAATGAGGAACCTAGGTGAGGGTGGTAACTGCAGTTCTGAAACCACAGAACAGTAGCGTTAGGGTTCAAACTTAGGTTGGTGCTGCTTGAGGGACGGAGTGAGTCACCATTCTAACTCTGCTGACTTGAACAGTGCTCACCGGCTCCAATCATCCATGAAGTATTCCCCAGGTCATTTAGTGCTGTCCTCCCCCGCATAACAGTCTTAAGATTTTTGCCATATTTCAGTGTTCCCATTACCTTAGTTCTTATGACTGGTGTTCCAATAGTCTATCTAGTCTATCTCTTCTCTAAATTCAACACAAAAGCTCACATTTCCTCAACGACCACCCTATCATTGTGGGTCTTTCTGTGATTTCGTCAAAGAAAGATGTTCTGGTATCTAGCTTCCACTGCCATCTTAGCTAGAGCTACACAGCAGAAAGGATGTTGGCATCATATATAGGTTATTTTTTTTTTTTTGAGATGGAGTCTCGCTCTGTCACCCAGGCTGGAGTGCAGTGGCACGATCTCAGCTGACTGCAACTTCTGCTTCCTGGGTTCAAGCGATTCTCCTGCCTCAGCCTCCCAAGTAGGTGGGACTATAGGCACTCACCACCTTACGTGGCTAATCTTTGTATTTTTAGTAGAGATACAGTTTCACCATGTTAGCCAGGTTGGTCTTGAACTCCTGACCTCAAGTGATCCACCCGTCTTGCCCTCCCAAAGTGCTGGGATTACAGGTGTGAGCCACCGTGCCCAGCCCAGATATAGTTTTGAATATTAGCTTGTACTAACAGAATGACTTAGGTTTGCCCACCTTAGGTTGGGAATAATAATGTGAACCTCCTTAGATTGTGGTGAGATTTAAATACTGTAACTATGCAATGCGTAGTCCAATTTCTCCGTCAGTGTCAATGTATAGTGACTGCAGCAATTGCTGGACGCCTCCTCTGATTCATGCTTACCTGTTGCCTCCTTTAGAATATTTTAAGGAACCATCCGCTACGTTCTATTTCCTACCAATGCCATTAGTTAACCTGAGATGAGTATATTCCTTAGCATATTCATTTATATTGTCATGATAAATAATATTTTATTTCTTCTATCATCTTTTTATTTATTTCTTGGTATTTTCAGAAGTAGCCAGTTTAGCCTTTTTCTTCTGGCAGTTTTAATATGACAGTCACTCTTCTGATTGTAAGAATCAGAAGATTCTTACAGTGATCTGGCAGTGGCGGTCCTTCCATGTTAGTATCCCCCACCCTGCACCAAAGCTGATAGTTGTGCATGTGTCAAAGATGTAGTAATACTACATAGGCTTTTGTTCATTTGTTTTTTCTTAGTTTGTAAAACGAATCTCAATTTATGAGCGAACTGTTCATAAGATTACTTCCTACTTCAGTAGTTTTCAGATATAACATAAATAATACAGAATTAGCTGTTTTAGGTTTTACATGTATGAGTCTTACAAATGAATCTGAACTGAACGTTTTTACCAGCATCGCTTTGTGCTACAGGCTGTGGATATTTATTGCTATATCTCTAAATATTTGGTCCATTGTTTTCCCAAAATTCAAATCACAGCGGCAGGGACCTCATCATAGCTTGCTTTTTTTCTTAATATAACCATTAGTTAGCTGGCTCTTAAGTGAATAGGCCATGCCCTCAGGATCACCTTGCTTATGGAAGAGAAGCAGAGAGAAGAGTGCCCCTGTCCTTCCTGCAGGAGCTTCCTGTCTGGAGCTGACCATCAGCTCTGAACCAGGACTCCTCAGTGGCCCAGGGTCTGCCATAGGAGCAGGCGTGGTTTCCTGTGGGAACACGGAGACCCGGTGTGGAGCAGGAGGAGTTCAAGAGGTGAAAGGGAACCCATCTAGTTTACCGTGAGGCAAGAGTTTCCTTTAAGGAGCATTCTTTTTTTATTTTTTATATTTATTTATTTATTTTATTATGATGATTTTTGAGATGAAGGCTTGCTCTGTCCCCCAAATTGGTGTGCAGTGACACAATCTTGGCTGATTGCAACCTCTGCCTCTGGGGTTCAAGCGATTCTTCTGCCTCAGCCTCCCGACTAACTGGGACTACAGGTGCGCACCACTACACCCAGCTAATTTTTGTATTTTTAGTAGAGACAGGATTTCACCATATTGGCCAGGCTGGTCTCAAACTCCTGACCTTGCGATCTGCCTGCCTCGGCCTCCCAAAGTGTTGGGATTACAGGCTTGAGCCACTGGGCCCAGCCAATTTTTATTTATTTTTTAAGTGGCATTCATCTGTGTCATTTTTTTATTAATACTTGCTCCTTTTAAAACTTTTTTTAATTTCCATATGTTTTGGGGGGGAAAGTGGTATTTGGTTACCCAAGTAAATTCTTTAGTTGTGACTGATGAGATTTTGGTGCAGCCATCACCCAAGCAGTGTATACTGAACACAACTTGTAGTCTTTCATCCCTCACTCTGTTCCCACTCTCTCCCTCTGAGTCCCCAAAGTCCATTGTGTTATTCTTATGCCTTTGCACCCCTGTACCTTAGCTCCCACTTATTTTTATTTTTTTTTCCATTTTGCTTTTTATTTAGTTATGTAATTTATACTCACTAGTCTCAATGTTTTTTTCTAATTAGTAATAGTACTTTTATCAAATTATTATATAGTTAAAATATTCCAAAACTTACTTCAGTTATGTTTTATAACCTATTTTTATATTATAATTATTACTTCCTCTCACAGTCTATATTATTAATTATTTTGCAGAAAAGATATTTTGATATCATAGTTTCTGAGATGTCACATACCAGAGTCCCTCAAAGTGCTGAACATTGCTCCATTGTCTGTCAAATCCCAATTTTATGTCTTTTGGAGGTATGCATGTTCTCTTTCTGCCTGTATGTTTGTAGCAGGCTTTATCTTTGTGACGACAATCCCACTTATGAGTGAGAACATAAATGTTTTGTTTTTCCATTCCTGCGTTCTTTCACTTAGACTAAGTCTTCAGTGCCACCCAGGTTGCTACAAATGCCATTAATTCATTCCTTTTTGTGACTGAGTAGTATTCCATCCCCCAACACCACACACACACACACACACACACACACAAACACACACACACACTAGTTTCTTTATTCACTCATTGACTGATGGTCATTTGGGTTGATTCCATGTTTTTTGCAATTGCACATTGTGCTGCTGTAAACGTGTGTGCAAGAATCTTTTTTGTATAATGACTTCTTTTCCTCTGGGTAGATACCCAGTAGTGGGGTTGCTGGATCAGATGGTAGTTTTACTTTTAGTTTCTTAAGAAATCACCACACTGTTTTCCATAGTGCTTGTCATTCACTTTGAAAGCACCTTGTACAAATTAGGTGTTTCAAAGGCTGGGATTCTGTAGTTCTTCTAAGGCATTTTTTCCTGCACATGCTTTTTTGTGGAAAAATTTGACATACCAAAAAATACATAATTCATTACCATGGACAGAAAACCAAGAAGGACTGGACAGAGAGTCAGGGAGCAGAATGGTAGTTACCAGAGGCTGGGTACTGGGAGTTGGGGAGGTGTTAGTCAAAGGTGCAATGTTTCAGTTAGGCAGAGGAATGGATGAAAGAGATTTGAGGTGATGAATATGCAAATTAGCTTGATTCAATGATTCTGCATTGTACACACATTACTTTGTATTCCACAAATACATAGTTATAATATTTCTCTATCCAATAACAAGCAAATTCTATTAAATTCAATGTACTTAAAAAAGAAAACCAAAAAGATAATACTAGGAAATTAGAGAGAAGCCAATTGGCTGATGAAAGCCAATGAAAATAATAGACTGAAATTGGGCAGGCATGGACAAAACACCTGATAAACAAACAACGGATTGACCTCTGATTGGTCATGGGAGACATCTATCAACCAGATGTTCAAATAACCAGAGGCATGTATTTAGTCTGAATCATTGTAACTCCTGAAAACCATCCAAGGAGAGAGGGATTAACTGGGATCTTGACATTCACATGCAGGTCCACACCATGACAGCAGAGTGTACATCCATCAGAGAGCTGCAGGATTAGGGATTCTTCACTCAAACTTCACACCCTGATGTCTGTACTCCTAGAGCAAAGTTTCGTCAAACCCATCAGATTGTTCTCCCATGTTATCAAGAAATAAGTTAGGCCCCCACATCTGCAGGGAGATTTTTCTTTTATTGCCTCTGATTTATGAAACAAAAATAGCTTCACCATTGGAGTGGCATTCACCGTACACGCTCTCCACTCACTGAGGACCCCACTGGTTTATACAAACATTCTCCAGAAGAACAGGTGCTTAATGAAGATTCGAGTGCATAAATTAATGAATTAATTAAACAATACTGTTCTATACCAAGAGGGTTGGTTACACTGGTATGAATCAAATTTCTTATTTATGATATTATTATCCTCTTATGTTTAGATGAGACTGATATTTTAAAGTAGCTTTGTTAAATAAACATCTGTGAAACAGCAAAAGCAAGTAGGTGGCAGCGAGAATTTAGAAGGGGCACTGATTCTTTTAAAATCTTTCTCATGTGCTTACATTCTCCCAGCTTTACTGGAGAACTAGTTGATAAGTTCATTTGGAACACTCACTAGTCCTTCCTGAACTGAGCAGATCAGTGCTAAAGTGCTCGATTCTGCTTAGTGAATGTCTTGCTGTTTAGAGAAGCACCTTCCGTCTCTTTACTGAAAGATATTTAGCAGACGTTTCATTCTTTAACTTACCTTATTTCCCTCTTTCTAAAATATGTATTCCTGTGAACCATATTGCAAAATACCCTTGCAAGAGCTTTCTCACAGAGATATTCACGTGAACAGCAATGAACATATATTTTTTAGTATTAGACTAAAATGTTTCCATCCTCCAAGAAGTTTTCAGGATAATGTGTTCTTCAAAATAGCAGCTATCAACAAAGAGCACCTCATATGCCACTGTACATAAGAAACACGTTGTATCATTTGGAAAGTGAGTCAGAATTTACTAGGGCTGATAAAAACATTGAATGTGTCAAGGAAATTCGCATCTTTGCTTGAGATTTAAATTTGTTTCTATGATAAAATTTGTAATTAATGCATTCCCGTATTTTATTTGCTTTTGGCAAGTTTGAATATTGTGTAAACTCTTAGATTTGTAATTTGTGAGCTTATATTTGATAATGGCACCTTGAATGGAGAAGTATATAATTGCTGTTTCTTTCTTGACATGAATGGTTTCATCTGAAGGGAAGATCAAGTTCAATAAGCTATAAAGTGGTTCTGAGAATGTACTTCAATGATGGGCCAGAACATTCACTTTTTATCTGTTCTTTTTTATCGAAAAGTATTAAAACCAGAGCAAATAAATAGCTCAAAAATGAAGTGGAAGTGCTTCTCCTCCATGTGGGTGTATTTAGCTTTTGGGGGTTGGGATTCTTTAACGCACTTTTCAAAGTATGGTGCCCAAACTTATCAGCACCAACATCATCTGGGAACTTAAAAATGCATATTCTCAGGCCCCACCACGGACCTGTGGAATGCATAGCCTGGACTTTCACAAGCCCTCCAGGAGATTCTGAGTCACTGATGTTCGAGAGTCACTGCTCTGACACTCTGCTGGTCGGTGCAGTCCATGAAGAGACAGGGGCACCTGGACCCTTGTGAGAACCTCAGAGTGCACCAAAACATTTCCCTTAAGAAGCCACTCAGCCAGGGACAGTGGCTCATGCCTACAATCCCAGCAGTTTCAGAGGCCAAAACTGACCGATCATAAGGTGAAGAGATCGAGACCATCTTAAAATTCTGATTCTCCTAAAAATACAAAAATTAGCTGGGCATGGTGGTGCGTGCCTGTAATCCCAGCTCCTTGGGAGGTTGAGGCAGGAGAATCCCTGGAATCTTGGAGCCAAAGGTTGCAGTGAGCTTAGATCATGCCACTGCACTGCACTCCAGTCTGGGTGACAGAGTGAAACACTTTTTAAAAGTGGTTTTTTTTAAAAAAAAAAAACTAAAAAAAAAGGCGCCCTGGTGGCCCTGATGCATATTAATGTCTGAAAGCCACTGTTCAAAAATTTGAAGATTCAGAGTCAGGAACTTAGCAGTGGGAAAGTATCCTTTACTCAGAGGCTTTCTGGAGGGTGGGCAAGTAAAACTCAGGGAAGGCTTTAGTGTTTGTGCATCCTCTCAGTTACCTCTGGAATTAAAAGGAGGGAAGAGAGGCTTAAACTTCCGATTGCAAGCATGGAAAATATATAAGGGCACATTGTGTCTGCATTATGGGACGGAGAGCAGAGCCATTATCTGGATGAAAGGGCTGTTATCTGAGTAATAAATTATGTGTATATGCATACAAACACATACATATATATAATTCCCACAATGATCTAGACGTATTAGGTCAAAACACAGCTCTCAGTTCCAAGTTTTTTTCTGTAAAACTCTCCATTTTCTAATTCACTTTTCATGTACGAGCAATGCTAAGATATTTGGGGCGGTCTTTTTCTCTTAGGTTGTTTTCTACCTTGAATCTAGTTTTCTGTAGCATGAATTTTTTTAGGAAGTCTTTTCAGCACTGAAAGAAGTTGCAAACTTTTGAGGCTCCCCATAGGGTGATTGTTCTGGTGTTAAGACGTCAGTGAGACAAAGCTTTCTGTGAAGACGGTGAAGTTTGCCCCTTTCCAAGGATTCTGCTCTATTGTACGTCTACTAGTGGTGAACCCAGGGACCTGGGAGGAAGGCAGTAGCTGACCAAGTAAAATCTTCTTTGTAAAAATATTTGTAGCATGGAAACGCACGAGAATTAAGGGATTTTTTAAAAAATCCTTTTGAAATCTTTGCACAACGTGCCCCCGCCCCGTATGTAAATGAGACTGTCAGTCCTCTGTTTGTCCACAGCTAGAGTTCCAGATGAACCAGTGTAGTGTGCAGTGACAGGAACAGCTGACTCATTAGCAGAGAGCAGTGAAAGGTAATTAACCCTGGGAAAAGTACAGCTGCCGTGCGGGCTGCTCCTTTCTGTAGGATCTGATTAGAAATTAGTGTTAAACCACTGATTCTTTTTTTCTTTTTTTTCTTTTTTTTTTTTTTTTCAGAAAAGACTGTCATTGATAATTCACTTTCACTCTCAGGTGTGTCCCTAGAAAAGGTTCTCAAATGTACTTGTAAACAAAAGGCTCAAATCTATAAAGCACTTTCTGATAGCAGCAGACACCTGTTTTTCTTGTGGGAGACTTCTTTCAAATGAATGTTGTCTGACTGCTGAAGATGGGTAATACCCCAACCCATATTCTAATACTCAGCGTGGCAATTACTTGAAAGGATTGTTTTACATAGTTAATAAGCTGTAGATAAATACCATTTAATTACATTTCGTTTTTGTTTTTCTTTCCATTTTTCCTCCTCTGATGCTTTTCCTCAGGAGCGATGGGAACTCTCCAGTTCAGATCCAGTAGCTTTTAGGGAAGGTAAGTAAAAGCTATTGAAAAATAAACTTTTCCCCCAAAGAAAAAGAATCTCCAACTTTTCAACATCCTTCAAAAACCTGAGACGTTGAGGAATTTCATTTTAGAGGGTCAGCAAAGATGCTTGATTTGGTTAGTGTTGCTAACCTCATGGTAATTTTGGTTATATTCATACAGATTTAGGAAGTGTTTTTCAGGAAGTGTCTACACCTGTTCATTCTGATTCTTGACTTCATATGTCTGCTATTGGGGTGTTAATATGTAAAACACTCAGAATTAAAACGTATGACTAAAAATGTGGTAGACAGGATGAAGTGCCCCACAAAAATATCCATGAAATCCCTGAAATCTGTGAATATGTTATCTTGCCTGGCAAAAGGGATGCGATTTAATGAAGCACTTTGAGATTATCCTATTTATCTAAAAAAGACAAACCAATCACATGACCCCGAAGAAAAAGGCCCAAAGACTGAGTCAGGGAAATGCAGTGTGAGAGGAACTCAAAGTAGCCCACCACTGCTGACGTTGAAAATGGAGGAAGGAGGCCATTCGCCAACAAAGGCAGTGGGCTCTGGAAGCTGGGGGTGGCTCTCAGTTTACAGCCTGCAAGGAAACAGTGGTCTCAGTCCTGCAACAGCAAGGACTGGATTCCACCAACCACCCCGTGAGTGAGGAAGTGCATTCTCCTTTGGAGCCTCCAGAATGGGACGTAGCTTAACTTGGTTTTAGTCTGGTGAGACCATACCAGACTTTGGACCTCTAGAACTGTAAGATGACAGCTTTGTGCCTTTTTAAGTCATCACATTCATGAAAATTTGTTACAGCTATAATAGAAACTAGTACAGAGAATAAGCCCACCAATAGATGGGACATATTTTGTAGCTCCTGATCTAAATCCTATGAGTAAATTTCTGTATTTGAATGAAGAGAAACTTTTCTTGAGAGGCTAAGATTGATAGTCTGTAAGAATTGGAATATTGATTTTGTTGATTCAAATGATGGCTTTTGCCAGCTCAGAGAGTTCTGTTTTCTACTTTGTGATATCCCTCCTTCCCCAGAAATGCTTCATATGCTATATTTGTAAACACAATGCCTGTGTCACCCAAGATGCAGATGAGTACATGCTTTATTGGACTTTTTAGCGAGTCTGTGTTTACTTGAGCATGGGTGAGTGGAATGGAACATCAAGGGATAGAAGGCCAGGTCTCTGCTGCAGAGATCTGACAGGCAAAGAATGCTGAGCCTAGTGCTTGAAAGCAGATGGTGGCAATGTGAATCCTGGTTCTACCTCTTTCTACCTGTGTGAACCCTGGCTAAGGTGGTGAGCTCAATTTCCTTCCCTAATCTCACATGTAACACTGTTAATACTTCACCATAGACATGCTAAGATGACTAAGTCAGACAACACACATAAATTCTAGCAAGAGCGCCTATCATTCTATGAGTTCGGTAAAGGTGAGGTGTGTTTATCCAGAAAATATTGTGTCGCCTCACTATTTTGATTCAAAAAATAAATTGGTTTTGTCTTTGCTTATGGTGAGTGCCATTTTCTTTCCCATACAAAAGTCATCAGTATGAATATATAGACATGCATTGCTTAAAATAAATGTAGGTGCACAAGAGTCAGGTGCACAACAAGTGCTCTTTGAATTTTATTAACGTTCTGGAAAACGTCAGTGAGAAAGTGAAGTCTGTGAACCAGGGACTGTGTCATATTTGGATGAGTTGAAGATCTTCCTATATAGTTTTCTTTCCACATTTGGAAAAATAAGACTGTTATTTCTATTTGACTTTTAACTTTTCCTGCAAAGAGCCTGTTTACATCACAAGCCATAACTTTTCATAAAAAGAGATAAAAGTAGACGATGAAAAAATCTGACCACAAAATCGATTATACGTCACACTCGCTCTCCTTTGCATGTTGGGAGCTGATGTTTTCAACGTAAGAGAAGACAAAACTGTAGATTCTCCTTAACTGGCATGGCAATCAAAAAACGAAATCTATAGTATTCCAGATGCTAAAATGTCTGGGTTGTTTTCTATTGAAATCCAATTAACAATTATCTCAAGCACCTGAAAAGTGGTTTGTTTTCTCTTGCTTATTTTAATTCAATTCAATAATAACATATGGGGCACCTACTATATCCGTAAAATTGTGTTGCATCAAAAGGTCAACAAGATAGCCCTTTGCTTCCATGAGCCCCACAGCAGCCCAGGGCAAGCATAATATCTGGCAGAACATAGTCATCGAGATGAGGGTGCTACCAAAACACTGTTGGAATATGGAATTCTGGGCGATGCTGTCAACCCAAAATGAATGACAAATCACATTTCAGCAGACGGATCTCGCAGTTCTGACACTAAAGGGAAAGTTCCTTTGAAACATACAAATGAAATTATAAAATTCTAAGCATTTAATTTTAGCTCTCTAATCTGACCATCAAGTCTCTGACCCTCTTGTAACTATATAAAAACATGGCCTTAATGCATTGCTTAACCAAGCCAACTACAATTTCGACCATTGGTGTCCTTTCAATTGGTCTTTGGGGACACTGGTCTATTCTAGTCACAGTTTTCCGAATCTCTCTAGGGATGAATTTTTTAGGAATCATCATCTCCTGGAAGCTTTTCCAGTCTGGTCTAAGTCTGTGCTCCCATTCTTTTTTCTGCCTCCCTCTGTAATAATACCTGGCACATTATATTGGAATATTCAACTTCCTGGTTTGAGCTCTTGAGAACAAGAGTTGTGCTTTATATATCCTTTTATGCCCGCTGTCTAGCATGGCAAGCCATGGAATTCTTCTCAATAAGTGCGTACTGAACCAATAAAGAGTAAATTCTTAGGAGAAAAATACTTGTACTTTTAAAAAATCTATTTTAAATTAAACACTGTAGTGATAATAAAATCCAAAGATCATTCTGCAAAAATCCAGTGCCCCATTGGCCTCTACAATTGAGTCACATCATTTGCTTTGCAAATTTCAGTATATTCTCCCATTCCATATTTCATAGTCAGGTAATGAAGATAAATAATTATAATTTTGGCCAGGCGCGGTGGCTCAAGCCTGTAATTCCAGCACTTTGGGAGCCCGGGGAGGGTGGATCACGAAGCCAAGAGATGGAGACCATCCTGGTCAACATGGTGGAACCCCGTCTCTACTAAAAATACAAAAAATTAGCTGGGAACGGTGGCGCGTGCCTGTTATCCCAGCTACTCAGGAGGCTGAGGCAGGAGAATTGCCTGAACCCAGGAGGTGGAGGTTGCAGTGAGCCGAGATCGTGCCATGGCACCCCAGCCTGGGTAACAAGAGCGAAACTCCATCTCAAATAAATAAATAAATAAATAAATAAATAATTATATTTTTATCTTAATTCAAAACAAAATATGAGGAAGATTTTACAAAAAGCAAACAGTTACTGTTGGGAAAAAGGGCAGACTTTCTGATAAAATTCTAAAGAACCTTTTAAAGATGGATAAAGAAAATGGAAAATGTCTAAAGCTATCAAGTACATTGTGTAATAATCTATATAATGAAATAGCTTAAGTAGAGAAAATTCCCTTTATATTGAAAAGGTTTATTTGTGAAACAAGTGCTCTTTGAACTTTATTAAAAATGTTTTGACGTTATGAGTTTGTTTAGTATAGATTTACTCAGAATAGCACATTTAGCTGCAGCGCAGGCCTTGATGTTAAGTGGTTAGTTTAATAAAACAGAGTTCCATAGTTACCGCAGGAAAACAGAGAATAGTTTTTATTTCTTTGGAAGCCAGGAAGGGACTTTAGAGAAAAGTTTAAGCAAACACACCCAGGTAGGTTCATTATGTGCCGCTTCATACCTGATTGGCTTTTTAAAAGAGGAAACTTAATAATACAGGAAATAGTTTTCCCACTAAAATCTATGGAAGCACGTTAAGAAGTCTGAACATTGCTTTTCTCTAGGTATTTCCAAGTAGATTCTGAGTCAGTGGGAAAGCTGGTTTAATCGGACATCTCTGTGAGATGCACTTTTTGCTCATAGTATTCTGTGAATAAACCATGTCACAAACAAGTGGTTAAAAATGCCACCCCAAAGACAGCAAGGCATTGCTCTGCGTGGCGAATCATGCAATCTTAGGTCTCACTTTACCATTCATGATCAACATTTTGTTGAAAGGCCTGGTGGAAGGGAAATTGAAATCCATGCTAGTGAAGATGTCTCCTTGTGCCCAGCTTCATTGTTGTCTCAGTTTAGCATGGAGATGTGCTCTCCCTGAGTGTTAATGGAGGTCACTACTGCTCTGTCCTTTGCTACACCGAACCTAAGGAGTTCTTCACAGTTGACTGTTGAGAAACAAAATGAGGTGGTTTCTAGTATCTCACCTTCAGCTCACCAGCCTTTAAAGCAGCAGTGATTAACAGGACTTTTACAAAGTTTCTATGTAGTTACAAGGACAGTTTCAATCTTCTGTCATTTTTTTGCATTAGCTATGATTATGCTTTTACCACAAAAATGCATTTGTTTTAAAGGTAACAATACAGACTGGGAGAATAGCTTATGTTTCATCTATATTTATCAGCACTCACTGTACATTTGTGTCTTCATTACCAGGAAATATTAAGGGACATTGTGCCATCTATTCCTGTTTACAGTTTATTATGCAGAGATAGGAAACACTTAGCATGTAAAATGAATGTAGAAATTATTCCTGGATAGAAACACGGACATTTCCCACTCGTTGGCTCTTTCTCCTCCATCACCGGATCAGAGTGTAATTGTCAGTAATCAGGCCTGCTTGCTGCTGATAAAACCACTCTGAATGCTAGCAGCCTTCTTTGTGTGATGACTCAATTATTCCAGAAGTGCCTCATCAAATCTGCCCCATCAGCTGGGCTAATAAATAAGGAGAAGAAACTGGCCCCCCAAAGCAAATTATAAATCCATTTGCATTAACCATTTCGCTGGTCCATGATCTAGGCAGAAATCAGCATGGCAGATTGTGTTAAGCTTATTTGAATATGTGTATAATGTTTACAGCATGCAACTTCTTTTTTTTTCCCACAAGGTGTTAGAATTATCGGTCATGAATGGCATCTAAATGCAGTTATGTTAATTACAGCAAGGCTTTAAGTATCTTTGAGGGCTATTTTGTTACTTAAATCAGGTGAAAGTTAAATCATCTTGCAGAGAGAAATATAGGTCTTGCGTAAGTTAGTGGAATTGCTTCAGAGCTTAAGGAGAAGAGACCTATGTTTTATTGTTACAGGGAGTGGAAGGACAGTACAAATAGTGTAGGGTTACTAGTGTACCATTACTTCGTGTCTATCGCAGTGGAAACGGAAGTTATTGTGATGCTCTGTATGACTTCAGCAATCTGCAAAAACAAAAATCATGTTTTTTATGGGAGGCTATCAGAATTGCTATAGCATTCCCTGTACTGAAAACTCTTTGAAAGGTTCTATAAGGCAGAGATTTAAAAAGCCGGGCAAACTAGTAAAAGGCATGTAAATTTGTCCACGGAAACTGTGTGCATTGACAAATTTTATTCTTCTAAATGACTGTACTGAATAACGAGAAGTTTTGTGTGTCTGTTTGAACTTCAGCCATCACTCGGGGAAGCAAAGCATGTTAAAAGGTGATCAAGAAAAGTAATGTGTTTGCTAATATCAAAGAACTCATCTTTTTGAATATTCAATGATTTGAAGTCTGACACATCCTCCCTAAAAGTAAGCAAGATACCATGGACCCACTTTGCCATGGGAGTTGCTTTTCCTGCAGAGTGGTTCCAGTTTTGCTGAAGCTCTTGTTTCTGCTCCTGCTGTGATCAGGGGCCTAATTATGGGCTGGTGGTAAAAGTGAAGTTTATGGTCAACGAAGAAGACTGTTTGTCTTTGCCTAAACATCTTAAATGAAATTCACTGCTTATCTTCATTTGGTCAAGCCAATGAAGAATATGCCCTAATATCAGCCTGGAGAGCTAGGCAGAGGAAAGTCACTTAAGTGGCAAAAGGCTTACATAAGTTTTGTTCATCAACTTCTAAACATCTAATCTCTTGCTATGTTGAAAATACCAATTCTATAGTTGATTGATTAGAAACTCCAAAATAAAAAGTTTAACTCTTCGTTAGAAATTTAATGGAGCAAAATGCGTTATACGAACATGACTGTAACTAAAATTACAGTACTGACTAATATAAAAGTAAAGTTAGGAACTAGGGACTGTAAAGAAATTGTCTTACCATTCGAAAAACAGAACCAGGCAAGTGTAATCCCCCCTTTTGCATCATTCCAACGAAGGAACAATTGGTGATGATGTTATCGATAGAGCGATTAAGAGCTTAACTGTTGCAAACTGTGGAGATAGGGCCTCAAGGGATAGCAATACTCAGGTAAATGTGCTAAGATTTTTATGTTTACTCCTTAAGAAGCCAAATCTCAGAGTGGTCTTTGGACTCTGTATCAACATTATGAACTTCTGAGTGGGCACTGCTTTACATCAGAACCACAGAATGATCTGGTTTCCTAGGTATGCAAGTTCCAGAATGAAACTGGTGAAGGTGATGATCTCATATTAGTTACCATACTACAGAGCTGTGAGCACTACACACATTTCACATTAAACTCATTTGCCCTTTCAACAAATTTTTCACTTTGAGTTTAGTTTGGAGGAATTTTTTTTTTTTTAAATTACATGCTTTGGAACCATAAGTCAATTTTTTTTTTTTTGAGACAGAGTTTTACTCTGTCACCCAAGCTGGATTTCAGCAGCACAATCTTGGCTCACTGTAACCTCTGCCTCCTGAGCTCAAGTGATTCTCATGCCTCAGCCTCTTGAATAGCTGGAATTACAGGTGTGCGCCACCATGCCTGGCTAATTTTTGTATTTTTAGTAGAGCCGGGTTTCACCATGTTGGCCAGGCTGGTCTCGAACTCCTGGCCTCAGGCAATCTGACCCCTCAGCCTCCTAAGTGCTGGGATTATAGGCATAAGCCACCACACCTGGCCAAGGACCCATAAGTAAATCTATGATTCTCTTCGGCGATACAATTAACATGTATATCCTTATCCCTTTAGGTCATTCATTCTACCTGATAAAATGCAATCTGATATACTCTGTCTATTTTTGAAAACACACACACCAGACTCATTTCCTTTGTAGCATAGGTTTAAAGAACTGTTTTTCTCAGAAGCAATACTCACCCATGAAGCAGCCGTAAAGGACTGAGAGTCCCTAATTATTAGCAGATAGTAAAGTGGACAAAGTCGTGCTTCGTGATGACTCCATTCAACACGTGAAGCCATGCCAGCATCAGAGAGCACACTTAAGAATTGGGTAGTACATTAGGTTGTCATATCGGTTCCTCTTTTAAGATTCCTTTTTCATTAAAAAATGAGTTTCAATGCAAAAGTGTTCACCTGTGTAGGCGGGGGCTAAAACTAACTGTCACAAGTTCTGGGAGCTTAATCAAGATTCTGATTCTTAGTTAACTGCCTTCAAAAATATGCATACCGCATCAATGTTTTGGTAACTCCTTAACTTTTGTTGTTGTTGTTGTTGTTAATCAATGAGAGCTTCTTATGTTGCTCAGGTTGGCCTTGAACTCATAGCCTGGCCTCCTCAAGCGCCAGGACAACTGGCCGGAGCCACAGCGGCTCCCAGGTCTTTAACTTTCATAACATTTAAGATCAAACTCAAAAAGCATGGCAGGTAACAAAAATGTTCTTTAAAGGTATCTCGTTGATCTAACAGTGCACATGCAGGGGCAGATTCCTTCTGGTTTCTGCCAAGGGTGTGCTTCCAAACAGCAGGTGGGTGGAGTTACTAATGACAGACACATGGACAGAGAGCCTCTGCGGGCTGCTCGTTCACATTTGTGTTTCCGTGCGCTCAGACTTCATGCGCTCCACTGTGTCAAATCATATTTCTAAACTTATATTTTGTCAGTGCCCCCGTGCACTTCTCCACGCCGATCTCAGCTGTGCTCCCTTCACTGTTTTCCCCAGGGAGGGGAGCCACGGCAGATGGGGTTAGGGCAGAGGGCTGATGCATCTGACAGCAAACGGCCGGGCTGCTGAGTGGAAGCCGTGAGCGTCAGGAAGCGACTTTTCCCCTGAGAACCAACTAACCACTGAAGAAAGTTGAAAATGAGCCCTTTGAGAAATGCTATTAAAAGTAGTAAAAAATTGCAATTGTGCAGATGATGTGCTGCTGTGTGCTTATTCGAATGCTAATGAGTTTGACATTAGGGAACTCAGAGGCTTTACAGCTACTCCCTTATGTGATTCAGTTCTTTATTGGCAATCTTTGAGAAAATAAATGGAAAATGTATTGCTAATAAATACATAACACGATAGGGTATTAGACAAAAAGCCATTACTTTCAGGATTTAGAAAGAGCTTTGTTTGCCAGTGTGACTGTTTTTCAGGATCTTTTGTTTTAGGTTAGTGTATGGGAAACAAAGGGGAATACGCAGGTGGAAAGCTTCAGAACTCTTTCTGAACTGAGGGCGCAATAGAACAGGCCAAAAACATTGGAGAGAAAGCCCTTTTTTTCCAGTGGCAATCAAACGCAAACTAAGAATTCCCAAGCTCCTGTGCTACTTTTCAATTCTTACATTATGTGCAGTAATCTGCTCTATCACTTGAGAGCTTTATCTCCATTTTTCCCCAGGAACTACAGTTGCTGACTTGAGTTGAAGAAGCATCTGCTTAATGTCTGGTCAAATCCTACAAGAAATACACAACTCTATGATTAAAAAGCACTTTGATATACTGCAAAGGGTAGAGAAGGCAGGACAGTAGAAATCCTCTGCAAGGAAGGTTGGTGGCTTGTGTTTTAAAATATTAGAACTGCCAGACATAAACATTTTAAATGTGCATGGATACATATGGTATTTATATAAACTGGCCCCTCTAGTATGTTGAGGGCTTGACACTGAATTGCAAAGTTTTCTCTCAAGGACCAATTGGCCTGATGAAAACTGATTCTGTGCGCATCCCTGGGACCAAATCGAGATGAGGCAGCTCTGTGTATTATAACTCAACACGGAGTAAACCAAGAGCAAATCGTTTCACTGGATAAGTTAAAACATTAGCAAAAAGATTAGTATCATTTTTATGATGGACTCATTAAAAAGAACTCTAAGTAACAAAAGGATGCATCTCAAATCTTCCTCTGTGACCTCTGGAGGATAGTACCTTCCAGATCTTGTCACAACTTTTTATTTGGGTGGTTAAAAATAAAAATAATGGTAATGATCATTAAGAGTCCCTCTTATCTGATTTCCCAACTAAATTGAAGAAGGAATAGAGAGGTAAGTAGGTAGGTAGGTAGATAGATAGGTAGGTAGGTAGGTAGGTAGGTAGGTAGATAGGTAGGTAGGTAGATAGGTAGGTAGGTAGGTAGGTGTAGGTAGGTAGATAGATAGATAGATAGATGATAGATAGATAGATAGATAGATAGTTTGATAATAAAGTCAAAAATAAATTTGGCTTATCTTAAAAAATAAAAAGAGATTCTTCCCATTGATACATAGTATAAAAACCGTCATTCTGTTTGTACTCCAGTACAACAAAACTGTAGGTAAGTGTCAACACTCGGTTGATTGTTCGCTTGTTTATTGCTGCTCTTCTATTTATTTGTCCAGCCTGATATGCTTTTCTTGTTTGATTTCTTATCTCAATAGAATGAATTTCAGGATTTATCACTAAATCAGACAAAGACATTTATTTAGTCCCTCTGACAGCAGGGCAAACTGAGTTGGCGTACAAGTTACCTGGAGAAAAAGAGGTAAGGCAGCATCTTTGTTTGTTAAAAAGTAGAACACATTGAAAGAAAATGAATTCGTCAAAGAATGTTTATAAAAGCTCTTCTCTACAGTAGATCTTTCTCTGGATTTGCTTACAAATTTACTGTTAGTGCTGAATTTAGAACTGTGATTTTTGTCAGAAGCACAGTCATTTGATACTATAAAATGTTTAATAGGTAAAGTGCTTTGAGCCTACAGGCCGTTTCGCACATTGAGTGGTATGTGTTATTTGTTTTATTTTTATTTTTATTTTTTTTTACTTTTTGGTATATTTTTAGAAAAGCTAATACTCGTTGTTCCTTTCTATGTATAATGCTTCTTTTTTTTTATGTCTTTAAAGCAGGGATAAGATTTTTTCTTTTTTTTTTTTTTTAAAAATCACAGTGTATGGGAAGAAGGAAGTTTTAGTTATTCTTTGCTTC
>CM052663.1:1538924-1564801 GCA_028533165.1 Leontopithecus rosalia
CAGTGAGGAGTGTCATGTTTACAGTGGGTGAGAGAGATCTACAAAAAAGACCAAGAGGTCGGAAGCCCTGGGAAGAAGACAGTGTCCTGGAACTCAGGGAAGCAGGAGCTCTGACGTAGGAAGAAAGTGCTCGTCAAATGCAGCAAAGAGGTCCAGTAAGATGATAATGGAAATGTGTGTTTTGGATAAAGCCTCTGAAGGTCATTAGGGGCTTCCTCCAGCACTGACATTGGCGGGGGGCCACAGAGGCTGCGGCAGAAGGAGGAAGGGAAGGAGGCGAAATCCAGCAGGGCCACCGTGGAACTTGTGATCCTCTTGAGCTGACTGCGGTGGAGAAAGTGTTTATTTGAGTTGGTGTCTGTAAGAATACATTTTCTTAGAACACTGTAAGTAGTGGAAGTTAAATTTCCTTAATTTCTGGGAAATTTGGGAATATTCAATGCTGTAAGTGCTTATTTACCTCCAAACCAATCAAAGTAGTGTCCCTTTAAGATGTTTTTGTAATTTAAGTTATTAAGACCATCTTGAGGTAGGAAAATATTACACACTAACACAATGAAAGATAAGTATCTTTCTAAATTACAGACATAGAAACATATAAACAATATGACTGAGAGAGAAAGCTGATAGTTTCAATTCAGAATTTCGGCCATGGGTCAAAGTAAACACAGAATCACAAAATTCACCAGTCCATGTTGACAAGCTGTTCTCTTCCCAGAGAGTATGAATCCTCAATTGATTTGAGCTCAAAATAGACAATCAGAAAAGATGAACAGGCTGGATGAAGTGGCTCACACCTGTAATCCCAGCACTTTGGGAGGTTGTGGCATATTAGATCACTTGAACCTGGGAGTTCAAGACCAACCTGAGCAAAACAGAAAAACCCTATCTACAAAAAATACAAAAACTAGCCAGGTGTGGTGGTGCCCATCTGTAGTCCTAGCTACTTGGGAGGCTGAGGCAGGAGGATCATTTGAGTCTGGGAGGGTGCCGTTATGATGGTGCAGCCACACTCCAGCCTGGGTGACACAGCAAGACCCTGTCCCAAATTAAGAAAAGAAAGGAGGCCGGGCACAGTGGCTCATGCCTGTAATCCCGGCACTCTGAGAGGCCGAGGTGGGCGGATCACAAGGTCAAGAGATTGAGACCATCCTGGTCAACAGGATGAAACCCCGTCTCTACTAAAAATACAACAATTAGCCTATGGTGGCGCGTGCCTGTGGTCCCAGCTAATCGGAAGGCTGAGGTGGAAGAATCGCTTGAACCCAGGAGGTGGAGGTTGCAGTGAGCCGAGATCGCACCACTGCACTACAGCCTGGCGACAGAACAAGACTCCGTCTCAAAAAAAATAATAAAAAATAAATAAAAAAGAAGAAAAGACAGACGAAGCAGATTCTCTGTTGTTTTTCACCCAGCAGACATAAGATTCCTATAAATCATCAGTTCATTTACAGAGAATCCCAAATGGTTAGATAATAAAATCAAAAGAAGCTGGCACCAGAAATCAAGTGAATACTCAAAAAGAAGCATAACCAAAAACTTACAAGGGAGGATTTAGACAAAAGGCAGAGCACAGGGCCAGATATCGGACATACCTGTGGTCCCCAGATAGTGGGGTCAGAAAGGGGCCCTGTGAAGAAGGACTCTTTACTGGGCGGAGTGCACAGGGCTTCCCAGGTGAGGTCCAATCCCGGTTAGTCACAGCACCACAGTGACAAACCAAATCCACAGGGCAATTCCGGAGATGATTGTATTCAGGTTGTTGCAATAGGGAGAATGTTCATTTATAAGGAACATCTCTGAGAAAAGAAAGGTGTTAAACAAGAGATTCAGTGAGTCTTTATGGGAATCGTGAGAAAAGATGGGGAGGGATCTTATCTCAGAATATTTGGGTTTATGGTTTTTAGCTCTTCCTTTGGAATGCAAAATGATGGGAAGATTTTTGGTTTTTGGAGGGGGAGGAAAGGAGGAAGGCAGGAAGGGAGGGAAGGAGGAAGGGAGGGAGAAAGGAAGGGATGAAGGAAGGGAGGGAGGGAGGGAGGGAAGGGAAGGAAGGAAATCAAGCAATGAGAGAGAGACATTGCCGACCTGTATCTAGAAGATTTTTGAAAACAAAAGGATGCAGAAGGATGTCTTCGCCATTACCATTTTTCAGGAGCACAGGGCTCAGGTCAAGCACAACGTTGTCAAGTGTTTGGCTGGGTTTGGAGGACAGGTTTGAGGAGAGGCACGAGGGAAGAATTAGCAAGGAGGACCTGGAAATTCGGGGTGCGATGGACACCTTCTTATCTTGATGGAGATAATGCTTTCACCCATTACAGAAATGCGAAAGAATGTACATTTTAAATATGCACAGATTATTGTACATCAATGATGCCTCAAAAAAGACGTTAAAAAATCTGCTTGACAGATTTGCCTAACTAGCATAGTGTTTCTTTAGAGAAAATACGCTGTTTGTATAGTACTGTATCACGTTCAAAATTTTGGAAGTCTGACTGCTATTCAAAAGTCATTTCATGTGTTCAAAAAAAAAATGAGCCTTTGTACCAAACTGTATCCTGTACTTCTAAACTAATAATAATTTGGGAGATATAATAATCTTAGGTGTCATAAATTGCTACCATTGTTAGAAACTTTTAAAATTCAATTATTTGACTTAGATTTATTTCCTCAGCTCAGAAATTATCATCATAAAAGCACAACTTTTCTGTCTTGTTCAATTCTACTCTGCTTTGGTATATCAGAAAACCACCTTTGCAGCCAGGTGTGGTGTCTCACGCCTATAATCCCAGCACTTTGGGAGGTAGAGGCGGGTGGATCACCTGAGGCCAGGAGTTCGAGACCAGCCTGGCCAACATGTTGCATCTCTATCAAAAATACAAAAAAATTAGCCGAACGTGGTGGCAGATGCCTGTAGTCCCAGCTACTCGGGAGGCTGAGGCAGGAGAATGGCTCGAGCCCCAGAGTGAAGGTGGAAGTGAGCCGAGATTGCGCCACTGCACTCCAGATTGGGCTAGAGAGTGAGGCTCCATCTCGAAACAAAATAGAAAAAAAAAGTTAAGACACTGACTTATACAGGAAGAATGCCGTATGAACGTGAAGACGGATACCTGCAAACCAAGGACACCTGCAAACTTTCTCTCCGCAGGAGCTGCAGAAGGAACCGACCCTGCCCAAGCCTTAATCTCAAACTTATTCCCGTGAAACTGTGAGACAATAAACTTTCCTGTTTAAGCTATGCAGTTTTTGGTACTTTGATATGGCAGCCACAGTAAACTAAAACAATCCCCAACCAACTTTTAGTTATTTTTCTTTTTTTCTCATATACTTTAAAATGTCTCACTTACTCTGTTTATATCATATTAGATTTTTTTAATGTAACCTTTAAGCCAGTCTCAAAGACTGTCACCTGAATTCCATCCTGACCGAGATATAAGCAGCAGGCTGACAAATTAATTCTCCTGTTACTTCGCGGTGGCTCATGCCTGTAATCTCAGCACTTTGGGAGGCCGAGGCGGGTGGATCACGAGGTCAAGAGATCGAGACCATCCTGGTCAACATGGTGAAACCCTGTCTCTACTAAAAATACAAAAAATTAGCTGGGCATGGTGGCGCGTGCCTGTAATCCCAGCTACTCAGGAGGCTGATGCAGGAGAATTGCGTTAACCCAGGAGGCGGAGGTTGTGGTGAGCTGAGATCGCGCCATTGCACTGCAGCCTGGGTAACAAGAGCGAAACTCCATCTAAAAAAAAAAAAAAAAAAAAATCTTGTTTAAAATAAATAAAAAAGAACCTGTGGAACTGCTCACACCAGGTAGCTGCAGTTTCTCCCTCGGCCGCTGAGGGGCGCTCACACAAGCATCCCCAGCGGGGCCCTGAGGAGCGCGTTTCAGCCACAAAAGCAGCCCGTTAGCAGGTGCATGAGTCTCCCTGCACCATTGCTGGTGTGCAGGCCTGAAACTCAGAGACAAAACTCAAGTGTTTCTTACCCAAAGTAAAAGAGCATTTGACCAGTTCTGAGTAAACCTGGAAACTTGCCTAGCGTTAAAGACGGTTGTTAGCTAAAAATGTGAAATGACAGTTCTGTCATTTTACAACTCATTTCTCTCTCACATTCTCAATATGATAAATTTCAGTAACTACTCAAAAATACTCATCAAGGAGATTATGATTTTCCAAATTCCGTTTTTATGGAGGCCGGTTGCTGCTGGGAGAGGGAGTCGTGGTGGATAAATTGGCAATACTGCTGTGAGAATGTGGAAGTAAATTTTCAAGTGATTAAAATAATAATAATAAATTTGGGTTATCACCTTTCCTTACTATTAAAAGTATAAAATTCTTCATGTTGAGTGGATTTTTTAATTAAGTAAATTACTAATTGATGCCATATATAAGAGTTTTTAAAAGAGATTAGAGGCCGGGCGCAGTGGCTCATGCCTATAATCCCAGCACTTTGAGAGACTGAGGTGGGCAGATCATCAGGTCAGGAGTTCAAGATCAGCCTAGCGAACATGATGAAACCCTATCTCTACTAAAATACAAATATTAGCCAGGTGCAGTGGCAGGTGCCTGTAATCCCAGCTGCTCAGGAGGCTGAGGCACGAGAATCACTTGAACCTGGGAGGAGGAGGTTGCACTGAGCCGAGATCATGCCACTGCACTCCAGCCTAAGCCGGAGAGTGAGATTCTGTCCGAAAAACAGAAAAGAAAAGATTAGAACACCACTAGTAATTCAAAGAGTAATGTAATTCCTTGTGTTTGGTGAAGTGGCAGATTCCTGCCGCTCTGGAGTCTAGTGTTACACATTTTCCAAAGTTTGGCTACAGAGCTGTTAACTCCCCCTCACCCCTTCTGTTCAGGGGATATATTCTAAGACCTCCAGTGGATGCCTGAAACCAGAAATCATACAAAACCATGCACATACATTTTTACCTCTGATAAAGTTTAATTTATTAATTAGACACAGGAAGAGGTTAGTAACAATAACTAATAATAAAATAGAACCATTATCACAATATGCTGTGATAACATTTATGAGAACAGATCTCTCTCTCTCTCTCAAAATATCATCTGCTGTGATCTGTTGATCTGATGGCTTGAGAGAGCTACTAAGTGGCCACTGAGTGGAGAACATGAACAGTGTGGAGATGCTGGACCAAGGCGTCCCAGTAAGGACAGCATGACACTGTGAAACCTCATTATGCTACACAGAATGGTCTGCAATTTAAAGCTTATAAATTGCTTTTTTCTGGAACATTTTATGTAATATTTTCCAATCATTGTTGACTATGAGTAATTGAAACTGCAGAAAAAGCAAAACCACAGAAAAAAAGCGACACAGTATGAACTTTGTAATGATTTCTTTTTTTTTTTTTTTTTTTGAGACGTAGTTTTAGCTGTTATTACCCAGACTGGAGTGCAATGGTGCAATCTCGGCTCACCGCAATCTCCGCCTCTTGGGTTCAGGCAATTCTCCTGCCTCAGCCTCCCAAGTAGCTGGGATTACAGGCATGCACCACCGTGCGCAGCTAATTTTTTGTTTTTTTAGTAGAGATGGGGTTTCACCATGTTGACCAGGATGGTCTCGAACTGTTGACCTCGTGATCCACCCACTTCGGGATTTCTACTAAGCATTACCTGGAACATTTTCTTCCGCTTACACAGAGCTGTAGGGCTTCTATCCTTCTCTCCATCTCCTCTCTCTCTGTGTAACTGTCTCTTCTTGTCATCACTTCTCATTCCACCCCCATCCCTCATTTCTGTAGTTAAATAATGCCATTTAACTTAATTGCTTTGTAACCCCTGTCAAGTTGCGTCAGTTGCATTGGGCAGCGTGTAAACCCTGGCTACAACTGGATTAAACAAGGACACGTGCCGTCTCACGCAATGGAGTGTCCAGAGATGTGGGAAGCATCAGGGTTGGTTGGCTTGTTGGCTCGGTGAGTTCAGCCAGATGCCAGGGTTCTCCCATTTCTGTGCTCTGCTCTCCCGAGCACATCTGTACCCTGCACAGCTCAGGCTGATGTGGACAGAGGATAAAGACGGTCGGCTTCTACCTATGGCGCTCCATTAGGAACGAGGATTCATTTCCTGGAATATGTGATACAGACATCTCACCCCTCTACAGCCTTTCCTTGAACCAATTGCTCATTAGGGAAAGGGAGACAAATGGGGCCCCTCTATTTGCCCTCCTCTCTTGCTATGGACTTTCAGTGAAGGGTAGACTGACACTGTCCTGCTGGTCCTCGCCAGGCCCAAGCTTCTTGCTTTCCAGTGTTCCTGTATTTGCCTATCCTCAGAAATGCAGCCACTCGGTACCCGTCACACTGGATGGATGTCCTCCCCCTGGGTCCACAGATCCCTAACCTTCAAGACTGCCCCAGCATCTTCAGTCATCCAGTCGCCATCACTAAGCCTGTGAGCTAACTACCTGGCCTATCACCATAAAACAAAATGACCAGGGAAATTCAGCAGAATGTCCCAGAGCTTTGGGACAAACCCAGAGCTCCCAAACCCAGAGCTTTGCAGGCGATAGCGGCCACAGATCTGAGGAGATGCACGATTTGATGATACATGCAGGGAAAGGAAATGTCAGGGCACAGTGCTTCCAGAACCTTCTTCCCAACGATTAATTACCATTCGTATGTGAGCTCATTTGCTTTGGAATTCTCTCACTTCAACCAAAAGAATCCTGTCTAGTTAACCACCCACTAGCTGAACCTCCCCAAGGCTTGGGTCTTTGCTGGAATTAACATCCTGGTCAGAGGAGTCACACAAACTGACATGCTCAGTTTCCCATGGAAAAAATAAAGCAAAAGCCTTAGGGAGCTTCAAGGACAGCTAGGAAGGTTAAATGCTAAATACAAAGGAACAGGAGTGGGATTTAAAAAAGGGAAACAGAGGCAAGAACCAGGAGGGCATGAGATCAAGAGAGTGGGAACAGAACAAGGCGGGTCTGCAGGTGGGTACAGGAGAGTGACATACTGGCTAACAGGACAGACTTTGGGTGATGTCTGTCTCCTTAAAATGGGATAAAATCCTATTTACTCTCAAGGTTGATGTGAAGTAACTTGCGTAAAGTGCTGAGCACATTCTCTGGGCAAATAGTAGATCTTTTTCATCCTCAGTTCTTGTCAAAGTGAAGAAGATAATGCAGAGATGAGTAGGGGAGAAATGACATATTCTACTGCGTGAGTTAATCGGTGCTCCTTGTCCCTCCTGCCCCTGTACACTGAGGAAGCAGATATTCCGCATTATCAGAGATCTGAATTCTCCCAGGTAACCACTTCCTCCATCAGTGTCTGTCAGTGTCTTGGCTCTGTCAGTGTCTTGGCTCTGAGTCAGAATGTTAGAGGTAACGTAGGTTCGATTATCTCTAAAATAATTGATTGCATAATTAAAAAGTGCTTGGCACCTTGGCTGCTGACACTTTGTTATTATTATTGTCAATTGGAACTAAATCTGAGAAGTAAATTTCTGATCTATAACATCAAAAGCAAAAATATATTCATAAAGTTTTACTTGGGAGAAACACATGAGCCAAGCAGAGGTTCATTAACCTGTCATTTGCTTGTTTTCAGCCAAATATTTTTGTGTATCTTCCTTCTGAAACATTTTTCCCACATGAAGTATATTCGTCCGGCTTTACTAGCACCACCTCATTTCTTTGGCAGGTTAGGTGACTTTGCAGAATGTGTTAAATTAGTAATAAATTAATTATGATGTATAGAGGCAATAAAAAGGTAGTAATGTGAGTAATGTGTAATTTAAATCCCCAATTCAGAATGAGTCAATGACATTCTTTAGTAAGCCATGTTTACATTATTTCAAATTCTGAATGTCCTTCAAGAATCAAGGTCACATCGTTTGGAGGAACTTGTTCTAGACTTTATTTCAAATTTAAATACTTTCTGAGAACAAGATACTTCAGAAAATTGTCTCCCAAAATACTACACACACACAGACACACACAGAGAGAGTCGTGATTATATAGACATTGGTATAGAGATCAACTGATGGGTGGGTGAGTGGGTGGAAGAATGGATGGATGGATGGATGGATAGATGAATAGAGACATCAAGGCAGAGAGAACATTAAATTAAACTCAGTTGATGCATATTCTAGCTTTCAACCTACATCTAATCTTGGTTAAGCCATTTATGTCCTTGGTTAAGCCATTTATGGCTCAGCATTCCACGATAATACAGTAAGAAGTTGGATTAGATGATCGTTTAGGTATTTTTTTTCTTCTAAGGAAATATTATTAGAAGTTTCCTGGTGAAACAATTTCCACCCCTGCAGTCATTCTGCTGCTTCCTCTACTGCCCCTTGTATTTCCTCTCAAGTCCTCTTGATACCAGCACTGATAATAGAAGCTGTACTCTCAGGACAAATTCATCTGGTCAAGGCTGCAGTTTACAGTGGATGTTAAATCAAAGCAAAATTAAGAAGGTTAGAGTTTGCTTTAAAACATATATTGGAACAAACAAAAGAAATTCTATGCCCATCAAGAGAATTGTTCAGGAACCAGTAATCTCATTTAATCGAGTATTTCCACATTAATGTGATTTTCCGTTTGGGGCTGAGCCACATGTAAGCTTATTTATGCATGAACAGATCAAATCAGCATCTTCATTCTGGACTTTCCAGCCACTTCTCTAAGATGACCTAAGGGAAGTGATTCTAGTGATGACAGATTATACCAGAATATCAGGCTCACAGTAGAAAAAGTTACGGTATGTGCTGAAATTCCTAAAACGTGGGTACTTTCTAACTTGAGAATGGAGAATCATTAACACATGGTAAATTTCTTCTGACGTATATATCACGAGTAAGAACATTGTTTTGTGACATTATTTGTGGGGAGGAAAAGTAATATTTATATTTTAATTCAACTATCACAAGCTTGGTTTTTAAAGAAGTGTAATAGCTAGATACATTTGGTCAAAATTAATGATGGCCCAAATCTTTCAGCTAAGCTGAATACCGATTCTTTGAAAACGTACAAGGTGTTCATTATATGTCAATAAGACACTGAGGGTAGCCAGAGCTTTCTATTATCCATTTCTCCTCCATCCAAAAAAGTGTTAAACACTTAGATATTATTTCCATTAGCTTCTGCCTTCTGCTGGAGTTATTCAAGTCATCTGCTAGGAGATTTCTTCTTTTTGTTCCCCAGAGGTTCAAATCAGTTCTGAGCTCCGCCTTCTTCTGAAGGGCAGATAGGGAGTCTAACGTGTAACCATAGACTGTTTAAGGTCCCCAGCACCCCATATTACTCCTCCTAGGGCAGGACCGATGAGCTATTGTGCATGGAATCGTTCTGTATTTGAGGAAAGTTCAGTAGTCAGGTTCCTCTTTTGAATTAACAAGAACGTTAAAAATGTCACAAGAATTCAAAAACAGTCATAGCTTGCCGCCTTAACAGGACTGTTTCTATTAGAAAGAGAAAAGCGGGCCGGGCGCGGTGGCTCAAGCCTGTGATCCCAGCACTTTGGGAGGCCAAGGCGGGTGGATCACGAGGTCAAGAGATCGGGACCATCTGGTCACCATGGTGAAACCCCGTCTCTACTAAAAACACAAAAATTAGCTGGGCATGGTGGCGCGTGCCTGTAATCCCAGCTACTCGGGAGGCTGAGGCAGGAGAATTGCCTGAACCCAGGAGGCGGAGGTTGCGGTGAGCCGAGATCGTGCCATTGCACTCCAGCCTGGGTAATAAGAGTGAAACTCCATCTCAAAAAAAAAAGAAAGAAAAAGAAAAGAAAAAAGAGAAAGAGAAAAGCAATCGTGCCTATAAATCGTGTGTGTGTGTGTGTGTGTGTGTGTGTGTGTGTGTGTGTGTCTGTGTGTATTTGAGACTAGGTCTCGGGGTAGAGTAAGGTGCCACAATCATAGCTCACTGCAGCCTCGAACTCCTCAGTTCAAGCTATCTTCCCACCTCAGCTTCCTGGGTAGCTGGGACCACAAGTGAAGGCCAATGCACTTTGCTATCTTTTCTTCTTTCTTTCTTTCTTTCTTTCTTTCTTTCTTTCTTTCTTTCTTTCTTTCTTTCTTTCTTTCTTTCTTTCTTTCCTTCTTTCTTTCTTTCTTTTTCTTTCTTTCTTCCCCTTTCTTTCTCTCCTTCCTTCCTTCCTTCCTTCCTTCCTTCTCTTTCTCTCTCTTTCCTTCTTTCTTTTTTTTCTGTAGAAATGGGCTCTCACTATGTTGCCCAGGCTGGTGACAAAATCCTAGGCTCATGATCGTTCTGCCTTGGCCTCCCAAAGCACTGGGATTGCAGGCATGAGCTGCCATGTCCACTACTGGCATCCTTGGTGGATAGAGATGATGAAGAATCTGAACTCATAAGACAAGCTATTTTTACTCTAGACCAGAGTTCCTCTGCATTTCCCACCGCAAATCTATGACTAGCCACAACTATCTCTTTGTTGCTGTTGCTTTATCAGTTGGATGGGCAGTTGGAGGTCTCCAGAGGGAAGTTAGGTTTTTCTGTCTAGGATGGAGGCTGGTATAAGACTTGTGGAGGCCCCACCCTATCACGCTCCCTCTGCCCACTCCAGACTGCCTGTATGGATATGGCAGGTGCTCATTTAAGTCCTTTATTTATGTCCTTGGGAGTGCTGGAGAAGGCACCCTTATTAGCCACCTCCTCAGCAATCCTGTCTCAGAAGGGGCAGGCACTTTTTGTGTCTCCAACTTCCCTGGAGACTATCTAAACGTGTTCACCTGAGATGCATCATGTGCTACGCAAGGTAAAGAGGCTTGTATCATATCATAACATTTTTTAAATAATCAAAAAACGGCAGTGAGACTGCCCATGGATCTCTGTTGTTGAGGACTGTGGAGGCAGGAAGGCAATGGCTAGGGCTGGGAAAGGACAGAGCCTTAGACTCCCGTGCACTGCTCTTTATTAACTCCGAATGCTTGTCACGGCATTTTAATTACTCCTCTGTAGTAATTTCCTACTGGGTTTCTGTTACTGGCATTACATTGCTTGTCTTAAATGAATGAATAACGCATTACTTGTTATTGATGCTCTTCTACCTGTAAAGTGTATCTTAAACCTTCAGTTTCTGCTGCTCACTGCAGCCAGGTTGGGCCAGATTCCAGGGGAGGCCCTGGGCAGCTTCCCTCATCCTCTCACTCCCTCCTCTTCAGCCTCAGTGTCCTCATCCAACAGGAACAATTTTACTTGTCACAGGAACTGCTGTGACATCAAGTAGCCACATGAGCACCTTGAAAGCAGCAACAGGGTCATAACTCCCCCTTGAAACCATATGGATTGACTGGGGACCTCACCCCTCTGGTCTCCGTAAATGTTATTTCCTTTTCTTCCTCTCCCCTTGGCTATGAGTCTCAACCAGAATGCTAGGAGGCTTATTTGTAACAGAGAAGAGAAAACAAGTTGTTTTACCAGTGCTTAATTCAATTCCACACATTTCTCAGTCCCAGAATGTCTCAAATAGGAGACTTGGTCTGAAAATCTTCCGTCAGTAATTCTCCAAACTGCCATTTGGCGCCTGAATAATTATCAACACCAATCTAATAATGGGAGGCCAATCTATTTGCAGACATTTTCTGAAAGTGTTTGCACTGGTTTTAGTCCGCTTTGTGGCATATTTTTAAGAGTTTCATCCTTTTATGTCATCGAGCTTTTACATTTTATAGTTAAAAACTTTCAATTCCATAAAGGCAACTACTTTGGGATATTCTCCTACATTTATTCATTATTCCAAGTGGTTCCTAACTTTTCTTCAAGAATGAAAAATCATATATTTATCCACCAATTTTGCAATGTTTCTGTTCCATTAGATATTAAGGTTTTCCATCACTCCTTTTGCACTGCGCTTTTCAGGTAAGGAGCATAACATTTTAAATCATTCTTTTTCTGATTTGAGCATTGACACATGCATTTTCCTATTTTCTGAAATTTTGTTTATATGCGATTAATAACATACATGAAATTACACATTAGCAATAAATTATAAAGGAATGAAATAAGTAATTTTAAAATCAGAGACTGTTTCAGATTACGGTTCATCCTCTTGATTAGAAATAATATTCCTGACATTTTTCTTCCAGCTTTATGCCATGACCCCTTCCTGGTTATCTCGACCGTGAGAAGAGCCAGTGGGTTCATAAAGCCGCTATCCCAGCAGTTGGTGGTTGTGATGCTTGCCCTCCTGGTCTTCGCCCTGCCGTGCAGAGTTACGGCGTCACCCTTGCCCACCCTGTAATCTAGCTATCAAACACCCGGTAGGTTTCATGCCGAATCCAAGGGCATTAAATGCCACGTTTTGCTGATGACTCCCAAATGTAAGCCTCCAGTCCTAATGTAACCCTAACGTTCAGCGTCAAATTCAATTACTATACCTATACTTTACTCAAAGTACAGGTCTGATACCTATACCTTACTAATGAGCATTTCAAACTCCTCAAATCCCAGACTCCTTACCTAAAAGCCCCTAAAGGTGACACCCGCCCAAGCTTTCCACTGGAACCCCCAGCAGTGCCTTCCAGTTAGTCACTAACGCTACAGTCCAAGGGAAGCCATAAACTCCTTCCCATTACTATTTCACTTCTCTTCTTGGCTTCTAATTTTGACCACTACATTCCACTCTATTCTCAGTAGTGAAAATGATCTTTTTAGAGCATAAATTAGATCATTTCAACCCAAACTACAACTTAAAATCCTTCAAAATCTTCCCATTGCCGTTTGCAAAAAGTACTAAGTTGTACGATATTGTTTGCTTGTTTCCCGTGGACTGAGTAAATGCTATTTCCATACTGTTCCCCATGGACTAAGTACTGTTTCTGTAGCCTACCAGACACAGGAGCCAGGCATATAGAGGTCAAAGCATACCCTCTGCTTCTGACAACACTGGGGAATGCAGCCTCTGAGTGGGGACCAGTGAGCCGCTGGCACAGAGGCCTGGGGTAGACAGTGGTACTGCTGGACCGTTGTGAGTCCCAGCACAGGAGAGGGCGTGTCCATCCCACGGCAGAGCACGGAGCTCACATGTGCCCTTTGCTGGCAGAAGGGTTGCTCTGCCACTCTCCCTGTCTCAATCTCTGGTGAACTCACTAGTTTCCTTCAGATAGAAAGAAGCCAGGACCCTTCTCCTAATGGAAAGCCCCCTCCCCCCGGGGGGACATAGGACTCCTCCAGCCTTCACCACAGCTGCAAACCCCTGCACCGTGGGATCCCTGCGGCGACTGGGCTCTCACTGAACCTCAGCCACGATGCCCTCGACTCTGTCAAGTGCTTTTCTGCCTCCTCTCTTTGCATTTGTTTTTTTGTTTGTTTGTTTGTTTTTGGGTTTTTTTGGTACAGTCTCGCTCTGTCACCCAGGCTGAAGTGCAGTGGCATGATAATCTTGGCTCACTGCAACCTCCGCCTCCTAAGTTCAAGCGATTCTCCAGCCTCAGCTTCCCGAGTAGCTGGGATGACAGGCAAGCGCCATCATGGCTGGCTACTTTTTGTATTTTTTAGGACAGATGGTGTCTCACCATATTGGCCAAGCTGTGTTTCTTCTTTTCTCTGCCTGCAAAGGGCACGTCCCAAGGCTGGATGCTTTTCACCCCTAAGGTCTCAGATCAAATGGGCCCACCTCAATAATGGCAAACAGAACACAAGATAAGACAGTAGAATCATGTCCAAATGTATCTGTAGCTGTTATTACTGGAAGGAGACTTTTAAAATCCAGCAATACGATGCTTATATAAGACAGAAGTAAAGCAAAGATGCTCAGAACATTGAAAATAAAGAACTAGAAAAAGATATGCTATGCCTGGCAAAGCAAAACAGAGATAGGATGGAGATATTAATACCAAACCAAGGAGACTTTGAGGATACAGCGTTAAGACAGATGAAGTGAGAGGATAGGTAATAATCACAAGGAACCATTAAGTTCATAGATGTGAGGAAATTATGAACTTGTATACACCTTAAAAAGTAGTTCCATGATTCATGTGGATATAGCAAAGCCTGGTGGAATTCTAAGGGAAATTGCCAAAACGATCATCAGGGTAGAAGACCTTCCCAGGCCATGCCACGTGGGCTTTGGGGCCAGGCAGTGATGCAAGCCTGAACACTGGATGCTCCAGAACAAAATGGGGGCAGAAGAATACAGAGAGCTGTCCCCTTTGTAAATGGACAGGTGAAAGAGCTCCTGATAAAATGATGGATCTGCTGAAGGAGCTTCTTTCAGCTGCCTATGTTAAAACCTGAGAGCAATAAAATAAGACAGAAAAATGTTTTATCTTCAAGCAGAATTTAGGGTAAATCTAAAGAAACAGAAAGCTGTTTCTCATCCCGTCTCTCCCAGCAAGATTCTCAGAGTGAATTAGGAATTTCCTCACAATAAAGATCAAATCAAGTAAAAGAGTTATCACAGGAATAAAAACATTTGAAATGCTTTGTTAAGACTTCAGAGGCTGGATGTGGTGGCTCCTGCCTGTCATGGGAGGCCAAGGCAGGCAGA
Source organism: Leontopithecus rosalia (assembly GCA_028533165.1). Classification (NCBI taxonomy): domain Eukaryota; kingdom Metazoa; phylum Chordata; class Mammalia; order Primates; family Cebidae; genus Leontopithecus; species Leontopithecus rosalia. The sequence goes on from CM052663.1 coordinate 1,553,404, forward strand.
TCATGAGGTCAGGAGTTCAAGACCAGCCTGGCCAACATGGTGAAACCTCATCTCTACTAAAATACAAAAATTAGCTGGGCATGGTGGCACACACCTGTAATCCCAGCTACTTGGGAGGCTGAGGGAGAAGAATTTGCTTGAACCCAGGAGGCAGGGGCTGCAGCGAGCCGAGATTGCATCACTGCACTCCAGCCTGGGTGACAGAGCAAAACTCTGTCTCGGGGGAAAAAAAAATACTTCAGAAACACTTATGACTAACCGTTCAGATAGACAATGGGCCTTTTAAGAATCTTAATTTATTCCCTATCCCTCTGATTTTGAGGCCCAGGTGGAGAGAGATCTGTCTTGAAGAGATTTATGGGTACAGCTTTTATTGAATGAGGTGAATTTACAATTTGATGCAAAGAAAATGTACTAACTTTCTATAGAAATTATACTATATTGAACTCAAAAGATCAGAGAGAGTTTAAAATGAAAAAAGAATTTTAAATTGTTCAGGAAAGGGTTAATTCAGTAGACCCACGTGGCTCAAACCCTGCACATTCTGAGGAAAAGTCTGTTTTCGGGACTAGTCTTTGGCTGGTGCCTGGGATTTGAGCTCTCGGACCCTGGAATATGCTGCCTGGTGAGTGTGTTTGTATGCCTGAGGCCTCGGGACATGCAGTACCAGCTTGACAACTTAACACAGTGAATGCCCATTTTGCTGAGGGGAAGGAGGATTCTGAGTGACTTCCCCACAAGGCACTGGACGCCGAGGTTCAGGGGTGCCTCTCCAGTTGTCAGACGTCGTTGCTGAGAGAAGTCTGCACCTTCCACGGGAATAGGACACCTGGAAGCTGACACCAGGTTCTCCCAGAAGCCACACCATTTGCATCTTCCCTTTGCTGATTTTCATCTGTATCTTTTCACTGGAATAAACTGTAACTATGTGAATAAAGTCCTAGTAAATCACTGGGCCTGAGGTGGTCTTGGGAACCCCAACATACAGGCTGCAAAAACCACTCAACTCCAAACAAAAGCCATTTCTCATAGGAAAAAAAAAAAGCTTCTGAGAGGGAGACAAAGGGCGATGAAGAAACACTCCCAGAGGGCAGAACTGGGATGCAGTCAAGGAATGAGGAACTTATGCCTGTCAGGATCTCAAATTTTCCATGCATTGTTGGTTACTGTGGGCCTTCTGCTTTCACCCTTTTTAACAGGAATGCCTTTTCAGTTTTCCTGGCACAGCCTTACCTACGTGTGTCAGGCGTAGGGAAGACAAGTTGAATTTTGATCTCATTAGAGGCCCCACTTCTGAAAAGCATCATCTGCATTTGGACCTAAATTACATCTCAAGCCTGAGCCCTGTGCCGTAATAGAAAGACATCTTTGGAAGGCATTCTAGAGAGTGAATATGTAATGTATACGGCAGAAATGTGAACCGTATGGACAGTTAGCATTTACCAACATGTATCTGTCTACTTTCAAAAAAAAAAAAAAAAAGAAATGTGAACTGTGAGGGGTCAGGACTGTGGCAGGTCATTAAATCAGCACCTCCATCTAACGGCACTTCTCATTATTCATGTCTATCCCCGAATCTGGGCTGAGCCTGTGACTTAATGTTTAAAATAGTTCAGGAAAGATACTGTGCCAGTCCTGACTAATCTTGAAAAGTTCTGTAAACTTCTACTTTTGCTCTCTTGGGAGCCCTGAGCTTTCAAGCAAGAGGTCTGGCTAGCTGCTGGCAAGACCACGTGAAGAAAGCACATGGTAACACCATGTAAACTAGATACTGGGGGAAGGAGAGGGGGGAGTCAGAGACAGTGACTCCTGAGACCACAACAGTGCAGATCCAAGGGACACAGCCTACAAAGACATCCAAAAACTCTAGACATAGATATCTCATCCCCATTAAGCAGTCCCGGCCGGCACAGTTACTGAAGTCAGCTCAGCTGAGAAGCCAGAAATGAGTGAAGCCAGCATCTTGTGCATTTCAGTCTTGGAAGACATCAGGCAAAGCAGGATGAGCCATGCCGCCGAGACTTCCCTGGACGCCTAACCCCGGAATTATAAACACCTGCAGTGAATGTGGTTTTAAGCTACGACGTTTGGAGGAGTTTGTTTTGCAGCAACAAAAATACTCCAGCCAACTTTCTTCTAAGAGCCCACTCACTTTCATTTTACCAGCCGGTTCTTTCTTCTTGTTCGGAATTAATTACTAATGATTCATTCACTCCATGGGTAGAAAGAGTGTGGGATATTCCGTCTGAATGCCTGAGTCAGAGTCCAATTCTACCGTGTTGGCTCCGTGACTGAATCCCTTACCTTTAAATTTTGTTTTCTCACGCAGGAAACGGGAATAATATTGCCTCGTGGTGATGATGCAGTGAAATGACAATGGTGAGATGTCTCTGAAGCAACTAAGCTTATTCTTCTGTCCTTTTTCCCATAACTGAGACTCTCGTTTCTAGAAATGGGAACTTCCTTCCCCTTGCACATCCACTGCAGGACCTTGGGCGCAGTGATTGCAGGGGGCACGCTCAGTAGGTGTCTCGGTTACTGCGAGGTATTAGTTACTCCTGCCATAGAAGGAGAAGCCACAGCCATCCTAAGGACACATTCTCTACTTTTTTTATATATACACATGTACTTTTTTAAAGTGACTATTTTGATTACCCACCGAGATTATAGATCCGTTGAGCAGCTGCTTTTCCACTTGGCATTAGCATGAACTTTAAAATTCAACATTGTTTCCTTATGTATGAGAAAAAAATAAAATTAGACGAACAGACTTGAAATCTTGGCTTTGTTGGTTACTCTGTGTATGATTTTTGATGTTATTTAACTTCTTTAAACCACCTCCTTTTTCCATCAAACGGAAATAGTATACGCATCACATTTGGTATTACATTTTTGATGGTCGGATATAAAATTTTGATATTTATCAACTTCTTTTTCAATTCTTCTTCAGATTCAGCCACAATGCCATAAAAACAAAATAGGTCTAATAAAAATAACTGGACTTAATTGCTGGCACTAAAATTTATATTTAAAGCTCCATCATAGAGACTTTGTTTGTAGACAATTTACATAATTCTACAAAGAATGTACATATTTTCTATTTCATAAATAGAAAGACTTTCTTGTGATGGTTGTTTTTAATTAACATTAGAATAAATTTTTATTATGTGAATTAACCAATGGATGGCAGAACTTCAGAGAAAACTGACGTCTGCTGCCCCCTTGCAATATGCTATGTGTATAATCCAAAAGATAATTAACAAAGATACAATCGCTCCAATTCAGGGTCTTTCATGCAATCTCTGCTTATTTATACTTTAAGTGTTGTGTTGTCCTCTTTCAGTCTAATAATAATTTAGAATTGTGCATGATTTCAATGTAAAAACATTCGATTAAACATGAAAATATGATGATGTGATCTAGCGCTAAGGGAGAAAATGCTTTGTAAAACACTAAGAAAGACACATATTGCACTTTAGAATACATGGCTCCTAGCTTATGAAAATATATTTTCTAGGGAAAAATAAGGTTTTTAGGACGTTATCTGAAAGGAGTTGGAGAAGACAAGGAATCTGATTTTTGTAGCTTAATAAAATGATAGAGAGACTAGGAGAGAGAAATTGGGAATTACAGGGACTAAGAGAACAGGCAAGGTGAAAAAGACTCTATGAGAGAGCTATCTGAGCTACCTAACTCCCTCCTTTACTTACAACCAGTTTTGAATTCTCCTGCAAAGTCTGCAGCTCCTGAAGCCTCTTGTCTTTTTGAATATCCTTTAACAGCTCCTCTCTCGGGTCTTGTAACCTCAGGTAGTTTAACATGCTATAAACCTAAGGCTTCATTCTGATGTCTATTTGCATACTTTTGCAAATGTTCTATCTTTTTTTTTTTTTTTTTGCAGAATCTGCCCTCAAATTTAAATCTACAAACCACAGCTTGAGTAGGTTTTTGTAAATTAAAATAATTTTCAGGCACATTGGGACATTCACAGCCAGTGTTCTGCTGGCACTCTTGGCAGGAGCTCAACAGTAATTGTACACTACATTAATATTAAATACACCCTTTGAAAATTTTTCTGAAGGTGGTGATGCAATTTCAGTAACTTTTTCTCCCCCTAGGCATTTATAAATACCAAATTGGTTTAGTAAAGAGGCACTATTAGGGGACTTCATCATAAATTTGCCTCTTAAAATAATTCTTCAATGTACTATGTGGAAATCCCCCAAACTGTGGGGTTGAAGCAGATGGCACAATTGTGCTATAAACATCAATGCCATCCATGGACTGTTCATTTCAATTATAAAGTGTAAAGCATGGAGGGCTGGATTATGTCACTGGTGCTGTCACAGTGTGTTTTCATAAGGTCACACATTTCTTGATGCTAAGTTACAAAGTGGGAGAGTGGGATCTTATGACACTTGTACCCAGATCATGTAGGAAATACAAAAGCATAGTTTCTGGACATGCTTGGTTTGCCTCAAGATAGATGTAAAGTCTTTTCGGATAGGTCTCAAGAAGTAGGCTGATGAAATTGCAAATTTGTATCATTTTTCTTTTATTTGAGAGGTTCCTCTGAAGCAATATGGCAGAATGAAATAACAAAATAATGGCAGAAAGAAGCCATAAGATAATATATTGTTTTCTGAAACTGAACAAAATAAATATTAACAAAGCTTTAAAATTGTTAAAAATCATCCAGGAGCTCTCACCAAGGAAGTGGAATAATCTCAGGAGGAAATCTTGAAATCAGCAAGAGAAAAATAAATGATTACCTAGAAGGGTCTCAAATAAGATTATAGTTGACTTATCAGAAATTACGGAGGCAAAGAAAATGCAGTATACTAATGGGATACTATTCAGCCTTTTAAAAGGAAGAAAATCTTGTCATTTGCAAAAGCATGGATGAACCTGAAGAATACCGTGTTAAGTAAAATGAGCCAGGCACAGAAAAACAAATAGCATATGACCTCATTTACATGTGGAATCTGAAAAACGAACTCATAGAAGTAGAGAGGAGAATGATGGTCAGCTAGGGTCTGGGGAAAGAGCGTGTGATTGGGGAGATGTTGGTCAAAGGATACAAAACTTTAGTTAGGATGAATCAGTGCAAGAGATCTATTGCACAACATAATGACTGTAGTTCATAATATTCATTATATTCTTGAAAAATGCTAAGATAGTAGATTTCAAGTATTCTCACCATAAAAAGTGAGGTAATACACGTGTCAGTTAGCTTGATTTACCCATTCCACAATGTATACATACTTTGAGACAACATGCTGTACACCATAAATATATACAATTTTTATTTGTTAGTTTAAAAAATAAGTTAAAAAAATAATGAAGGAGGTCAGAAGAAAGGGAAAAAATCAATCAATGAAGAATCTTATATTCACCCAAGTTGTTCTACAGAAATGAAGGCAAAATACAGACACTCCTACACAAGCAAACACTAAGAATTTTTTGCTAGCAGATTTACCTTACAAGAAATACTGAAGAACTTTACTTAGTAACAAAGCAAGTGACAATAATTATAATCCACATGGAAAAAATAAGAGCTAAAACCTACTTATTACAGATATTTATGTATTTATAAAAGACAGCATAAGTGCATATTTCTTTTCCTTCCTTCTCTTAACCGGTTTAAAAATTAATTATAAATATGTACATAATTTTATTTTTGGACCTATAACATATAAAAATGCAATACATTTGACAGTAGCATTACAAAGGACGTGAGTTGGAATAAGACTATACCAGATCATGGAGAGGACTTCAGATGGCAAGTCAAAGTCACAGAACAAATGAAGAAAATCTGCATTAATTTTAAAAACCAGGGTTAATGCAATAAAGACCATAAATATTTACTTGCTTTCCTTTTCTCTCTCAGCTTCTTTAAAGCACATGTAAGATTGTATAAGGTAATCATTTATAAGATTGTATTGTTGAATTTGTAACATTTATAGCTATAATATATATAACAACAATGCCACAAAAAGCAGTAAAAGGGAGCAGACCTTCATATACGTAACATTTTCATATTTCATAGGAATTAAATTAATAAAAATATTAAGCTGATTTTCATAAGTTAAGGCATATATTGTAAGCCCTAGAGCAACTACTAAAAAAAAACTCAGAAAATAGCAAAAATTATTGAAGAAATAAAAATAGTACATTAGAAGATATCCACTAAATGTAAAAGAAAGCAAAAATAAAGAGTGATAAGGGAACAGAAAAGATATGAGACATTGAAGAAAAGCAAAACACCATGTAAACATTTAATGTTATTATTGATATAGTTGGATATAATTCTAATTTATGGAATTCCAATTCCATAAATTGCAAGTTATAGTTGGATATAAATCCAACTATGTCAATATAACATTAAATGTTATCAAAATAATAACCCAATCAAAAAGCAAATGGCCAGATGAGACTTAAGAAAAACAAGATCCAGCTACATGCTGTCAACAGAAGATACACTTTATATTCAAGGATACAGAAAAACTAAATCAGAAATGAAAGAGGAGACTTTATTTCCAATCTTAGCAAAAGAAAAAGGATTACGAAGAAATAGTACAAGTAGTTGTGTCAAGTTAGAAAACTTAGATGAAGAGGACAAATTCCAAGAGAACACAAATACTGAAACAGACTTAAGAAGAAACAGAAAATCTCAATAGAGAGTGAAGAAAGAGGGTGGATAGGACACAGGGCTGACATGCAGCTCCCACTTGAATGAACAGAACAACATGTGGAAACTCACACCATGAGCTTCTGCTCCAGGAACCACTGCAGCAACATACTAAGGAAACCAAAAGAATTCACAAATCATTTGAAAGGAGTGGTATGTCACTGTAAATTCCATGAGAGAGGTGAAAACTGAGGTCCCAAAGTGTGTGTGTCACGCACTACTGCTGAAAACACATCCTCACTGAAGAACCTGAAAATCTAGATAACAGGAGAAGAATTTAACTTTACCTAGAGCTGAAACAGATTTCGGGAGCCATGCAAAACATAAAAGTAGAAGCAGCAGGAGGGAGAGCCTTGTAGGCACTCCCAGTATCCAGCCTAGGCCCAGGGAAGACATCCCTGACTTTATCTCACAAGGGAGGGTCTTGGGGAAGGCAGCCAGTGGAATTAGGAAGGGGTCACAGGGTGAAAGAAGTTTTCACATGAATTTTGTAATGATTTTGGCTGGGCACAAATTTTCTTGAGCAGAATCTGGGAATTGGATGAGAATTGCTGCAGATATGAGCACAGGAGCCACTGCTGGCACTGTGGGCAGATGGGGAGGGGTGAGACCTGAAATGTGTACTTGCTTTCTCAGCGAGGAAGCTTGTGTCCCAGGGCAAGGTCTGAGTCCTGTGCACTGGCTGCCTGAATCTAAATTCAGCACTGTTAGCGTAGCACTACAGAAGCAAGACCAGTCTCACCAACTGCATGGGAGCTGAGTCAGGCCTATCACCTACCAGCTTTCCCCCACTTCCCTGGCAAACCAGATGGCACAGCAGAGGCAGCCATAATCCCCTCTAGAACATAACCTCATTGGCCTGAGAGCCATCCCTCATCCCCAGTAATGGCTGTGGCAAGTCCTGCCCAGGGAAAGTCTGAGCTCGGACCTGCCTAACCCTGTCCCCACCTCACAGTTTTTCTCTGCCCACCCTTGTAGCTGAACATAAAAGACATAAATTCTGGGGAAACTTTATACCCTGCCTATTGCCTGCACTGGCCTTACTCATGCTGGCAACTTAAGGCAAACTTGTATCTTCCTTCTACCACTGCAGCTGGTGCTCTCTTGAATGTGCCACCTCCTGGTTAGAGGCCACCAATTCAGGCCACTGCAGCAGCTCATGACAGAATAATTCTATTCCCAGGAAGTAGGGTCAATGCTTGCAACACCTTGGCTAACCAGAGGTCCTGAGTCTATCCATGTATCAACTTCACTAGTAGCATACCCAGCATCTGAAATAGCTGGCACACTAAACACATCTAAAACCAATGACTGTCAGACAGTCTGCTTCAGTCTCCTGCCACCTCCATCAAAGCAGGTGCTGTTATCCATGGCTGGAAGACCTGAAGACAGATCATTTCACCCTTTGCAGACATTCTCCAGCACCAGCCCAGAGCCTGGTAGCCCCACGGGGTGGTTAGACCCAGAAGAGCAATAACAATCACTGCAGCCCAGCTCTCAGGAAGCCCCATCCCTAGGAAAAGGGTGAGAGCACATCAAGGGATCGTTCAGTGGGACAAAAGAATCTGAACAGCAGCCTTTGAGTTCCAGATCTGTCCACTGAAATAGCCTGCCAGAATAAGAAGGGACCAAAACAGTAGTTCTGGTAATACAACAAAACAAGGTTCTATAACACCCCCAAAAACATCACATGAGCTCCCAGCAATAAATCCAAACAAAGAAGAAATCTCTGAATTGCTAGATAAAGAATTCAGAAGGTTGATTATTAAGCTATTCAAGGAGACACCAGAGGATGGTGAAACTAACTTAAAGAAATTTGAAAAACAACATAGGATATGAATGAAAAATTCTCTAGAGATATAGATACCATGAAGAAAAAACAATCACAACTTCTGGAAATGAAAAACACACTTAGGGAAATACAAAATGCACTCGAAAGTCTCAGGAATAGCATCAAATAAGTAGAAGAAAGAACTTCAGAGTTCAAGACAAGGCTTTTGAATTAATCCAATCCAACAAAGACATAGAAGAATTTTTTTAAAATGGACAAATCCTCAAAGAAATGTGGGATTATGTTAAATTGCCAAACTTAAGAATATTGATATTCAAGAGGAAGAAGAGAAATCTAGAAGTCTAGAAAACTCACTTGAGGATATAATTGAGGAAAACTTCCCTGACCTTGCTAGAGACCTGGACATCTAAACACAAGAAGATTGAAGAACACGTGGGAAATTCATTGCAAAATGATCATCCCCTAGGCACATAGTTACTAGGTTAGCCAAAGTCAAGACAAAGGAAAGAACCTTAAGAGCTGTGAGACGAAAACATCTGGTAACCTATAAAGGAAAACATATCAGATTAACAGCAGACTTCTTAGCAGAAACTCTGCAAGCCAGATGAATTAGGGCCTGGGGTTCTATCTTAAGCCTCCTCAAACAAAATAATTGTCAGCTGAGAATTTTGTATCCAGCAAAACCATGCTTCATAAACGAAAAAAAGATAAAGTCTTTTTCAGACAAACAAATGCTGACAGAACTCGCCACTACCAAGCCAGCACTACAAGAAATGCAAAAAGAAGTTCTAAATCTTGAAACAAAACCTCATACACCAAAATAGACCCTCCTTGAAGCAAAATTATCACAGGCCTGTAAAACAATAACAGTAAGAAAAAAGAACACAAGGTATTCAGGCAACAACTAGCATGATGAATAGAACAGTCCCTCACATGTCAGTATTAATGCTGAATATATGTGGCCTAAATGCTCCATTTCCAAGACACAGAACAGCAGAATGAATTTAAAAGTCCACCAACCAAGTATCTGCTGTCTTCAGGAGACTGACCTAACACATAGAGCTCACTTAAACTTAAGGTAAAGGGGTGGGAAAAGATGTTCCTGTAAATGAAAACCAAAAACAAGCAGGAGTAGCTATTCTCATATCAGACAAAACAAATGTTAACACAGTAACAGTTTAAAAAGACAAAGAAGAACATTATATAATGATAAAAGGATTACTCCAACAGGAAAATATCACAATCCTAAATATATAGGCACCTAACACTGGAGCTCACAAATTTAATTAATTACTACTAGACCTAAGAAATGAGATAGACAGTAACACAATAATAGTAGGGGATTTTAATACTCCACTGACAGCACTAGACAGGTCATCAAGGCAGAAGTCAGTGAAGAAACAATGAATTAAACTATACCCTAACACTAATGAACTTAACAGATATTTACAGAACATTCTATCCAACAACGTGCATTCTATTTATCGGCATATGGAACATTCTCCAAGATAGACCATACGGTCGGTCACAAAACAAGTCTCAGTAAATTTAAGAAAATCAGAATTGAATCAGGGACTCTCTCAGACCACAAGGGAATAAAACTGGAAATTAACTCCAAAAGGTACCTCAAAACTAAACAAATGCGTGTAAATTAAATAAGCTGCTCTTGGATGGTCTTTGGATCAACAGTGAAATCAAGAGAGAAATTTGAATATTCTTTGAACTGAATGATAATAGTGACACGACTTACCAAAGCCTCTGGGATGCAGCAAAAGCCGTGCTAAGAGGAAAGCGTAGCATTAAATGCCTACATCAAAAAGTCTGAAAGAGCACAAATAGGCAATTGAAGGTCACATCTCAAGGAACTGGAGAAACAAGAACAAACCAAACCCAAACCCAGCAGAAGAAAGGAAATCACAAAGATAAGATCAGAACTAAATGAAATTAAAACTAACAAACAAAAATAATATAAGAGGTATATGAAACAAAAAGCTGGGTTTTTTGAAAAGATAAACAAAGTTGATATACACACATGCACACCATGGAATACTACTCAGCCATAAAAAGGAATGAAATGATGGTATTCCCGGCAACCCAGATGGAGTTGGAGGCCGTTATTCTAAGTGAAGTAACTCAGGAATGGAAAACCAAACATCATATGTTCTCACTTACAAGTGGGAGCTAAAGCCGTGAGGACGCAAAGGCATAAGAATGATATAATAAACTCTGGGTACTCAAGTGGAAGGTTGTGAGGGGGTGAGTGATGTAAGACTACACATTGGGTACAGTGGACCCTGCTCTTGTGATGGGTGTATCAGAATCTCAGAAAGCAGCCCTAAAGAACTGATCCATGTAATCAAAAACCACCTGTTCCCCCCAAAAAACAGAAATTAAAAAGTAATAAAAAACAAAACATTTTTAGAAATTAAAAAATTAGCTGGGCATGGCGGTGCATATCTGTAGTCCCAGCTAGTTGGGAGACGGAGCTTGGAATATAGCTTGAGCCCAGCAGGCCAAGGTTGCAGTGAACCATAATTGTGTCACAGCACTTCAGCCTGGGCAACAGAGCAAGATCCTGTCTCAAAACCAACAAACAAAAAAAATTATGTTCAAACAAAATAAAGAATATGGAAATCTGAATAGCCCCATCATAAGTAAAGAGATTAAATTCATAATCAAAAAATTACCATCAGTGAAACACCCAGGCCAATATTTCTAAAAAATATTTAGAGATGTATTAATACCAGTTCTTTTTTTTTTTCCTTTCTAATTTTTTTTTAATTTTTATTGCATTTTAGGTTTTGGGGTACATGTGCAGAACATGCAAGATAGTTGCATAGGTACACACGTGGCAGTGTGTTTTGCTGCCTTCTGCCCCTTCACCCATATTTGGCATTTCTCCCCATGCCATCCCT
>CM052663.1:1565301-1593517 GCA_028533165.1 Leontopithecus rosalia
GCCGTGCAGAAACTGTGGAGTTTGATTAGGTCCCATTTGTCTATTTTGGCTTTTGTTGCCAATGCTTTTGGTGTTTTGGTCATGAAGTCCTTGCCTACTCCTATGTCCTGAATGGTTTTGCCTAGATTTTCTTCTAGGGTTTAATACCAGTTCTTCATAAACAATTCCCCTTCATAAAAAGAGAAGAAAACACTTCTCAGCTAATTCTATAGACTGGTTATTACCCAACACCGAAGCCAACCAAAGATTTTTTAAACTACAGATCAATATTTGTTATGAATATAGCTACAAAAATTCTCAACAGAAAACTAGTAAGCTGAAACTTTAAACGTTAAAAAACAAAAATTATACACTATGACCAAATTTGAATTTATACCAGCAATTCGAGGTTTGTTTAATATATAAAAATCAATTGATATAATATACTATATCAACTGAATAATAAAAACCACGCTGATCTCAATTAATGTCAAAAAAGCATTTGAAAAAATTCAATACCCTTGAATGAAAAAAGCACTTAACAAACTAAAAATAGAAGGTAATCTCTTTAACCTGACCAAGGAAGTTTGTAAAAATTTCATAGTTAACATCATATTCAATATGAAAAACTGGTTACTTTCTCCTGAGATCTTAAATAAAAGAAGGATATCTGTTCCTACCATTTATATTTAGCATTGTACTTACTAGAAGGTCTAGCCAGGGAAATTTGGCAAGGAAAAGAACAAAAGGCACCAGATTGGAAGGGAAGTCTTAACAGAATTTCTATTCACAGATAATATGCCCTGTATATTTTTTAAATTCCTGTTAATCTACTTCAAAATTATTAGAATATATTCAACAAAGTTGTAGAATATAAGACCAATATACAAAAACCAATGGTATTTCTAAATACTGATAACAATCTTTAAATATAATTATGAAAACAGCTTTATATATAAAACATCAAAAAGAATAAAATGCTTAGCTTTAAATTTACCAAAAGGAGTGTAAAATTTATGATGTCAAAATTACAACTCCTTAGTAAAAGAAATTACAGAATATCTAAATAAATGTAAAGACATCCCATGTTCATACTCCCCAAATCAATTGGCTATCTGATATGGATAGTCAATGCCATCCACATCAGAATACCAGCTGACTATTTTGTGCAAATTGACGAGATGATCCTAAAATTCGTATGGAAACTCAAGTGCCTCAGAGGTGCCAAAACGATCTTGAAATAAAAAAGCAGAATTTGAGGACTTAATATTCTTAATTTCACATCTTACTATAAGGCAGCAATAGTTAAGGCAAAGTAATACTAGCATAAGTATATACATATGATCAATAGAATCAAACAGAAATAAACCCATGTATTCATGATCTATTGAGTTTCTACAAGAATGCCAAGACCATTCAATTAAAAAAGAATAATTTATTCAACAAATGGTGCTAGAACAACAGATACCCACACATAAAACAAAAAGAAAACACGAATTTGAACTCTTTCTTTAAGTTATATACAAAATTAATTCAAAATGGATTAAAGACTGAAATCTAAAACTACAAAACTCTTAGAAGGAAACACAGGAATAAATATTCACGAGATTAAATTTGGCAATGGATTCTTAGATATGATGTCAAAAGCATGAGCAAAAAAAGAAAAAATATAGACAAACTGGACTTAAAATGTAAATGATTGTGCATCAAAGGACAGTATCAAGAAAGTAAAAAAGACAACCCAGAAATGGAAAAATATTTGTAAATCATGTATCTGATAAAGAAATCATATCAAAATATACAAAGAACACTTACAATGCAATCAGAAAAAGACAAGTAATACACTAAGATACGGGCAAAGGTAAATCAGTACAACAAGAGAACACATTGGAGGCTCCTCAAAATACTAAAAATAGTATGTATGTACCCAAAACAAAGGAAATAAGTATATCAAAGAGATACCTGCACTCCCATATTTGTTGAAGCCCTTTTCACAACAGCTAGGATTTGGAAGCAACCTAAGTGTCCATCAGCAGATAAATGGATAAAGAAAATGTGGTACATATGCAAATGGAGTACTATTCAGCCATAAAAAAGAATGAGATCCAATCATTTGCAACAACGTGGAGGGAACTGAAGATTAGTACGTTAAGTGAAATAAGCCAGGTTCAGAGAAACAACCATCATATTTTCTCACTTATTTGTGGGATCTAACAATCAAAACAATTAAACTCATGGACGTACAGAGTAGAAGGGTGGTTATCAGAGGCTGGGAAGGGTAGCGGGGTGTTGAGAGGAGGTGGGGATGGTGAGTGGGTACAAAGGAGTGGAAAGAATGAGTAAGACCTACTGTTTGCTATCATGGCAAGGTGACTGTTGTCAATAAAAACCTAATTGTATATTTAAAAATAACTGAAAGAGTGGAATTGGATTGTTTATAACACAAAGGATAAATGAAACGCTTGAGAGAATGAATACCTCATTCTCCACGGTGTGTTTACTATGCATTGCATGCCTAGATCAAAACATCTCATGTATCACATAAATATATAGACCAACTTAATATGTACCCACAAAAATTAAAAATAAAAAAGTTTTAGAAGAATCCCACCATAAAAAATGTAGAAAAGATATGAGCAAAGGATATAAATAGACATTTCTTCAAAGAAGATACACAAATATCTAATAAGTCTACATGAGGGAAACACAGGTCAAAAACCACAGTAAAATTGCATTTATCACCCAAAACGATGTCTACAAATTTTTTTTAATTGAAAATAACAAGCATTGGTGGGCATTTGGAGGAACTGGAACCTTCATACACTACTGGCGAGACTACAAAATGGTTCAACTGCTGCGAAAAGCAGTTGGACATTTCCTCAAAAACTTAAACACGGGATTTCCAGATTGTCTGGAATATCCAAAGATTTGAAAACAGGTAATTAAATAAATACTTGTAAAGGAATGTTAATACCAGCACCATTCACAGGAGCCAAAATGTGAAATCAACCCAACATCCACTGACTGATGAATGAATGAACCAATCACGGTATATGCACACAACGAAATACTATCCAACCTTCAAGAAGAATGAAGTACTGATACATGCTATGACCTTGAGGACATCAGGCTAGGCGGAAGTAGCCCATCGCTAACGACCACATACTGTGTGATTCCATTTCTGTGAAATAGCCCAAATCGGCTGAAGTAGGTTGGCAAGTCTCACACTCGAGCCATTGCTCATAGACGAGGTGAATGTCCCTAGCTATGCGCAGTGTGCACAGCCCTCAACTAAATCCAAAGTGAAGACGTGCAGGGCTCAGAGAAGGGATGGACTAATAAATCACCCACACGATGTAAAAGTAATGAGATGGTGTCAAAAACAGTGGCCTACTTTACACATGAGTCTGGGAGAGGAAGGGAAATAATATAAAACAATCTAAGAAAGCACAGTAGGAAACCAGTTTGGTTATTTGTTCCAATAATTGGCTATGCTTCACTGCTGAGCAAAAGTATGTGAAAGGCGCATGGGCTGTGGAGATCTAGTTCTGATTTCTTTCTGGGCATACTCCTCACTGTTCTAGAATCTTGAGCAAGTCACTTAAACTTGAGCAAGTCCCTGGTTGTAAATCTGCAAAATGAGGTTAGTGCCATGTACCTGGCAGAAATTGTCACGGCGATGAAATGACGTAATTTGTTGAAGGAATCTGCATGACACTTAATCAATGATCGCAGTTTTTCAGGATTCCAGGGCAGGAATCACAGAAACATGTAGGTGAAATGTGAACTTTAGGTTGATTCGTTGCGAGGACAGAGGGAACACAGGAAATAGACAAGCGGGGACCTAGACGTGAGTGAAAGACACAGACTCCTGACATTGTGTGCAATGAAAATAACTGTGGCCATTTCTAAGATCTTACTCAGCACTACCAGACGTGTGACAGCTGCTAGCTCATCTCATTCCCCAGTCCTATGAAGTAGACAGTATTACTCCGCTCATGTTATCAAGGAGGAAACCAAGACTTAAAGGAGTTAAATAACTTTTACAAAGTCATGCAACTAGGAGTAATAACGTTAGCCAGTTCTAGTAGCGCTCTCACTCTGCTGCCCAGGCTGGAGTGCAGTGGTCAGAACGTGGCTAACTGCTGCCTTGACTTCCAGGGCTCAAGCGATCCTCCTGCCTCAGCCTCCCTAGTACCTGGGACTGTAGGCCTGTGCCATCATGCCTAGCTAATTTTTTTGTTTCTTGTGGAGGTGAGGGTCTCACCATGTTGCCCCAGCTGGTCTCCAAGTCCTGGGCTCAAGTGCTTGTCCTGCCTCGGCCACCCAAAATGCTGGGATTACAGGCATGAGCCACCAGGCCTGACCTAAAGCACTTTGTATAAGTTCTTATGAGTCTGCGCCACCCTCTCCTCTCTAGGATACAGTATGTGCAGATTTAGGTCAATTCCTGTAATGCTGTACTTCCTCAAATCTAAGGTGCATGACTTCACATTTTAACACTTCTGCAATTAGTATGTGCTTTACAAATAACACGTATTTTTAACAAAATAGTACTTTCTTTCTTTCTAAACCATTACTATTAAATCAGTGGTACTTTTGTAAACTTTCTGAATTCGGGCTGTTCATCATATCAATGTATTACTCACAGTTTCTGGAATATAATAGTTTCTTGGAAATTACTTGTGAAGTAACGAATGTTCAATATTTTTGCTTAGGAAGGTCAGGGCTTTAAATTTAGAGCTCCTCTCCCCAAATTCTTCTCACACTCCTTATGTAGTAAGCAGGTACTTTGCTTCCCATGTTGTTTTCAATTTTTTTAAATTTTCTTTTATTTATCTTTTTTTTCTGAGACGGAGTTTCGCTCTTGTTACTCAGGCTGGAGTGCAATGGCACGATCTTGGCTCACAACAATCTTGCCTCCCGGGTTCAAGCGATTCTCCTGCCTCAGCCTCCTGAGTAGCTGGGATTATACGTGCACGCCACCATGCCCAGCTAATTTTTGTTTTGTATTTTTAGTCGAGATGGGGTTTCTCCGTGTTGGTCAGACTGGTCTTGAACTCCTGAGCTGAAGTGATCCGCCTGCCTCAGCTTCCCAAAGTGCTGGTATTACAGGCATGAGACACTGAGTCCGGCTAGTCTTTTATTTTCAACATGAAACAATAATCTGCCTTCACTGGTGACTGGTGGGTGCCTCCTGACAGGGGCTTTTCTGCTTTTCCCACCCCAGTATCAAAATAATCCTTCTTTTAAGTATTCTTTCTTTAAACTTCCTGAAACACTATGAGATTCCCAATCATCAAAAACCCATTTTGATCCCCTACTATGAATGCAAGAATCCATGCAAGTATCTTTTTAAAATGATGGCACCAACAGACTAAACACCAGGGTACATTATGCCCAAGCTGGTCCTGAGACCTGTGACCCCACAGCCCATGCCACCCCTGGCACCCACCGCACAGAGAAGAGTGGAGCCAAGAGTTGTCCGAAGACCCACAAAAGAGGGAAAGAAATAAATGCTGGGAACACACTTTTTTCATTTTATTTTTATCATGAGATATTTCAGACATATCAAAAAGTGCTGAGGCAGACAGAACAAACACTCAGGAACCCAGCTTCAGAAATCAGACAATACAGACACATTTTTGCCTGCTCATGTTTTAACATTCATTTCATTTGTTCAGTAGCCTTTATTCTAATCACACAACATGAAGTCTGAAAGAGCATCCGAGCAAGAATCAGAATCAAAAGTTCAGGTCACATCCTTTGGCTGAAATGTGGATCGGCTGAAACTTTTTTGCTATAATTGCTGTCAGCAAAAACAGGTTTTCATTTTTACTTATTCAAAAGCAAGTAGACAAAACATCACAAAAAGACTGCTTTAATATCAATATATACAGAACCTTTCAAAGTCTCTGACACTTGCAGAGGAGGGGACATCAAAGAAAGCTTTTAGAGCATCATTGTTAATTACCTTTAAATTTTTGTTAGGCTTTTTGTGGTTGATTAGAGATATTCAGACAGTTAGTGACTGTAACGTCTGGTGATTTTTATGAATGCATAGAACACAAATGTGGACAGTAGTCACGGCTTCTTTTTGGAAGTTTTTAGGCTTTTTGAATCAGCACGTTCCCTGAGAGGACTGACAATGGGAAGCAGACACAGACGGGTCAGCTAGCAGCAGAGATTGTCTTATTTTACAATCCAGGAACTTCCCAACATTCCGCCAGGAAGAATGGAATTGGGTGTCTCCAGTTCCGATTGCAGTCTCGTCCGGGAAGCGAGAATAATCATTCAGGCGTGTACTTAAAGTCTTGTAAATTACCTTTGTTAGAAGCAATTTCGGAAGTTTGAGCAAGACAAATTTACATTCCAATTTATGATACTGGTCGGTTTTACATCGGAAAGTGTCTCACTAAGACCTTTAAAGTCCTGATTTCATTGAATAGAGTTTTGCTTCAACAAGTCAGATGGGGTCCTCCAAACCGTAAAGTGGTTTCATTCCCTAATTTAATGGAATGTATATGTCATGTTTATTTTTGGAAGAATTTGGATTAATCATAGTGTATTTTTTAAACTTTGGAATTGACTCAAAATTATAATGTATCTGCTATTATTCTCACCAAACATACCACTTGTTAGGAGATAAGGATTTGAAGAGAGCGATCACACATTTTCTCCTTGCTGTCTCAGAAAAAGGGACATTGTGGGGCCAGATTAGAGAAAATGCTTCATTCCTTATTTTTCATTCAGACCAAAAGTGAAAAATGAAATGAGTGTGTTACTAATTAGTTTTCTAATGATGCCATAACAATGTACCACAAACCAGGTGCTTTAAACAACAAAAATTTATTTTCTCACAGTTCTGGAGGCTGGAAGTTCAAGATCAAGATGTCATCAAGGCCTCTCTCCTTGCCTCACAGATGGCCACCCTTGCCCAGATGTTGCAGGGTGTGTCTCTCCATGTGTGCCCTGGTCTGCTGTCTCTGTCTGTGTCCCCAGATGTTGCAGGGGTGTCTCTCCATGTGTGCCCTGGTCTGATGTCTCTGTCTGTGTCCCCAGATGTTGCAGGGGTGTCTCTCCATGTGTGCCCTGGTCTGCTGTCTCTGTCTGTGTCCCCAGATGTTGCAGGGGTGTCTCTCCATGTGTGCCCTGGTCTGCTGTCTCTGTCTGTGTCCCCAGATGTTGCAGGGGTGTCTCTCCATATGTGCCCTGGTCTGATGTCTCTGTCTGTGTCCTAATCTCCTCTTTTTATAAAAACACCACCAGCCATATTGGATGAGGGTCCACTCTGAAGACCTCAATGTACCTTAACTACGTCTTTAGAGAACGTATCTCCAAATATAGCCACAGTGTCAGGTACTGGGATTAGGATATCAGCAGGTGGATATGGGGCACATGATTCAGCCCACACAGTTACATGGATGTAAACACTCCAGGAGCCCCAGCCTGAGTCCCAGGTGCTGACCACACTCTGCAAAGCCTGCGCTCTCACCAGCAGCCGCGAGGTGGGTCTCATGCGTGGCGCCACTTTCTGAAAGAAGCCCTTTGCTTTAATTCAATGAGATGATTTTTATCCTCATTTTCCATTCTAATGAAATGTTCACTACTACAGCTGAGTCAAAGAATCGCCTAAGTATCTTCAGAAAGAAAAATAAATTTTTGGACATTCAGCCAAACAGGAAATGTTAGCCTAATTTCCTAAGAATGGCAACATTAGGCTCTCGCCGGCCTTCTGCGTTTCTGGTGGCTCTGGCATCAGCTAGCACAGAAACACTGTTCTGTCCTCAGCTAAACAGGTCCAATGATGTCGACAAGAGAAACACTGCATTTCTCGGCTGTAAGTGTGACCAGCAAGGCACTGGGGCCCCTGAGGTCCAGGCTGTCTGCACTTCCCTCTCCACGAACAAGTGGAGTCCTGCTCCAGGGAAGTGAGAAGGTGCCAGGCACCTGCTTTTTGCCTTGACAAAGTTTTCTTCGTGAGTGCTCAAGCTTAAGCTAAATACTTGCAATATGGGGTACCTTTGTGTGCACATAAAAAACACATTTTGTCCTTTTTTACTTTTATGTATGCGGAATATGAAATTTTACACAGAAGGAAAAAGTAGGCTGAGTGGCCTCTGGCGAGGCTTATGCTAGATTTCTTCAGCTCATCTGCTCACTTCATATTAACAAGCTCGATACATTACTTTCTCTCCTTCTTTTTCTCGATACATTACTTTCTCTCCTTCCTTTCTCTTCATCTCCCTCCCTCTCTCCCTTTCTTTAATACTTCCCTCTCTTCCTTGCTTCCCTCTTCCCTGCTTCCTTCCCTCCCTCCTTCCTTCCTTCCTTTCTTCCTTCCTTTCCTCTTTCCTTCCTTCCCTCCTTCCTTCCCTCCTTCCTTCCTTCATTCTTGAACCTGAGGTTCAGAGCAGTTGCTTTCCTTTTGGAGCACAGGTTCCAAGTACAAACGCCAAAATTCCGTCTCAGCTCATCTTCCTGCAAAACCATTGCACTTTCAGTAGCACATGCCTTTGGTTATGTGCAGGGGAAAATGCATGGCCCTGATTGGCCATCAACGTGTGGCAACCTGACATGTGGCATCTTTTGTGAAACGTTTTCTCAACAGCTTCTTAGAGAAAGCTAATCCACAGGAAATCAATCATAGGGGCTTTTCACGTAGTTGAGGGTATGATTTCAAATGAGTATGTTGTATGAGTTATATTTGTAGGAGCTAGCTAGGCTCAGAAGGCTGGTTTATGTGGAGGAGGTCTCTGAGTACATGAGTACTTGTGAGCGACAGAATAGAGATGCTGAGGCAGTCAGCTGAGGGCAGTGGGTTTCTCTGGCAATGAGTGTGGCTACTGATGGCCTCAGCCCCAGCCCTACACCTGCCTCCCGTTGTCTATGTGGGGTTAAGTGTGTAGTTAACCCAAAGTGCCTCAGCTTTCTTGTCAGTAAAATGAATATAAAATTAGTAGATACATATATAAATAAACTTTGGTACATCCAGAAAATGGAATGTTATTCAGAGTTATGAAGACATTAGTTCTCGAGCCGTGAAAAAATGTGGAAATCTTACATGCATATTACTAAGTGAAGGAAGCCAACCTGAAAAGGCTGCAGCTGTTTGGTTCCAACGCGATGACATTCTGGAAAAAGTAAGAGTATGGGGACAGCAAAAGACTCACTGGTTGCCCACAGTTAGGGGAGAGGGAGGGATGAAAGAAAAAGCATAAACTGAGAACCTATCGCGTTAAGGCTACCGTGAAGACTGCTGGGTCACTGTGTGAACCACTAGAGCTGGCTGGAGCACAGGCAGCATGGGGGCTCCCACTGCAGGGCTAGGACCACCTCTGCTATGCCAGCAGTCTAAAGAAGGTGAGCTGGAACCCTGCAGAACTTTCAACTGCGCCAGGGAGCAAAGGAAGTGCCTCCTCCTAAGCCGACGTGGCTGAGCCCGTCAGAGACTGGATGTTGCTGAAGGCAGCCACTCGCAAACCTGAGCAGGATGGGGTGAATGTCTGCGGGTCCCTGACATTCCTATGTTGAAATCCTAAGCCCCAGTGTGATGGGATCTGGAGGGGGGACCTTTGAGAGGTGACCAGGTCATGAGGTTGGAGCCCTCATGAGTGGAATTAGTGCCCTTATGAGAGGATTAGAAAGAGACCGGGAAGAGATGACCTCTCTTTTTCTTTCCCTGCCAGGACGTAGTGGAAAGTAGCTGTCTGCAAAGCAGGAAAACAGACCTTACCGGGAATCCAGTTGGCCCCCACTTGGATCTTGGACTGTGAGGAATAGATTTATGTTGTTTCAGCCACCTTGTCTGTGCTGTTTTTGCTGAAGCAGCCAGAGCTAACACTGAGTATAAGCATCAGCAGTTTAAACACAGATGCTGGCCCCATGCCCAGAGTTACCAGTTCAGCAGGTGTAAGGTGGGGCTCGATAATTCACATTTCTAAGAAGCATTCAGGGAATGCTGATGGTGCTGGCTTCTCACTGGCTTGCTAAAAAGCCTGGTTCTTGGTTAAAGCTGTGTATAATGTCAGATCACCCAGGTGACCTTCCCTACGTAGTTGGGCAGCAAAGTGACGGACGCTGATGGCCAGCCTAGAACTCCTTGACTTTTTCTAAGAGGTAGAATCTAGAAACACATGGAAATACATCAGTCTAAAACAACGAAAATAAATAAAGCACTCGGTTTCAGCAAACTGCAATGGGAGGGACCAAATGTTTCTTTAAAAAGTTAAACTTCTAAAAAGTGAACCAAATATTTTAGAAGAGATCAAGGGAACCGCAGAGAAAATGGGACACTAGAGGGATATTACTGCACTGTAGAAAATCACGTGGCAGAAAGAAGCGTGTATGTTGTTATTAAAGCATCACAAGATATTCATTGCCTGAGAAATGCGAAGTGAGGAGAGGAGCCGGGTGGGGGAGGAACCCTGGCGGGGCTGATCCTCTGCAGCAGCCCGAGGGCTCTGGCTTCCTCAGCACCAGCTGTGTTGCTTCATCTGCAGACTGTGACTCTCCAGGGCAGAGCTCCTGCAGGGGAGGCAGGCAGCACAGTCCCTGAAACTCAACAGGCAGAGGCAGTGGTGGCATCCTCCGGAGCACAGATGACACTGCTCAGGAGAAGGCGCAGGAGCTGCAGCACTGGTCCGAGCCCTGACCTCAGCTCAGCCCTGAAAGGTCAGGGTCACCAGAAAAAGGAGGGCATTAGAAATAGAGGTTTGATTATGCTTGATGGCAAAGAAATGCACCTCAATATATCAAGGGTCTACAGCAAGCCCATTACTGGGTATATACCCACAGGAAAATAAATCGTTCTACCAAAAAGACACACGCACCCATACACTCATTCCAGCACTATTCACAATAGCAAAGATATGACATCAAGCTAGGTGCCCATCAATGGTGAACTGAATAAAGAAAATACGGTACATATATACCATGGAATACCATGCAGCCGTAAAAACGATGAGGTTTTTCTTTTTTATGAGGTTCCTTTGCAGAAACATGCATGCAGCTGGAGCTCATTATCCTAAGCCAGCTATCACAGGAACAGAAAACCCAGTATCCCATGTTCTCATAAGTGGGCGCTGACCATTGGGTACACGTGGAAATGAAGATGGCAACAATAGACACTGGGCACTACTAGGCGGGGAGGAGAGGAAGGAGGCGCAGGTTGAAAGACTGCCTGCTGGGTACCACGTTAACTCTTCGGGTGAGCAGCTCCATAGAAGCCCAAATCTCAGCATCATACAATACACCCGTGAAACAAACCTGCACACGTGCACCCTCGCTGAATCTAAAATGTTTTTTAAAAAGTAATTAATTGAAGTAAATGCAAAAATAAAAGTTAAAAAAATCTAGGGTCTACAGTTACAAGTAGTTCAAATGTCTACGTTTTGCAAGAAAACTTTCTAAGCGCTGAGGAGAAAACAGCCTCAGGAGATGAGCTTTCTTCCCAGCTATGAGCTTGATGGGTGAGTCCTGCCATTAAACCCGCGTCTATACAACAGCCTCATGGCTGACATCAATTTCCTTTCTTCTGTCAGATGTCACCTTGTCTTGCCCTGGTTGGTCTCAGGTTGCTGCCGGCCATGTGCTACTAGATGATATTAACTGCTGGGTTCTTTGCTTGGGTTAACTGTGATACCAAGAGTGATTTGCTTATGCGTGTGTGTATTATATGTATACATGTGTGTACATACATGAGCTACGTACATATAAATGTACATATCAAGAGCTGAAGAGTAGAACAGGAAACAAACTGTCATCCTTGGGACAACAATCTTCTGGAGCAAAAAGGGGATAATTGAGCTGGTTCAACAGAGCAATGCTGCAGGGAAACCCGAGTGTCAGGGCACCCACCTCAAATAAGCCGGAGCTCAGCTGATGAAGAAAAGTGCTCATTTCCTGCATTTGGAGATGAACGGCAGGCTGTCGAAGGAAACTAAGTGGCAGGGGATAGTGCATTCCTGTGGTCCTGGGTACTCAGGGCTGAGGTGGGAGGACCACTTGAGGCCAGGAGTTCGAGGCTGCAGTAAACCATGATTGTGCCACTGAACTCCTGTCTGGATTGCAGAGCAAGACCCTGTTTCAAAAAAAGCAAAAATTGGGGCCGGGCACAGTGGCTCACGTCCATAATCCCAACACTTTGAGAGGCCAAGGCAAGAGGATTGCCTGAGGTCAGGAGTTTGAGACCAGCCTGGCTAATGTGGTGAAACCCCATCTCTACTAAAAATAAAAAAATTGTGTCAATTTGCTGAGAATGATTTTTGTATTTTTAGTGGAGATGGGGTTTCACCACAAATTGACACAAGAACAGAAAAGGAAACACCATATATACTCACTCATAAGCGGGTGATGAACAATGGGAACACATGGACATAGGGAAGGGAGCACCACACACTGAGGTCTATTGGGGGAAATAGGGGAGGGACAGCGGGGGGGGGCAGGGGAGGGATGGCATGGGGAGAAATGCCAAATATGGGTGAGGGGGCAGAAGGCAGCAAAACACACTGCCACATGTGTACCTATGCAACTATCTTGCATGTTCTGCACATGTACCCCAAAACCTAAAATGCAATAAAAATTTAAATAAATAAATAAATAAATAAATAAAAATAAATAAAAATACAAAAATTAGCCGGGCTTGGTGGCACACACCTGTAATCAGCTACTTGGGAGGCTGAGGCAGGAGAATCATGTGAACCTGGGAGGCGGAGTTTGCAGTGAATGTAGATCATGCCACTACATTCCAGCCTGGGCAACGGAGTGAGATTCCGTTCCCCCATAAAATAAACAAAAGTGAAAATTTTGAAAATAAAAAAAACAGGCCCCCAGGGATGTTCAAGTGCCTTGGCTATTTCTGTGGGAGGCTCCTGCTAGAGAAGCATGCCCCGCCCCTGGCCATTGCCTCTGCCCCACACTTGCTGGGCTTCCCAGTTGTCCCCATGGGGATGGAGGAGACGTCACTCTTCTGATTGGTCACTTCCAACAGGGAACTGCATCTCTATGCATTGCATCCTTTCTGCGGTAGCTACTTGTCCTCAGCAACCCATGCCTGATCTTCAGTCACCCTCCCCCTGCAAGGAGGCCTGTGGCTTGGGAGGACAAGTCAAGGCAGGTGGCAGGAAGGGGCCATGGGGTTGCTGCAGAGCCCAGTCGTGTGCAGACCCTTCTGCACTCCCCAACTTAGGCTCCTCAGGAATACAGTGAACATGACTTGGACCGCCTGTCTGATTTCTGCATCTATTTTTCTGCTATTCCCAGGCTTGGAGAAGGAACCAAAGTATGCAGAATTACAGCCACTAAAGCCTCAACCATGGTAACAGGGTTTTACTAGGTAAGGTTAGGCTGATTGAAACTTAGGAACAGTGGTCGCTGCAGCTTTGGTTCCCACTGGAAGCTCTGCCTCTCCACGACTCAAATGCCTGGACATGTGCTCCGGGGAGGTATGACATCTGTGCCGTCGCAGAATTCTTTAATCTCTGAAAATCAGCTGACAATTAGGCTAAGTGGGGAGGTGAGGGGAAGAAATCTGCCTCACTCTACACGTAATTCCAAACTCCAACTCCAACTTCCTACTTCACAGCCCCCTGTAACTGCCACTAACAACAGCAGAGCTGGCAACATGAATTCCACTTTGTTTACGAATGTTTCCGTCCTTTTCCCGATCACGAGTGCCTGCATCCCTTCTGCGAATTACCAGAGCTCTTAATGCTTCTCTAGGGACCTTTGCCGCATTCTGACAGGGCGTACTAACGGCTTATCTGCTGCTGGACTCTAATCTGCCTGAGGGCAGGGGCATCAACTTATTCATTACTTGTCTTTAGGATGATGTTCTGTAAAGAGTGCTTGAAGCAAGTGTGTTCCATACCTTTTACCTCCTGGCCCAGGTACTTAAAGAGCTTAGCATTCAGCTCTGTACTGTCATTCTGTGGGATTCATTCTTTACCACCCAGAAGTTGTGAATTGCACTTCAGATGAAAGCTTTTGATTAAAACAGGCCTTGCTGGCAGACGCACCTCATGTCACTGGCTGCAGAGTGGTACCAGGATGTGAGAAAGCCAGGATCCCACCCGGCTTGGGATTTCAATAAACATCAGTACTCACACGTTTAAAACAGAAGCAAAATCCCTCAAAAGACCTTAAACTGCGTTGAAGTGAGGATGAAAGGTAGTCCTGATCTTAGAGTTGGCAAAGTGAGCTTCTGAACTCTGATCACTGCTGAAGTAGGCTGTGAGTCTCACAACGGCAAATAACGGCATAGGTTATGCAGTCAAGATTTTACCTTTATGGATGAGGAAACTGAGACCCGGGGAGGATCAACGATGGGATCATAGCTGGTCACCTGTTGAGACCGCTGAGAACACTCCCTCCCCTGGCTACAGCTGAAGTTGGGCTGTGAGGGGCTAGGAATGTCGCTGTGGGGGACTCAGAGTTCATCCAAGTCTGGCTGCTGAGAGCCATTAACAGGTTCTGAGCACAAGATACCACGGTTGGCATTTGGAATAACAGTCTGAAGGTGACGCTCCATGCTAGGGGGAGGCAGGAAAGGCAGAGGTCAGCGAGGGTTCTGCAGAGACCTAGGCCAGAGGGAGGCCTGTGAGGACGTGGTGACAATGCAGCTATACCAGGGGGTATTCTGGGTGGACCCGCAATGGCAGCATGCCATTGTATAGGAAAAATCGCTTGATAAATTGCTTTCTAAATAAATTACTGATGATTAATCCTTGACATGCTTTGTTACACTTATTTTCCAACGTCTACCTCCAGCTGTTCCTTCCGAGAAAGACATAAGAGAATGGTGAAGTCAGAACATTTGTCCACAAAAGGGAAGCTATATCCCCTTTCATCTGCCTCAGAGAATGAAATGAAAAGCTAAAATGCATGCAATGGAATGCACCCGGGCTTTTGAATACAATGCAGCCATTTAAGCCTGAGATACAGCGTGTGCAGTAATGCAGCACATGCACGTGGTTCTGTGACTAACACAAGTCAGGGAACCATCATCACGACATCAGCCTATTGAGTGAAAAAGCAAATCGGGCGATACCAACATATTCATAATCCATAGGCAAATACCTCAATGCTCAGAGAGGACAAGGAAACACGCCCTCGTCAGTCTATATCTGTCCCCACCATTCACATTTTTGCCAACAAGAATGTATTTATGTAACTTTTTACTTTAAACTCTGGGATACGTGTGCAGAACGTGCAGGTTTGTTACATAGGTATACATGTGCCACGGTGGTTTGCTGCACCCATCAACCCGACATCTAGGTTTTAAGTCCTGCATGCACTAGGTATTTGTCCTGATTATCCCTTCCCCTCACCCCTTTAAATGCAACCCTTTAAATGTATTAAAACATACATCTAAAAACAGTTGCTGATGTTCCTATTGCCAACCGAAAAGAAATCTCTACCCAATTTTCTTAGCAGGTGGAGAGGAGCAAAGAGCAGAATGACAAAGCTCTGAGAGAATGTGGCTCTAAAAAGATGGAGCTGAGCTGGTCCCGGAGCCTGTAACTGGGCAGGTCCTGGGGGTCCCGGGAGGGTGAAGCGTCCACCTGTCCCAGGAGCCTTCAGCTGTCAGCGTGATGAGGCAGCAAGCCACGCCCAGCTGGCCTTGGAAAGGCCGCAGACATCCCGGAACCTGTGCCCTGGAGACAGCAGTTCTAAGCTGTGGGCTGTATGAATTTATTGTACAACCTACCACACAGTTTCTGTTTCTCTTCTTGGCTTTCTCCCATGAAAGTCTTTCCTTTTTACTCAGTTGACCTTAGAGGATCAAATAAGATCACCTTTCCATATAGTAAGCAGATTTCTTCAACTCAAAGAGCAGAGAAGATGATGTTAAAATCTTTTGTCCGTTCTCTTTTCTCTTCATTTTTAATTTTTTTCTTTCTTCTTCTTCTTTCTTTTTTTTTTTTCTTATTAAGATGATTTGAGGTTTTACTGGTCTAATACATTTTAGTTTTGTTTAGAAAATTACTTTGGCTTCAAAGAAAGTGATCCATAAATTAAGTTATTATGTCTAAGGTTAATTGAGGACTGCCTAAGGAACTGTAATTTTATTACAAGTGTATTTTCCTTAAAAGTCACCAACTTTCTTTAAGCTGGGGGAATATTATTTGTATAGATTCAAACAAATGCTGAATGTGCTCCCTTTTAAAATGAGAAAATAACCTTCAGCTCCTCTAAAATGTAGAGTTTGGCATTTTACTAAATTTCATAGGGAGAAAATGTAATGAGTCAATAAACCCAATTTGGAGGCTGGTTATTGTCACATAAATTAATTTGCCTGCTAAATGATCAGATGCACATCCACCTTTTTCCCCACCATCTGCCTCACAACAAAGTTGGCATCGTACTCCTTTGAGGACGGACTGTAAAAATGTCATTATTTAAAGGCTTATTATCCACCAAGTCATGTTAAATTCCAATTTCCTTGTGCTTGCAGGCTGACCAGGTAAAGACCATAGTTTAGAATTTTCAAAAGAATTACACGCCCCGGTGGTGAAGCCTCTCTGCACTGGGCCTTGTCCAGAGGCGAGGTGACTCCCATGACCTTGGACTCCTGCTGGCAGGCCACTCCCACTCAGTGCCACGCATCCCCGTTTCCATGGCTCAGCTCTGACGTGCCTCTCCAAACACTTGTGATCTGTGAAATCTCTCCTGACTGTCACACTGAGTGATCCCATCCCATTTCTCTGCACAATCAGGCACCTGGCAGGCTTTGCCAAACAGAATGCTGGTTAGAGAGGGGTGAGCTGCTGCCAGATGCCCGCTCCAGCCAACTCCTAAATATGACCCTGATGGAATCCAAGGGCCAAGATCGTCCTGACCATGCTCTTGCTGCAAGCCCTGTAGTGAGAAGGGGAATTGTGTTCAATTGTGTTCAGTAGAAAAAATACAGGAGCTATAAGAGAACAGCTTAATAGTTCAAGATTTTTAAAAGTCAGAAACGAAATTCAGAGCCACAATGAACAACCTTCTATTTCAAAAAAAATAATAATAATAACCAAGCTGTAACACTCAGTGACAGGTAGTTTTTTGTGTGTTTTGGCTTTACGTTTTCATTGGTTCTCCCCCAGCAGTCGAGGTGGCGTTTTACACACCAACCCATTCTGCACTGGGTGACTCCTGCCATTTTAGCCTCACTATGTTAACATCATATAAACTTGTTAAATAATTCCATTTTTTGGAAATACATGATGTGTAAATCATGACAATTATTCAAGAAATGACTGATAATTTTTTTTAAGGTACTGGGAATATAGCCTGGTCTCAGATTTTTATAAATATGAATTAATCCAACTGTAAGTTCTGAGGACTAATTCTAAGTTAAATATGCAGAGACAAGTACAATCTAAAGGATGAAGTCTGTGCTCACTGAGGCTCCTTGTCCAGACTCTAGAAGGAAAATCATGCAAGTAAAAAATAATCAACTGCAGTATATGAAACAAGCAAATGTCAGATCAGGTCCATTTAGAGGGCAGAATGAGGTCCTGGAAGGCCTCCCAGTGACAGGGACAGGGGTCAGCACAGCCTAGCACAAATGTAACTGGGAAACATGCAAGAAATAGGGAGGAATTCTATTCTCAAGGGCTTCCAATGTCATGAAAACAATTTTAGAATTTGTTTAGTTGGAAGCCACTGAAGAATTTTAAGCAGGAGAATCACCTTATCCGGTATGAGTTTTAGAAAGTCCCTTTATCCCACCAGCATTGTAGCAAATGTGTTGAGGCGAGGGTGATATTTGGGGTGTGGCAACCAGACTGGAGGCTGTCATGGCTTAATCCAGGCGGGATATGATGCAGGTGGGAACTGTGCAGTGACAGCGGGAATTAAAAGAAGGAATGTGTTGACGATGTGGGGTAGAAGCCATCCATAGCAACTGGGGAAAACAGTGTGAATGGAGAGGGAAGGCAGAGGTCACAGATGAGCCTCAGATGACTGTAGAGGATAATTCACCACAACAGTAGTTGTGAAAATTAAAAGAATGAGAGATAGTAATGACCAATTTACCTGAAGGACGGACGGGTGACTTTGCAGATCAGAAGTAATGAGAACATGCTAAACCAACAGCATGGAGGTGAGGCAGAAGGAAAGTGACAGAAATGAAACACCAAGTATTGTCTATGGCTCGACTGTCTAGAGAAGCATTTGGAGAAAGCAGAAAAAAAGTGCCCAGAGGGAGAGGGAGATGTGGAGCAAGTGGGTTTGTGTTTTAATTTCCCAGTTTGGGTTGGAACGCAGTGAAAAGGCAGATAAAACATTGGAACGTGCTCAGTATGCCTCTTGTGGATGGCGGTGGAGGGGATCCTAAGGTTATCAGGAGAAGATGTAGACAAGAGCACAGAGGTCCAGGGCTACCCACCTGCATGTGAACCACCCAAGCACAGAGAGGGAAGCATCTGGTCTGAGCTGAAGGAGACCCTGAGAGCCGGCGAGGATGCCAGCCCCCATCTGGAGTCCCAAGTTGTTTTTTGAGAGTTTGCCATGTGCAGTTCCTGAGTCAGTGAAGGGGTCTTGTCTCTGTGAAATATCTGTTACTCTGTGAATTTCCTCTCCACGATACTGAAATATCTGGCTACTCTGAGTGTTGGGACACTAAAGAGGAAAAGAGAAAGTTTGAAACAATGGAAGAATACCAAGGCAATTTCCAAGTGTTGAGAGTTCTAGGCTGACACGAAATGTGTCAGGCTAATTGAAGTTGTGGAAGCAAAATGTTGTGGGCTGATTACTGTCCTTTCAAAATGCATATGTTGAGGTCCTGACCTTCAGTACCTTAAAATGGGGCTGTATTTCTAAATAGGATCTTTAAAGAGATGATTAAGTGAAAATGAGGTTATTAGGGTGGGCGCTACTCCAGTATGGCTGGTGTCCTTTTAAGAAGAGATTCGGATACAGAGAGACACAGAGGGAAGCCCGTTTGAAGACACAGGACGATAACGTCCTCTACAAGCCAAGGAGAGAGACCTCAGGAGAACCAACTCTGCTGTCACCTTGATCTCAGACTTCCAGCCTCCAGAACAATGAGAAAAAAACTTCTGTTGTTAAAGTCACCCAGTCCACGCTCCGTAGTTATGGCAGCCCTACCAAATTAATTAACTGAACAAGTCATTCGCCAAGTATTTATCTTGAGATTTACTTACGTGAAGCCGGTGCAGTTACTCACTCCAAATTAGATAATTTCCACAAAGTCCTTTCAATTACAGTTATGTGTTGCTTAATGACAGCAATGCCTCTGGGAAACGCATTGTTAGGCAATTCTGACATTGTGTGAACGTCACGGTGTGAATTTACACAGACCTAGATGGTAGAGCTAACCCTGCACCCAAAGCTGTAAGGTACAGCCTACTGCTACTAGGCTGCAAACATGCACAGCCTGGGGCTGTACTGGATGCTGCAGGCAATTGGAACACAGCGGTGTTTGTGTGTCCAAACATATCTAAACCTAGAAAAAGTACAGTAAAATTACAGCATGCGATAGAATAGGACCATCGTTACACAGGCAGTCCGCCATTGACTGAAATGTCGCTAGGAGGCTCATGATGACCCACCTTGAGGGATTCATTTCAAAAAATGTAAACATCCAATCATGCCTTCGCTGTAGTAGGTTTCAAGATGGTCCCTCGCAGATTTAATACCAACGAAGGCCTAAAGCTCGTTCTACATTGTGTTTTTATGAAAATAATTGCAACCTTCTGAATATAGCTTGAATATCCGGAGTACTATTCGAAATGAAAAAGTATTCTAGAAATCAGAGGTATTACATCTGCAGATTGTCAGGTTTGTGTTGTTAAAAATAACGTCTATGTAAAGATACTCTGAATTATTAACGACCTCAGCCTACCGACCTGAACAAATGATTCCGGTACTAATTCTACACCACATAACAATTTTAAAACTCTATCCTGCACTTCATGGAAACATTTTCAGTCATTTATATGTCATGAATGTTAGTGACAAAGGCAAAATTACATCTGAATTAGTACTTATCTGGTCTTTATTTTATTTACATGTACTCTAAATTTTCAAGCTTAAGAAAGATTTAAAAAATCAGCAAACTTTTCCGAAAACTAGCATGTAGTTCTACATTGGTTTCCTTTAAAAGTTTATTCTATTTTAACTGTGCTGAAATCAAGGCATTTTTTTTTCCTTTACAAAAGAGGAATGTCAATGTCAAAACAACTTTTAAGAATGTTGACTCACTTTAAATTCTGGAATGTTTAATTATGACTGCTTGAGGATAACATGGAAAATAAATTTTATTATTAAGATTTTTTAGATCAAATCTTTCATGGCTCCGTAAGTTGCGTGTCTGATTGTGATTTCTGAATTCCTATCAGGTGTATTTCTCTGCTCTTTTCTAGCTTTATTTTTATTTCAATTCATTTTGACTTATGAATTTTTATTCTCTCCCGCTTTTCCTAGAGTCAAAAACTCCCTTTCTTTTTCTTTTTCTTTTTTTTTTTTTGAGACGGAGTTTCACTCTTGTTACCCAGGCTGGAGTGCAATGACGCGATCTCGGCTCACCGCAACCTCCGCCTCCTGGGTTCAGGCAATTCTCCTGCCTCAGCCTCCTGAGTAGCTGGGATTACCGGCGCTCACCACCATGCCCAGCTAATTTTTGTATTTTTAGTAGAGACAGGGTTTCACCATGTTGATCAGGATGGTCTCGATATCTTGACCTCATGATCCACCCTCCTCAGCCTCCCAAAGTGCTGGGATTAAAACTCCCTTTCTAACGTGTCCTTGAATATTACACTATTATTCAACAATAATGAAACAAAAGCTTACTACAAAGACGTTGGTATAGAATCAGCTCAAATCTGTGAATGTCTGCCTTTCCTTATTCTTCCTGAAAATGGTGACAGATCTGAATACTAGTCAAAGAAAAAAAAGCCTGCTGTTGGAACAGGAGTAGCATTCTTTCAATGAAGACAAAAAAGTAAAAGCTAGACAAATGTCAGAGATGCAGTTAATGCTAACACACACTCATATACACACACCACACAACATCACACACACACTACACACACATCACACACACACACACCCCACACAGAGGTCATCAGCTTATCAAGAGCATGTTAGAAAGTTTGAAA
Organism: Leontopithecus rosalia; assembly: GCA_028533165.1. Classification (NCBI taxonomy): domain Eukaryota; kingdom Metazoa; phylum Chordata; class Mammalia; order Primates; family Cebidae; genus Leontopithecus; species Leontopithecus rosalia. Next base: position 1,586,391 of record CM052663.1, read on the forward strand.
CAAACGCCAGAAGATCTACAGCACACATTCATTATTCAGACCTGTGCTAACAAATCTGAACTGGTATTTAAATTGGATTCTGTTAACTCACTTTGATAATAGGATTAAATGGCTGAATACTATTTGCTCACCCAGAAGCAGGTACAATTCGCCATTCACAGCTGTTCTAACTTGAAAAATACATCATGTTTTCAGTACCCAGGGCTCTATGCATTGCTTAAAGTCTGTGGAAATATCCAGTCTACTATTCAAAATAACAAACATATTTTAACATATTGATAACATTGAAAAACTTGATAGAGAACAGCTTTGATTTTTAAGACTCCAGATATCATTCTGAAAACCCAAAAAATCATCACTGATAACCAGCCCAGTGAAGTAATTCCATCTCTATCTTCTTATCACCACTTGGGATAGATATACATATTTTTAATTAAGAAAACATTTTCTTAGCTGGTCCTCACAAAATTAATACGGACTCCTATATAGCAACCCCAGTGGATTTCTAAGGAAATAAACTGACTGGGAAAGGCACTGTCTACTCTCTTGGCCTTGTCTGAGGGGGCTTTTCAGATCAAATGCTGGTATATTGGTAGTTCAAGGATGTCGTCTTTAGCGTGATCATATATGCAAAATCTCAAATCCATTTTATAAATATCACAGTAGGCCCAAGAAGATGCGGGTTCTTCTATCTCTCTCTCTCTCTCTTTTTTTTTTTTTTTTTTTTAGAGACAAAGCCTTGCTCTGTTGCTGGGCTGGGATGCAGTGGTGCAATCCTAGCTTACTGTGAAATCCTGAGCTCAAGTGATCCTCCTGCCTCAGCCTCCAGAGTGGCTGGGACTACAGGCACATGCCACCATGTTATGCTTTTTTTTTTAAATTTTTTATTTTGTATAGATGGAGTATCACTATGTTGCCCAGGCTGGTCTTGAATCCCTGGCTTCAAGCAATCCTCCCACATTGGCCTACCAAAGTGCTGGAATTACAGGTGTGAGCCACGGTGCCTAGCTACTTCTCTCTGTATAACCTCTCTATCCCCTGCCTTACAGTACCTGGTATGTAATGGATACTTAACAAATATTCACTGAATGGATGAAAAGTCTCCAATGCTAATATAAGTCAATGACAAGAAAAGCTTCAGAGAGAAGATGGACATTTTGTACGCATCTCATATGATACTGAATTCTGCTTTGCAATGGTGGGCAAAGCTGAATATATAGTGAACATAAGCATCGACGTTACCAGTGAGTACTTCTCACCGTGCACATTGCTCAGAAGGAACAAAGAGATGCAGGGACAAGGATAAATGCGAACACATCAGCACAAAAGCCTGGGGTGATGGAAGTGGCTGCTTGGAGCGTGACTTCATGGAGGGGCACCAGCCCGACTCGTAGGGCTGAGAACGTGTTCCCAAGCACACCAGAAAGCACTGTGTGGAGGCACAGCCCCGAGAACAGGACGTAGAAATCCACGTGTCTGGAAATCCACAAGACAACTTGATGCCGTTGGGAGCCCACAGATGGATGGTGGATAATTTTGAGTCAGAAAATCACATCTGGGCTCCTGACAGCTGGGTCCCCTAAAGCAACTGGATCCACTAAAAATTGAGCTCACTTTGTTTCTTTCTGCACATTGCGCTTCTCGTTGAACACTCCTCCTTCTTTCTCTAAAGACTGGCTCTAGGGTTGTTATTACCCCAGACCCCTTTCTCTGTGTTTCAGAACAGAGAATCAGACTCTGCTGTATGTTGGTTTTTATTCCACCGAAGGGAAACAAAAAATCTGCAAAGTGGTGAGCATGGGGGAAGTCTCAAAGGCTCAAGAAACCACCCGAAACTAACCGGCATGAGTCCCTCCGCGAGCCTGACGCTGTTCTAGGCATTATCATAGCAGAGAAGGACAATCACAATTCACTCTACTTTTCAAGTGAAGACACCAAATTGTACGTAGCAGTTAGTCCATGGCCTGTGCTGTCATGTAGAAGCAGGCCTTACTTCTCACAGCATTTCCTTTGACTTCTAAAACGTCTAGGGCTTCCTCTCCCATGAAACTATCTCTCCCTTGATTCCTGGAATGCGTCAAGTCTACTCTCACCACCCCCATTCAACATTCTCTGAATGTCTTGTGCCCACTCTGTGGAATAAAGGAGAGAGATGGCACTTACTGGGCACTGTACTAGCTGCTTCCTATACATTATCTTATTTAGTTCTCACAGAAAGCTTAGGAAGTATTTTCCGCAATGCTCTGAAGAAGAATATGAGACTCAGAGAGATGAAACTATTCCCTGAGGCGTGAAGCTGGCATGGAGCCGTGGGGATTTGATGCCATCCACTTCCATCCCTCTGTGCTGCCTGCCTTTCCGGCAAGTAGTGCATGACAAATGACGCAGCTCGCAGCAAAAGATGAGTGGAGGTGAAGAAGGCAAACAGCTTGTGAATTCAGAAAGTGAAGTCGCTTGCACAGGGGCCAAGGTCTAGAAGCCTGGACTGAGCAGGAAGAGAAATCGGGCCCAGGTGTTGACACAGATGTCAGACTCCCAATTTCCACTGGGCACAGAACAGGAGACTTGCCAGGCACATTTCCCCTGAGCTGCGCCTGAAATAAGTCGGCGGGAGTGCATGCCTGGCTTTGCTCTCATACCTGTCTGGCAGGTAACTTCCATATGCCTCCTACAGATGCAGCCTCCAACCTTTTTCCCCTCAGCCCTGCACTGTCACTGGGGGCTCCTGAGCCTGGACAGGATCTGAGGGAGGAAGGGGAAGCTGAGCTTTTATGCCCGGGCCCCCCACAGCCCAGCCGGTGAGTCCCTCCACCTACGCCCCAGGTCCGCTAATGCAGTGGCTGCAGACGACTTTCCTTTCCACACTGGCACAGCGCTGGTGGTTTCTTACGCTCAGTCTATTCCTTGTCTTTTATTAAATGTTCCTGAAATGATCCTCATTAAAGGGTGTCTTCTTATTCCCACGGGTCCCTGACTGGTACACACTTAGGTCACAAAACCGTTCCAGGAATATTTTCACCATAGATTCCTAAGTTAGGAAACTATAGAGGATAATGGACAATATAGAAATAGCATAGAGAAAGTATCAGAACGAAATTATACTTTTCCTGAACAGTACAATTTATACCTATTATCGACAACTTATTTACATAAATTTATTAAAATTTTTAAAAATATTTATTTATTTATAATTAATGTTTGAACCCTTGCAGTATATTTTCATGCCATTAAAGTCATGCAGTCTGCCCCCCCTCCTGACCCTTCGCCCCTCCAGGGCATCCTTCTGTCCTGGTTGCCCCACCTTTCTCCGACACTGAAACACGGTTCTGTAGAGAAGAGGGTGTGTTCCCCGACACCAAGCACGCATCAGAATAGAGTAAGAGGCAGGTTCCAGAGAACAGACCACAAGGCTCAGAAAAGGAGACAAGAGGAAAGCGAGGCCCAGGGAGACAGCTGTGCAGCAGAGCTTGGGGCGCCCGGCGCCAGGCAGAGCCTGAGCATGGGGGCTTCCAGGGAGGAACTGCGGGACGAGTGGACTCTGTGGAAGAGCAGGTCCAAAAGTGTTCAGAGAGCGCTGCAGGGAAGTTTAGGAATTTGTTCCCCTGGGAGGAAAATAGAAACAGATAACAGTTTCCTGATTAATACTGAGTGCGAACACTATCGACAATCTGGTTTTAACTCCTGAAGCAATCAGGGTATTATACACACATTTTCTTTTCTGTACAGTTTTATTAGCTTGATTTTCTAGGTTTCTATAATTCTTTTTACATTTCCCAGAAACTAATGTTTTTCAGATTTTTTATTATTCATTTAAAATTTTCCTTCTTTCATTTTTATATAGAGATGCAGTCTCACTTTGTTGCCCAGGCAAAATCCTGGACTCAAGTAATCCTCCCACCTCAGCCTCCAAAAGTGCTGACATTACAGACATGAGCTACCATGTCTGGCCATGCCCTTCAGGTATTTTTTTTTAAATGCATTAAAAATATTTTTTAATATTTTATTCTCTTTCATTTCTTTCTTCTTTTAATGAAATTCTTAAAGAGACATTGAAACTCACAGACTTCAAAAACATTTTATCTTTCCTCTCCTGTTTTTCTCTTTATACCTTTTTAAATTGCTTCTGGAAGGCTTTCTCCACTCTGTCTTCTGAATCTTTAAGTGAGTTTTTGTTTCAGTTCTCATAGACTTTTCAGAGTTCTTTGTTGTTCCCTGTTTCTGCCCTTTTCTTAGTCTTCTGATACCTTTTCTTGAATAAAATGTCATATCTTACTTTTCCAAGGGTCTTAAATATACTTTTTACTGTTTTATTCTAACATATTTATCATTTCCCCCCTTTAGTTCCTTTATGTTTTTCCTATTTTAGTTGGTTCATTTTTTCTTCTCCCTCTTTCTTTCTTTCTTTTCTTCTTTCTTTTGTTTCTTTACTGACTTTCCTCAAATGGCTCCTGATTATTGGTTATTATTTCATAATTAAGAATGAAACACTAGACCAGGCACAATGGCTTATGACTGTAATCCCAGTACTGTGGGAGGTCGAGGCAGATGGATCACCTGAAAGCAGGAGTTCGAGACCAGTCTGGACAACATGGGGAGACCCCATCACTACAAAAAATTGCAAAAAAAAATAGCCAGGCATGGTGATGCATGCCTGTAGTCCCAACTACTCAGGAGGCTCAGGTGGGGAGATTGTTTGACCCTGGAAGAGTTTGAGGCTGTATCAAGATTGTGCCACTGCATTCTGGCCTGGGCTAAGAATCAGACACTAGCAAAAAAAAAAACTTTTCTCATGGTTAAATTATTACTTTTATTTTCCATTTCATAGAATATTTTGCACTGAACTATTCTTCAAGATAGTGGAGGAAAAACATCCAGAGAGGAAGGTGTGCTTAGTCAAAGTAACAGTACTTAGTATTTTCACTGGACACATAAGAAGGATTCTGTCGAGCTGTCATAAGGGAGAGCCAAAAGCTGGCAGTCTTAGTAAATAAAACGTTTGTATTTATATCTGTATTCGTTCATTCTTGATTGCCATAAAGAAATACCTGAGACTGGGTAACTTATAAGAGAGGAAGTTTAACTTGTTCACAGTTCTTCAGGTCATATAGGAAGCACAGAGGCTTCCATTCCTTGAAAGCCTCAGGAAATTTCCAGTCAGTTGCTTTCCCTTTGTGGAAGGCAAAGGAGAAACAACTCACATGGTAAGAGCAGGCCCCATGCAAACTCCTGCTCTTGCCATGTAAGGAAGGGAGTGGGGAAGGGGAGATGCCACACACTTTTAAACAACCATGTCTCAGGAGAATGCACTCAGTATTTCAAGAACAGTACCAAGTGGGTGGTACTAAGCCATTCATAAGAAATCTACCCAGGTCCCACCTTCAACACTGGGGATTGCAATTTGACATGAGATTTGGATAGAGACACAGACCAGACCATATCATTCCACCCCTGGCCCCGCCCAAATCTCATGTCCTCACATTGCAAAATACAATCATGCCTTCCCAATAATCCCCAAAGACTGAATTCATTCTAGTAATAACTCAAATATTCAAAGTCCAAATCTCATCTCAGACAAGGCTTGTCCCTTCCACCTGTGAGCCTGTGAAATCAAAAGCAAGTTAGTTACTTCCAAGATACAATAGAGGTACAAACACTGGGTAAATGTTCCAGTCTAGCCCCATGCACATCTGAAATACAGCCAAACATTCGTTAAATCTTAAAACTCCAAAACCTCCTTTGACTTCATGTCTCACATCCAGGGGTGAGCTCCCAAGGCCTGGGGCAGCTCTGCCCACACAGCTGCTTTCATGGGCTGGTGTTGAGTGCCTGCAGCTTTTCCAAGCATATGGTGCCAGCGGTCAGTAGATCTACCATCCTGGGGTCTGGAGGACAGTGGCCCTCTTCTCAAAGCTGCACTAGGTGGTGCCCCATGGGGATTCTGTGTGAGGGCTCCAACTTCACATTTCCTTTCTGCACTGCTCTGGCAGAGGTTCTCCATGGGAGGTCTTTCCAAGCAGCAGATTTCTGCCTGGACATCCAGGCTTTTCCATACAGTCTCTGAAATCTAGGTGGAGGCTCCCAAACCTCAAATTTCATCTTCTGTGCACCCACAGACCCAATATCATGTGGAAGCTGCCAGGGCTTGGGGCTTGCACCCTCTGAAGCAATGGTCCAAGGTGTAACCTGTTCCCTCTTAGTCAGGACTGGAGCTGGAGTGGCTGGAACACAGGGCACCAAGTCCCAAGGCTGCACAGAGAAGTTGGGATCTGGGCCTGACCCCACAATACCATTTTTTCCTCCTAGGTCTCTGGGCCTGTTGCTGAGAGGGGCTGCTGCTAAGTTGTCTGATGTGCCGTAGAGACATTTTCTCCATTGTCTTGGTTATTAACATTAGGCTCCTCGTTACTTATGCAAATTTCAGCAGCTGGCTTAAATTTCTTCCCAGAAAACAGGTTTTTCTTTTCTATCGTATGGTCAGGCTGCAAATTTTCCAAACTATTATACTCTGTTTCCCTTTTAAACATAAGTTCCAATTTCAAACCATCTCTTTGTGAACAGATATAACTGTACACTTTCAGGAAAATCCAGGTCACCTCTTGAACACTTTGCTGCTTAGAAATTTCTTCCACCACAGACCCAAATCATCTCTCTCAAGTTCAGTGTTCCACAGATCTCTAGTGTGGGGCAAAATGCCACCAGTCTTTTTGCTAAAGCATAGAAAAAGTGGCCTTTGCTCCAGTTTCCAGTAAGTTCCTCATCTCCATCTGAGACCACCTCAGCACGGACTTCATTGTCTATGCACTATGAACATTTTGGCCAAAACCATTCAACAAGTCTCTAAGAAGTTCCAATTTTCCCACATCTTCCTGTCTTCTGGACCCTCCAAACTGTTCCAACCTCTGTCAGTTACCCATTCCAGAGCTGCTTCCACATTCTTAGGTGAAATAAAATTATAGCAATAATCCCCACTACCTTGGTACCAATTCTCTGTATTAGTCCATTTTCACACTGTTATAAAGAATACTCGAGACTGGGTCATTTAAAAATAAAGGAGGTTGGCCAGGCGCAGTGGCTCAAGCCTGTAATCCCAGCACTTTGGGAGGCCGAGGCAGGTGGATCACAAGGTC
>CM052663.1:1602372-1624336 GCA_028533165.1 Leontopithecus rosalia
TTCGCTCTTGTTACCCAGGCTGGAGTGCAATGGCGCGATCTCGGCTCACCGCAACCTCCGCCTCCTGGGTTCAGGCAATTCTCCTGCCTCAGCCTCCCGAGTAGCTGGGATTACAGGCACGCGCCACCATGCCCAGCTAATTTTTGTATTTTTAGTAGAGACGGGGTTTCACCATGTTGACCAGGATGGTCTCGATCTCATGACCTCGTGATCCACCCACCTCGGCCTCCCAAAGTGCTGGGATTACAGGCGTGAGCCACCGCGCCCGGCCCAAGAATGCAAATAATATATGTACAGCACCCAATTTAGTACCTGACCAGTGACTATAATGGTATTTATTTTGGAAAGGAACAGTGGCATTTCGTAGCCACCACTTCGTGTGGATAATTTTGATACACTGGAAGTCACTGCTACCATTGAAAGTATGCAACATTATTGATTTTGTATTCCGGCCCTAGGTATTTAATCCGAAGTTAATCATGAGAAAACTATCAGACAAATCCAGAAACTGGGACATTCAATGAAAAAAAGTAGTCTGGACCTTTCAAAATGTCTGTGTCATAAAAACAAAGGGAAGATGGGAGGAAGGGGGGGATGGAGGGAAAGAAAGGAAGAAAAAAAGGGAGAGAAACGAAAATCTGTCTAGATCAAAGGAGACAGGGCAAGCAAATGTAAGCAGTGAAACTTGATGAGTCCTGAATTTTTAAAAACAAAAAGAACTTTGAAGGATTGTTATGAACCATTGATAACTTGGAATATGGACTGGATGTTAAATGTCATTGAATAAATATAAAATTTGGGGTAGATGGGAAGGATAATGCAAAAAGGAGAATCGGTGATATTCATTTTGAAATGATTCCAAAAAAGTATCTATTGTATAAACATATATAACCATACACATATTTTATATACGCAGATATAAAATACAATAGCACCAGCCACCAGTCACCGCTCCGTAGAAGCCAGGATTCCAGCCCCACAGTGTCTGTCAGCAGCAGCCAAAGGGCACCTAGTCCCAGAGATCTGTGTGTCTGAGGTCCGTGGGTCTCCAAGCTTCTAAATTTTACGTACTCCAACTTCTTGTTCCGTCAGCCCTAGGGACAGTACCTGCTTCCTGAAGTTGCTACCTTGGCAATGTCTGGGATTTTGAGTGGTCTGTCCTCCAATGCATGGTTAACAATTCTTTGTATTAAATTATCTGCTAAAATAACTTCTGTGGTTCTGTCTCCTTATTTGACTCTGAAGAAAACACAGAACTTTGTGCTATGAGTGGTCCCAGCAAGTATACCCCAAAAATGGAAGGTGCGGATTGTGACTGAGGCATGAGCGTGGTGCGGAGCTCCCTGCGGGAAGAGGAGCTGGTCCTCCCAGGCCCACAGGAGCATCCTGATTAGACATAACTAATTACCTGTGCTTGAAGAGTAATTAGTGACCACAGGGTCAACTGGCTGCTGCCATCAGCATTTTGCAGGAATGAATTCTACAAAGACCATGATCTAGAATAGCTTCCGCTAAAAGCCCTGGATTGTGCACAGAAAGAAAATGACTGAGCAGGACATGGCTGCGCACCTGAACTTCCAGCTGCTCCAGAGGCTAAGGCACTCGGGGGGACTGCTTGAGCCCAGGAGTTTGAGACTAGCCTGGGCAATATAGCAAGACCCCCCTCTCAAAAATAAAAATATAGAAAAGACAAGAAGCACTGCTCGGGTGTTTAAACTCTCAAAATCACAGAACCAGAAAGCTTCTAGAGCAGCCCTAACGGAGTTTGCTTATTTATTGTAACTACATTGTTCTAGTGTTAGAAATTGTACCCAAAACTTAATTCCGAAGGTTGCAGAAATTACAGCGTAAGTTGAAATCATGACCTCACCAAATCTCTTGAGTCAAAGTTACAAACTTGATTGAGAAGGAATGGGATCCTGGACTTTATAAAAGACATCTAGGTGAACTCGGAAAAAGCTGACAATCTTTAACTCTCAAGTCCCTTGTTTTTCCCTTCCGATGGCAGCCGCCTTCCCTTCCAGCCTTTCCTCACTTGAATCGATGTCTGTTTTCCCTAAGATCCAACATGACCACCACTTGTTGCCGGAAGACCCAAAGCTAGTGCCATATGTCAGCGACTCCATGGGAACAATTACAAAGCAAAGTTCTGGAGAAACAGTGTAGGCACCAAAACCATTGCAAGATGTTGCTAACCTCTGTTAACAGCGAGCGGAGGAATCTATGCAGACATGGGTCCTCACGATGCTACCAAGAAGAAAGTGTCATAACGTCCTGTGGTGCTAAGTGTAGGTGGATGTCTCTGAAGGAACCTGCTGCACTAATCCAAGTACATTCCATGCATCCCTTCCTGTAGCTCTCCCTCAGGGACCTGAGGCCATTTAGTGAAGTTCCTGTGATTTGAGAAAAGGAAGTACCCAGATGGTTTGGGAATTCCGAGGCACTGATTCAGAACTGACACTATTTCCTGGGGACCCCAAATGCCGTTGTGACACATGACGGTGAGATGATCCACGAAGTTTGGGCTCAAGTGGGCCAGTGGGTCCCTCAACCAAACTGATGGCTATTTTGCTGCCTTTGCTAAATCTATCATTGGAATAAACACACTCAACAACCAGCAGAATACCCACATGGACGTTCTGACCCTTGGAGCAAGGTCCATCATGACAGGAACGGCTAAGTGGAAGCCTTTGAAACACTGTCTGTCAGGATAAGAAAACCAGTGGCAATAGACATCACAGGGAGAATTGCAGAGATGAGCGCAGCCATCAAAGACGTGAAAGATAAAGGGTCGGTGATACCTCTAACACTTCTATCTGCCAGCTGGGCATGATGGCTCATGCCTGTAATCCCAGCACTTTGGGACACCAAGGCAAGAGGATTGCTTGAGCCCAGGAGTTTGAGATCAGCCTGGGCAACATGACAAAACCCTGTTTCCACAAAAAAACAAATACAAAAACTTAGGCAGTCATGGTGGTGTGTCCCTGTAGTCCCAGCTACCGGAGAGGTGGAGGTGAGAGGATCGCTTGAACCTGGGAGGTTGAGGCTGTCGTGAGCCGAGATTGTACCACCGCATTCCAGCCTGGTTGACAGAGAGAGACTCTGTCTCAAAAAAAAAAGAAAAGAAAAGAAAAGAAAAAATTCTCTATTTGCCTGTTTAACCTCTGCAGGAGATGAACTGATCTTGGAGAATGATTTTAGACTGCCGTGAACATAATCAGATGATACTTTAATGGCGACTGCTATTCTTTAAGTGCTATCTTTATGAGCTGATTAACACAACCCTTTTATGCAGGTAGTGATTTGTCAAATACTCTTCTCTCTATACTAACTAATCAGGACAACAGGACAAGCAGAAGTAGTTCTGTCTATTTCAGTTATGTGAATAAGGTCTAGAGAGCTGCCACATAAACTTGTGTCTATAGACAACAGCTCTGTACTGTGCACTTCAGTACGCATTAAGAAGGTAGATACCAAGTTAAGTGTTAGTACCACAATTAAATTAAAAAAGAAATCAAGCTTCAGCAGATAATAAAGGCACGGCTGATACATCAGATAAGGCAGCTTCCACCTACTCCTGCTGCACTGCTCCCTTCCCTTCAAACTATACCTATACTCACATGGAAAACTCCTCATATTTTTATTAAATAGAACAGTATCAGCCCTAGTGCAGTGGCTCACGCCTGTAATTCCAACACTTTGGGAGGCTGAGGTGGGTGGATCACTTGAGTTCAGGGTTTGGAGACCAGCCTGGGCAACATGGTGAGCCCCATCTTTACATTAGCCAGGTGTGGTGGTGCGCACCTGTAGCCCCAGCTACTCGGGAGGCCAAGGCAGAAGAATCACTTCAGCCTGGGAAGTGGAAGTTGCACTGAGCTGAGACAGAGCCGTTGCACTCTAGCCTGGGCGATAGGAGTGAAACCTTGTCAAAGAAAGAAAGAGGAAGAAAGGGAGGAAGGAAAGGGGGAAGGAAGGAAGGAAGGAAGGGAGGGAGGGAGGAAGGAAGGAAGGAAGGAAGGAAAGAAGGAAGGTAGGAAGGTAGGAAGGAAGGAAGGAAGGGAGGGAGGGAGGGAGGGAGGAAAGGGGGAAAGGAGGGAGGGAAGGAAGGGAGGGAAGAAAGAGAAAGAAAGAAAGAAAGAGAGAAAGGGAGGGAGGGAGGAAAGGGGGAAGAGAGAGAGGGAAGGAAGGGAGAGAGGGAAGGAAGGGAGGGAAGAAAGAAAGAGAGAGAAAAAGAAAGAAAGAAAGAAAGAAAAAGAAAGAAAGAAAGAAAGAAGGAAAGGAAGGAAGGAAGGAAGGAAGGAAGGAAAACATACTGGGCCCATTCTTCAGGTGCTTTCACTGAACGTGCTGGCCCCATTTGGAAGTGAATGTTGGCACAACTCTGCTTACACAGGAGTGGCCTTGCAGGAGAGGAGTAAAGGGAAATCATTCCAGTGGGAAATGAACTTGGTCCTTAGGATTGGCTGATCTCGCCACACACAACATCACCTACAATTAGTTGGGCTAATAAAACAAGAAGAGAGGCTACTGAAAAGCTAAGTCACGGCGTCCGTTGGGGGAATGTGACCCTGAAAGGACGGGGTTCTAGCTTTAAGGATACAGTGAATGCTTTGAGTCCATGACCATCCGAGGATGCGTTTCTCCCATAACATGTATATTGGTTCGCAGATGGAGTGGAGTAAGTGGGAATGGCTCCCCTCGCCCTTATACCCAGTAACGCTCTCACAGCATTTCACTTCCCGTTACTGAGACTTTGCACGCTGCTAGTCTAGAGGTTTTGGTTCACGTGTCAGAAACACTTTCACATAGCGAAATTCTTTTGATAGCCCCGTTGAACTGGAGGTTGACAACACCATTTGGCCTTTTGGAATCCTCATGCTGCTGAAGCGACAGGCAGAGAAGGAGGCTCCTTCTCTGCTTATTCCATCCTGATTATCAAGAAGAAACTGGGTTGCTCCTGCACCAGACGGTCAATATGGGTTAATGTCTGGAAAAGAAAGGGTTCTCCGAGTGCTTCTCAGTATATCCACAGTCAGTTTAAAGTCTGCAGGAAAACTAGCAACAAAAGAACCACTACGGAAACGTAGAACCATTGGTGATTCAAAAACACTGGCAAAAAGGTTTGGGTCATTCCGTCAGGAAAACACCACAGCCAGCTCATTTCCTGTAAGAGGGCAAAAGAGACATACAGTAAGTACTGGGAAAGGAAAGGCAGGACTAGGGCAGCTAAGGACGCTTTCCGGCTTGCTGGTGTGTGCGTATTAACTCACTTTCTCTTCGCCTTCCCTTTCTTTTTTTTTTTTTAATTTTTATTGCATTTTAGGTTTTGGGGTACATGTGCAGAACATGCAAGATAGTTGCATAGGTACACACGTGGCAGTGTGTTTTGCTGCCTTCTGCCCCTTCACCCATATTTGGCATTTCTCCCCATGCCATCCCTCCCCCGCTCCCCCACCGCAGTCCCTCCCCTATTTCCCCCAATAGACCCCAGTGTGTGGTGCTCCCTTCCCTGTGTCCCTTCTTTTTTATTCAAGATCCGTGGTGATGGTTAGCAGGACGGTTTCCTGCTTAGGTAACAGAATATTCACATAGGTTTGTGACTGAGTTTGAACAGGATTTACAGTGTCCGAAACGCGGACCGTAAGTGCTGGGACTCCGTGCGTCCTTGCAGAGCGACTGAGAAAGTCTGTACTGAGGATAACTGCAGCTAATTAGGAAGACGTAGCGGGGTGTTTGGCTACTGCATGAAAATCCAAAACTGTGTGGAAAGGAGCATGCCCCGACCCCGTCAGTCACCGAGGTGCAGTCAGCCTCGAACCCATCCTTCTCACTCTGCTGGGACGCTGCAGACCGCGTTTATGCCCTGGCCACCGGCTCCACGGCAGGGTTCACAGACTCCAGCACGCAAGAGGGTGACCCACTGATCAGGAGGTTGGAGAAAGAAGGGAGCCACCCCTTCCTGTTTCTCGCCTGTCCTGCCTCTGCCTCCTCTTCCTGGCAGCCAGTAAGATTTCCTCACACCGGCTGTGGTAGTTTGTTTCCACAGCATTGGTGAATTCACAGGCCGAGCGTGAACACGTGCCCTCAGACAGAGGCCTAACTCCGCAGGGGCCCTTCTCGGAGCATCTAAGTTCTGTTGATCCCAACCGCTTCCCTTTGTTCTCCTCAGCCCAAAAGGTAGTGGCTGCTTTCTGCACTTATTGCCACCATGAAAAATCAGTGTCCGCCCCCCCGCAGTTGTTCCGTGTTAGTTAACAGTTACATAGATTCTCTCTCTTAAATTAACGACGTGGCTTCTCTTTCCCCAGTGGGCAAAATAACCTGGGCACCTCCCTTACTAGCTATGTAGCTTTGGGTCCATTCGTCATTCTCAGCCTTAGTTTTCTCAGGTATAAACATGAAATAATAGTATTGCTTAACCCTGTAAGGATTGGGCAATAAAATTCAAGTAGAACAAGGTTGTTAATGAAAGCCACAACTTAAATATAAAGAATAAAACAATGTTTTTGTATTACAGATGTTAACTTAGGCCGGGCCTGCTGGCTCACACCTATAATCCTAGCACTTCGGGAGGCCAAGGCGGGTGGATCACCTGAGGTCAGGAGCTCAAGATCAGCCGGGCCAACATGGTGAAACCCCATCTCTACTAAACATACAAAAATTAGCTGGGCATGGTGGGGCATGCCTGTAGTCCCATCTGCTTAGGAGGCCGAGGCAGGAGACTAGCTTAAGCCTGGGAGGTGGAGGCTGCAGTGAGTCAGGACTGCACCACTGCACCACAGTCTGGGTGACCGAGCAAAAAAGAAAAAACAGAAGTTAACTTAGCTCTGAAACACCGGTTTCTATTGATGGTGGAAATGATTTAATCTTGCCTTTCAACGTGATTGCTTCTGTTAACCACGACACTCTCAAGTTAACTCCAGTTACAGGCCCTTTTCAGAGTTTCTCTCCTGTCCTGTATCCTGGCCTCGTCAGCTTTGGGATTCACAGGAAACCTGCCACCAAGTCAGCATCTTGCATCGCGGTCCTCATGGTGTCCTCTGACGCCTTTCATCCACTGTGTCTCTAGGTGTTTGCTTCCAGCCTTGGTCCTCACTACGGGCTTCTGATCGGATCAGCGTGTCCTCATGACTCTTGGTAGACTGAGCCACCTTCTCCCTCCAGCTACTTCTCCACATGCTTGTACCACCCAACCCCCTAAGTCAGACGCTCAGTCTGGCTTCTGTTCCCAAGGCCTCTGCATTCCACACCCAGAGCTTGAGGAGGTAAGAAAGCTTGAGCCCATTGCCTCCCTGCCCCCAACCCCAGGGGCATCATCCTCCCACCCCTCGAGAAAGACACAAAAAATGTCCTGGAAAGACCTCAAGACACGGGCTTTGCAGAAAGAGAATGAGGTGGAAAATGCAAAGGATTTACTTTTCACTACAAATTATTTTGTACACTTCTTGAATTTTCTACCATTCATTATTTCCCATGTTTTCTGTTTGTTTGTTTTTGTTTTTTTGAGATGGAGTCTCGCTCTGTCGCCCAGGCTGGAGTGCAATGGTGCGACCTCGGCTCACTGCAACCTCCGCCTCCTGGGTTCAAGCGATTTTCCCGCCTCCGCCTCCCGAGTAGCTGGATTACAGGCACCGGACATAATGCCCGGCTAATTTTTGTAGAGTCGGGGTTTCGCCCACGCTGGTCTCGAACTCCTGACCTCAAGTGATCCGCCTGCCTCAGCCTCCCAAAGCGCGGGATTACAGGCGTGAGCCACCTCACCCAGCCCCATGTTTTATTTTTTAAGTAGCACAGAGATTATCTGGGCAGTGGGATTGTGAGTGATTTCTTTGTCTTCTTTCAATTTTTTTCTACTAAAAATGAGTACATGCTTGACTAATGTAGACAGGTGTACACTGAAAACTTGGAACAGTGTTTGCAGATTCCAAAAGGTCTTGTGACATGTCCTGTGACCCCATTCTACAAGGACTCATCCCAGCCACTTGTTCACTTGAGGCCAAGCAGTCTCAGCACCATGAAGGAAGGTCACACAGTTTAGGAGGAGGAGGGCGATTCTCTGCTCTGGTAATTGTGGATTTTAGTCACACAAAGAATGTTACAGGTTTATGCTAGATGCAGCTTGCTTCCAGTTTATTATACATCATTCTATGAAGCATTATTCATTATTCCACATTTGTGTGAAAGATGATATCTTCAGTATGGAAGAAGCAGACTGTGGCTGGGGAGTTTACCAAAAAGAATTGATCCGAAACCATGCTCACTGATTATTACACTCATTGGAGCAGGCACAGAAGAAGAACTGGTTATGTATTAGCAAAAATCAAATTGTGATTTAAAGGCATTAATTTAGTTAACCAAATGTATGCATGTGATTAAAATGCAATATTGCTGTGATTATAATGCCATCAGCAAATTATTAAACTGCAATCAAAATGTAAACAAGTCCTGTGCATCTGCCAGAAGTCTCCTCATCTCGTTATTTTAACTCAATCTGTAAACTAGCTTTTAGTAAATAGACTCTTTCATATTCCTCAGCTGTCACGTTTCATTTTTTTCTTTTAATTTGCAAAAAGAAAAATATCAGACATTGTTAAGGAATGTTATATATCTTTCCAAATATGATTTTAAAAGGTATACAAATCAGGGTTTATCCATGTTACTATACTAAGTCTGATGTGCTAAAAATGTACTGTAAAGACTTTGATTATATGCTTAAAACACAAAGATTAAGCAACATGTTAATGATGATAAGATTAACACTATTTTCAAGATTTGTACTTAATTTGCAAATTAATTTTTAAAAGATGGTAGTATATGCTGAAGAAAGCACTTGCTAAAATAACAAGATAGTTGTACATAAATGTGTTTTGTTCCCTCAATACTAGGATTGGATATGATTGCACTTTTAAAAATATTTTAATGCAGATAATTTTTAGATGTCAAAATTATAAAATCTCCAAAATGTAATTGGCAAAATGATGTATTTTATTTAAATCCCACATGTTAACCAAATCCCTAGTTCTCTACGTTATGCCTACATTTATTTAAAAAAAAAATACCTTGCTGGGCTGGGGGCAGTGGGTCATGCCTATAATCCCAGAACTTTAGGAGGCCTAGGCAGGAGGACCACCTGAGGTCAGGAGTTCAAGACCAGCCTGGCCAACACGGTGAAACCCCATCTCTACTAAAAATACAAAAATTAGCTAGATGTGGTGGTTCACACCTGCAATCCCAGGTACGTGGGAGGCTGAGGCAGGAGAAGCGTCTGAACCCAGGCAGCAGAAGTAAGAGTGAGCCAAGATCGAGCCACTGTACTCCAGCCTGGGCGACAGAGTGAATCCATCTCAAAACAACAACAACAACGGAAAAAAAAAAAAAAAAAAACTTGCTGGTTTTCTGATCCTAAATTATACCAGAAGGAAAGAAACCGTTTCTAAAATATTTCACCTACCTGTCCCAGAACGTGCCCTAAAAGAAACCCTCAAATGTTTTCACCAAACGGTATCCTAATTTCTATTTTAACTTCACATTATAGTGCCTATTGCTTAGTATGAGCCCTCTTCTCCAGACTTCTTTGGAGTCCTGTCATCTAAGCTTCAATAAAGCTTTGTTCTTCATTGGAAACATCTTGCTAGAAAATCTGACTCTAGCTGTGGTGTTGTAATATAGGTGGGTTGGGCTGCCTTCAAAAGGCTGAGCCACAAAGAGCTATTTCATTTAAGAAAAACAGAGTGTCTTGGAATCATTTCCTTAGACTAGGGTGGGTCTCCGTGGCAATGAAAGTAGCGCAGCCTTTGCTCTCAGACAGCATCAGCGAGAGCAGGCACTGTCTCTGCCCACCACTGGAGGGGCTTAGGGGTACCTGGAAACTGGCATGGTGGTTAAAGAAATCACAGTGCCCCTTCTCTTTACCTTTGCCTTTAAAATAATAACCCACCACGTTAAAAAATGGTAAAGTACAACTTTTCTGATTCTAGTCTTTAAGCACTCACAGTTATATGGAAAATCAATGGAAAATAACATGAATTATTCTATTTTTAGTGTCTTTTTTCATACAAAAATGTTCATGAATCTATTTTTCAACATCTGTCTTTTAGTTTATAAGATCTTCTGTGGTTCACTTATTAATTATTTAATTGTTATATATTTGAGTTGTTTCTAGTTGTTGATATATTTTTATGCTACTTTATACAAATAATGTTGTGCCACCTTAAGAATAAGTAAATAAAATGAATTGTTGGGGCAATCTATAAAACCAAACATTAAAAAACATACTAAAGAGATAACTCATTGAATTGTATGAACATATTACAGAAAACAATAATAGTTTGTGTGCGCCATGCAATGTTCTAAGTGACTTACATGTATTAACTTTTAATCCTTAGTCTCATAGAAGACTATTCTATGGGACTAAGTGGGATAAAAATGGATATGATTTTTATCCCATTTTACAGATAAAAGTGAAGCACGGGAAGAAAGAAACAACAACTTGTCCCCAGTCACACAGATATTATGCAAAAGAGCTGATACTCTCAGCTGATGTAACTCAGGCTGTCTGGTGTCAGAATACAGCCTCTCAACCATTATACTATGTTGCCTCTCTAATGAGTATACAACTTGAGTATAAACTTGTGAAAGGTTATCATACAAATTGAATGGAGGGGCAAAGGGGTAAAAGCACTCAGGGCACAAAACATGGCTCCAAAGATGTAATTTTCTGCAAGCCTGGGAGCTGAAGCTGCCTGCTGTCACCTGAAGCCAGCTTCATCTAATGGCTGCTGAAACACCCTGTTAGCTCTAAGACTAGTTTTGCCTGCTGCCATCACTCACCAGTCAGAACTTGCCAGCTCCTCAGAACCTGCCAGTGAACTTTCTGAAAGAGCAACATGCAATATTTCTCCTTCTTATAACACCTCTAACGTCTTTTTCCTCTGGACTCACTAAAGACCTTCCAGGCTGCGTGTATGCCCTGAACTGTGATTCTTTCCTCCCAAATAAGCATTTTCATTTTAGAGATTTGTCTCTTTTTTATTTGACTTTGACAAAATAAAGTGTCAAATAAACAATAAAAATTGGATTACGGTAGTAGACTGAGAACAGAGTCCAATTTCTTTCCAAACACAAATCCCTTAAAAATGACAGAACACCCAAGAAAAGGGACCAGAGGAAATAAGGGAGAGAGGCAGAGAGGGGAGAAGGGAAGGAGAGAGGGAGGCCAAAGGAAAAGAAGGAAGCACAGCAACGAGTAATCCGCATCAGTGCTAGGAAACAGGTATGGATGGAAGAGAACTTTTGAGCACTTCCTGGAGGACAGATTGAGGTGCGTAAAGGAAAGCACGGTGCAAACCACATGGCAGAAGGAAAGATGAAAAGTGTGCACTACAGGGAAACTTCAGCCCCGAGGCAAGGCCAGGGAATCTGGGGTTGTGATGAGGAGTACCTCCTGTGGTGGACCAGTTGCCCCCAAATCCACCCCCACAACACACACACACGTGCGCGCGTGCACACACACACACACACACACTGCAATAACAGTCAGCAGTGGGCCTCAGCCAACGCTTTCCAGCTGAAACACGCTGTCAGAAGAAAGAGGACTATTGTCTCAGGAAGGTTTCTAATGGGGAGTAGGGAGCATGTGTCTCAAACACCTCTGGCCCTTCATGACAAGCACGTAAGAGAGAATATAGAAAGGAACTTTCACCCAGAGTGGGAATCCACAGCTAAGGTGAAGGTGGCTTTCCTTTGCTGCCTTCGGGACCCTCAGTCCACATGACTGTATCGTGCCCACTGGCCCTAAAGTGAAGCCTGCCAGCCACACAGCCTGCACCCCCTATAGGTGGCACACACCTCCACAGATCCTGCATGCACGCAGCTCTCACACAAAGTGAAAGGCTTCCTGGAGAAAGGAGCTGTGACTAATCGCTGAGAAATCCACACCATCAGTCTGTGGGGGAGGGCAGACAATCACCACACACAGCGATTGATTCTGCAGTCTAAAATAATTCAGGAAGCAGAAAATATTTTAGAACAAAATTAATTTGAGATATTAAATTGATTTGAGAGAATGGTGCACAAAAAGAACAGCTTTCTTTCTTTTTTAACTTTTTTTTTCTTCAAGTTTCATTTTAAGTTCCAGGCTACATGTGCAGGATGTGCAGGTTTGTTACATAGATTGTAAATGTGTGTCTGATGGCTTGCTGCACAGATCATCCCACCACGTAGCTGTTAACCATTAATTATTCTTCTTTTCTTTTTTTGAGATGGAGTTTTGCTCTTGTTACCCAGGCTGGAGTGCAATGGCACGATCTCGGCTCACCGCAACCTCCGCCTCCTGGGTTCATGCAATTCTCCTGCCTCAGCCTCCTGAGCAGCTGGGATTACAGGCACGTGCCACCATGCCCAGCTAATTTTTTTATTTTTAATAGAGACGGGGTTTCACCATGTTGACCAGGATGGTCTCGATCTCTTGACCTCGTGATCCACCCGCCTTGGCCTCCCAAAGTGCTGAGATTACAGGCGTGAGCCACCGCGCCCAGCCTAATTATTCTTCTTGATGCTTTCCCTCCCCCAGACCCTAACAGTCTCCCAGTGTGTGTTGTTCCCCTCCCCGTTTCCATGTGTTCTCATCATTCAGCTCCCACTTATAAGCAAGAACATGTGGTGTTTGCTTTGCTGTGCCTGCATTTGTTTGCTGAGAGTAACAGCATTCAACTCCATCCATGCCCCTGCAAAGGACATGATCCTGTTCCTTTTAACGGTTTCATAGTATTTCATGGTGTATACATACCGCATTTTCTTTATCCAGTCTTTCATTGATGGACATTTGGGTAGATTCCATGTCTTTGCTATTGTGAACAGTGCCACAACAAACATGTGTGTGCATTTGTCTTTATATTAGAATGATTTCTGTTCCTTTGGGTATTTAATCAGTAATGAGATTTCTGGGTCAAATGATATTTCTGCCTCCAGGTCCCTGAGGAATCGCCACACTGTCTTCCACGATGGTTGAACTAATTGACACTCCCACCAGCAGTGTAAGAGCATTACTTTTCCTGTGCAACCTCACCAACATCTGTTGATCCTTGACTTTTTAAAAACAGCCACTCTGACTGGCATGAGATGGCTTCTGTGGTAGCTTCGATTTTCAGGTCTGTAATAATCAGTGATGTTGAGCTTTTTTTTTTTCATGTTTCTTGGTCGCATGAATGTCTTCTTTTTGAAGTGTCTGTTTATGCCCTTTGCCCACTTTTTAATGGGGTTGTTTGTTTTATTTCTTTAAATTTGTTTAAGTTCCTTGTACACAGTGGATATTAGACCCTTGCCAGATGGAGAGATTGAAAAACTTTCCTCCCATTCTGCAGGTTGACTGTTAACTCTGACAATAGTTTCTTTTGCTGTGCAGAAGCTCTTTAGTTGAATTAGAAACCGTTTTTGAGCCAGGCGCGGTGGCTCACGCCTGTAATCCCAGCACTTTTGGAGGCCGAGGTGGGTGGATCACGAGGTCAACAGATCGAGACCATCCTGGTCAATATGGTGAAACCCCGTCTCTACTAAAAATATAAAAAATTAGCTGGGCATGGTGGCACGTGCCTGTAATCCCAGCTACTCAGGAGGCTGAGGCAGGAGAATTGCCTGAACCCAGGAGGCGGAGGTTGCGGTGAGCCGAGATCGTGCCATTGCACTGCAGCCTGGGAAACAAGAGCGAAACTCTGTCTCAAAAAAAAAAAAAAATGAAATCATTTGTCAATTTTTGCTTTTGTCACAATTGCTTTTGGTGTTTTTGTCACAAAATTTTTGCCCGTGCTTATGTCCTGAATGGTATTGCTGACATTTCCTTCTAGTGTTTTTATACTTTTAGGCTTTACATATAAGTCTTTAATTCATCTCGAGTTAATTTTTGTATGTGGTATAAGGAAGGAGTCCAGTTTCAATTTCCTGCATATGGCTAGCCAGTTTTCCCAACACCATTTATTAAACAGGGAATCCTTTCCCCATTGCTTGTTTTTGTCAGGTTTGTCAAAGATCAGATGGTTGTAGGTGTGTGGTCTTATTTCTGAGGTCTTTATTCTGTTCCATTGGTCTATGTGTCTGTTTTTGTATCAGTACCATGCTGTTTTGGTTACTGTAGCCTTGTAGTATAATTTGAAGTTGGATAGTGCAATGGTCTAGCTTTGCTAAAGAACAACTTTCTGTACAAAAAGGAACCAAAACAATGATTTAAAATGTGATTGTCATTTGGAGTAATGGAATTATTCCATATCTTAACTGCGGTGATGGTTTCATGAGTCTGTGTCTTTGTCAAAATTCTTAGAACTATACCCTAAAAAGGGTAAATTTTATTCTGTGTAAATTACACAGAATAAACATGACTTTTTAAATACTTTTAAATGCAATTGCAAAAAAATTAAAAACTAGAACAGTCAAGTTTTAAAAAATGGACACAATTAAAGTAAATTAATAATCAAAATACAGAGTCAAAAGACAAAGTCAAAACTTCTCCAAGAAAATAAAAGAGAAAGACAAAGACATGGACAATATTAGAAAATATTTTAAAAGGCAGGAAGGATAAAACCACAAACTCTAGCATTGTTTTAGCAGGAGTTCTAGAATGATAAAACAAATAAACAAATGAAATAATAGAAAGAAAGAAATCAAATAAGAATAATATTTCCTCACCTAAAGAGACACACAAGTCTTTTTTTTTTTTTTTTTTTGGCCTTGCTCCATGCCCAGGCTGCAGTGCAATGATGGGATTACAGCTCACTGCAGCCTCAACTTTCCAGGTTCAAGGGATCCTCTTGCCTCAACCCCCTAGGTAGCTGAGACTACAGGTGAGCACACCACGTTCAGCTAAATTTTTTGAATTTTAGTAGAGATGAGCTGTTGCTATGTTGCCCAGGCTGGTCTTGAACTCCTGGACTCAAGCAGTCCTCCCACTTCAGCCATACAAAGTCGTGATATTACAGGTGTGAGCCATCACCTGGCCGAAACACGTGTCTTTAAATTCAAATTGCTAATTGTATTGGTCCACTTTGTGCTGCTATAAAGGAATACCTGAGGCTGGTAATTAACAAAGAGGTTTATTTGGCTCATGGCTCTGCAGGTTGGACAAGAAGCATGGCTTCAGTATCTGCTTCTGGTGAGAGTTTCAGAAAGCTTCCACCCTTGGCAGAAAGAGAAGGGAACCTACCATGTCACATGGCAAGAGAGGGGAGGGGTACCACGTTCTTTTAAACAACGAGCTTTCACATGAACTAATAGAGAGAACTCAATCCTTGCTGCAGGGACAGCACGAATCCATTCATGGGGAAATCTGCCCCCAGGACTCAACCACCTCCCATTCAGCCCAACCTCCGATACTGGGTATCAATTTCAACATAAAATTTGGAGGGGACAAACATCCAAACCATCCAAACTGTGTCACTAATCAGATACCATGTGGATAAGTAGTCCCGGACCAACACCTGTGCACTTCCTGATGAAATAAAAGACCCCAAAGGACAAATAAAGCTGCTGACAGCTTTCAGATAGAAGCCGGGGGAATGGGAACCAAGCTGGCAGCAGAATCCTCACTGCCCATTAAGTTGCTATTAAGCAATGAACATTGTCTTCCAAGTCCTGAGGGGAAATGGCAGGTTTCTCCACTGTGAAGATGCTATTTTTCCCTTTCCCTGACCCATTTGTTAGAAGCCAGCCTGCAGTCGAGGGGAGGAGAGTCAGGCTCCACCCCTGGAGGGTGAAGTGTCCAACAGTGTATGGATCTACATTAAAAGTACCATAGTGAGGAGAAAATATTTTGGAAGCTGTGCACATATCCTGTTTCTCTTTAAAGTTTCATGCTCGGCCTTTTGCTCTTCCTCAAGCATATCCCCCATGTCCCTGCTCCCAGGTGCCCGCCTGGGTGCTCTCCCTCGGAGGGGGAGCATGGTCTCACCCCACTTCCTCCCACCTGCACTCAGAGGCCTCCGTTACGGTCCTGTCTAAACAGCACCTGCCACCCTCAATCCTTGACCATCTTTCCTTTCTCTCGGTAGCATTACTGAGCTCACGTCACACAATTACCTACTGCTGAAAGCTCACCATCCCACCCTACCTCACTAGAAGAATAAGCTCCAGGAGACAGGGGTTTGCCCTCTGTCCTTTTCTGCTCTATAGAGGGCCTACAACAGAGCCCGATAAATGTTTGCTAAATGAAAAATTGTGAATCAGGACCATTTAAAGTCAAATGATCCTAAGAATGTAGTTAATACACATGCTACCTAGTGTTTCTTGTCATTTTGAAGCCTTGGCCTATTATTCAGCCAACACTGGAGCTCCTATTGTAGGCAGCCAGCGGGTGGAGGGAGAAGGGAAAGGGTCCTGATGAAACCTGTGGTCTTGCTTGTTCCTGTGCAGAAATGCACAGTTCTTCACACTGTTGTAAGTGATCATGGGCAAAATTCTAAATGCTATTGAAACACAGGAGAAGCGACTAGTAAGTCTACCTGCGCGGATCGAATGATCTCTTGGGTGGAGTTGCCATTTTAGAATGAATTAGCCACTCAGAGAAGAGAGCAGAGGGGATTCTAAGCAGCAGAGGAAACCAGTGAACAGCTGTAATCAGTCACACAGTCTTGAGGACACGGTGAACAACTGGTGCAATCGGAGCCAGTGCCGGCTTCCCGTGCAAGCTTTGCAGTCATATGTGGCCTGGCTCTCAGAAGCACCCAGGGTTGGCTTAACTTTCTGCTGTCACTGCTTTGAAATGCTTAATAATTTGATCTCTGAACTTGTGCTTTGTCAGTGGAGCACAAAAGGACAATGGAGCCTGCGCATGAGCAGAGGAGGTCCGGGTTGCTCCTCACAGCCTCACTGATACATACAGCCCACTGCCGCCCACGAGCACAGAATCCCAGTGGACCCGTGCCACGATGGAGTTCAGAGAGATTCAAAGTGAGGACCAGGCGAGAGCCTAGTCTATCTGCTGGGCGCAGTGGCTCACACCTGTAATCCCAGCACTCCGGGAAGCCGAGAAGAGTGGATCACTTGAGGTCAGGAGTTTGAGACCAGCCTGACCAACATGGTGAAACCCCATCTCCACTAAATATACGAAAATTAACTGGGCAAGGTGGTACATCCCGGTAGTCCCAGCTACCCAGGAGGCTGAGGCAGGAGAATCACTGCAACCCAGAAGGTGCCGGTTGCAGTGAGCCGCAATCAGGCCACTGCACTCCAGTATGGGTGACAGCAAGACTCTGTCTCAAAAAAGTAAAGTCTATGGCAGAAAGCCAGCAGAGGACAGGCTTTGCCTGCAAGCCGGAACCTGCCAATAGAAGGCAAAAAATGTGCTAAGGAATACAAACCACCCAAGAGTTCTCTCAAACTCGTTCTCGCTTACACGCTTCCCTGAATCCACTGAAAAGGGAAAAGGAGCCACACAGGGTATCTTTACCTTTCAGCTCTTCCTTGCTTGTTGCTAAGCCAAAGGCAGAGAGCATTGGTAGGATGCGCACATATCAAGAAGCAAAATAGAAAGTTATTTTGTGCAACGCATCCTTCAAAATACTCCCAGAATTGCTGAACAGCAGAAAGGAGAGCTTTTTTGGTTATATCAGTTTGCAAATCAGGAAAAGACAGTTTGTGGCAAGGATGGAAGGTGCTCTCTCTTTGAGGAGGGAAAGGGCAGCTTAGGATTTACGTCCTGCAAAGTCTGTGTTACACAATACAGTCCTATGGATTCAGCAGGTTGAGGGGGAAAGCTAGACATAGTCATGAGGAGAGCCAAGCACATGCACACTGGGTAAATATGCATGTGATGTACATCCCATGTTTACTTCGGAGTGGGGTTTTAGCATCAAAATGAACTGGGGTCAGGCACAGTGGCTCATGCATGTAATCCCAGCACTTTAAGACGCCAAGGCAGGTGGATCACCTAAGGTCATGAGTTCAAGACCAGCCTGACCAATGTGGTGAAACCCTGTCTCTAGTAAAAATACCCCCAAAAAATGAGTATGGTGGCGGGCATCTGTCATCCCAGCTTCTCAGGAGTCTGAGGCAGGAGAATCACTTGAACCCAGAAGGCAGAGGTTGCAGTGAGCTAATATCATGCCACTGCACTCCAATCTGGGTGACAGAGCAAGACTTCATCTCAAAAAACAAACAAACGAGGTGGAATTTGGTTCTTTATATCAAATGGTGAACTAAAGACACAGGGACAGTTTGTGCACAGCTTCTACAAGCTTAAGGCCTGCAGTCGCCTGTCAGAAAAGACAAGCTTGTCAGAAAAGCCGTTTGTAGCCGGGCATGGTGGCTCAAGCCTGTAATCCCAGTACTTTGGGAGGCTGAGGCGAGTGGATCAAGAGGTCAAGAGATCGAGACCATCCTGGCCAACATGGTGAAACCCCATCTCTACTAAAAATACAAAAATTAGCTGGGCATGGTGGCACGTGCCTGTAGTCCCAGCTACTCGGGAGGCTGAGGCAGGAGAATTGCTTGAACCCAGGAGGCCGTTGCGGTGAGCCGAGATTCCGCCATTGCCCTCCAGCCTGGGTAACAAGAGCGAAACTCCATCTCAAAAACAGAAAAGAAAAGAGCGTTTGTAAGGTCAGTCCTCTGTCCAGAGTTGCAGTGATCTGGGTTATCAATCAGTTAGGAGGGGTGCGATAATTTGTTTAGTAGCTCTTATTGTTGGCAAATTTAGCAAGACTGTGGCGTTTTTTGTTTTGTTTTGTGTTTTTTTTTTCTTTTTTGAGATGGAGTCTGGCTCTGTTGCCTAGCTGGAGTACAGTGGCATGATCTTGGCTCACTGCAACCTCCGCCTCCCAGGTTCAAGTGATTCTCCTGCCTTAGCCTCCCAAGTAGCTGGGACTACAGGCGCATGCCACCATGCCCGGCTAATTTTTTGTATATGTAGTAGAAACGGGGTTTCATCATGTCAGCCAGGAGAGTCTCGATCTCCTGACCTCGTGATCCACCCGCCTTGGCCTCCCAAAGTGCTGGGATTGCAGGCGTGAGCCACCGTGCATGGCCAAGACTGTGGTTTCTCTTGTAGCTGTAGAAATTTAGGCAGTTGCCATGCCAGTTGCCCTTAATCCTGAACTCAAAAGTAATTTTTCTTTCCTTAACTTTAGAGTCCATCTCAGCTGATAATGGGGCATGTATTTTGGTCTCTCAGATCACAAGTATGTTCACTGTTCTCTTAAAAATGAAATGCATAGACATGTACAAGTATAACTTGTGTGATTTCTGTGATAAGAGTTCAATACTTTACACCTACATTAAAAACTGCACAGTATAAAGATAACTGGTAAACTTCAGGCTAAAATTTCAATTATTCTTTA
Organism: Leontopithecus rosalia; assembly: GCA_028533165.1. Lineage (NCBI taxonomy): Eukaryota > Metazoa > Chordata > Mammalia > Primates > Cebidae > Leontopithecus > Leontopithecus rosalia. Next base: position 1,621,692 of record CM052663.1, read on the forward strand.
CTTAATATTAAACACCAAAATGAAAACAAAAACAAAAACCAGTTCAGAAATAGATGTTAAATGAAAGGAAAAAAACTTTATATTTTAGCACCTGTTCAAACACTTTTTCATGCTTTTTGAACATAGGACCTGTGTTTTCGTTTTGCACTGGACCTTATCAAGAGAAAAACAAAACAGGACACTAGTTCAAGTGGTAAGGACAGTGTTTAACCAGGAATCACTGTTGCAATAGGGAAAAGAGTCCAGAGTGAACTGAACTCAACCCGGATTTGTGCAGAGGGGACTTTGTATTATTAAAGGAGAGTGCGGGAGTCGGAAGAGGACCAGTGGGAGCTCAGTAGAGTCGGAGAAGTGAAAAAATACAAGAATCAGTCAGGGGCTCGTCCAGGTGATTAGGCCATCTGGGTTTGCTGAAAGTGCTCAAGGAAGGCAGGGTCTTACCCTCCCACAGAGACCGGAAGACAAGCGTCCCATCTTCAGGTTTTGGCTGGAACACATGGTGAAGCGTTTTGGAAGCCTTGAGCTTTTCAAAGCAAAAACTTATGGGGTTTAGAGTCATCGTTCAAGGGGCATGGCCTTGAGCTATTAGAAACGATGTGACTGTTTATTCAAACTCTTAGTGCGGAAGGTGAGCAAACTCATCTGTGCTGAGAGTCTGAAGTTCTCAAGTTTTCATAAGCAAAGGTTGAGGCCTAGTCAAGAAAAGGGCTCAGAGGCTCTTGACTAGTTTGGTCAAGAAGAGTTGTCAGCCTAGAAAATTATGTGCACTGTGTGGGGTGCCTACTCTTCACGGCAGAAGTGACACAGGTGTGACAGAAATGAGAAGAGCTCACATTCCAAAATGGAATTTTAATTCTAAATAAGCATAATTTTGCAGTTTGGACTTTTTCCAAAGGAAGCACAGCATATATTTAGTAAATTCCTCCTAAAAGTTTTCCAAACATTAACCAGACACCTTTCCTCATAGTACTCAAAAATTTTTAGAAACCGTTCCAAACCTTTATGTTAGGTAGGAGAAAACTGGGCACCTGGGAGGTTGACCAGTGGAAATTAAAGGGAAAGATCTGGTCTGTCGATTTGACATCCAATCAATATTGTAAGACATGTGCTCACGTGTTTCTCTTCTTCCTTCCCCTTACAGCTGAAAGATTTCCGTTCTCTCCCCCATAAGGTAGAAAGTGCAGACACAAATCTAAGAATAAACAAAACCTTTACTCACGTCTGAGGTTTCACAGCTTTTAAGGCATTTTTCACACCAGTGTATCACCTGGTCCTCACACTATTGCAGAGAGTGAGAAGGGCAGACTGTACCATTTCTCTACAGGAGTTGGAAATTCTTAGGCCCAGACAAGTGATGTGACCCATGTCACTCAGCAAATGCTGAATTGTCAGGGACAAAATGGTCTTCTGAGAATCAACACCCATCCCCACCATCAAGTCCTCCTGAGCCCTCCTCTGAGTCTCTCTTTTTTTTTTTTTTTTTTGAAACGGAGTTTTGCTCTTGTTACCCAGGCTGGAGTGCAATGGCACGATCTCGGCTCACCGCAACCTCCACCTCCTGGGTTCAGGCAATTCTCCTGCCTCACCCTCCCGAGTAGCTGGGATTACAGGCACGTGCCACCGGGCCCAGCTAATTTTTTGTATCTTTAGTAGAGACGTGGTTTCACCATGTTGACCAGGATGGTCTCGATCTCTTGACCTCGTGATCCACCCGCCTCGGGCTCCCAAAGTGCTGGGACTACAGGCGTGAGCCACCGCGCCCGGCCCCTCCTCTGAGTCTCATATGAAAGTTCACTCTTGGAAACCTGCTATTCAACTCAGGCTGCTATTCAGAAACGACCACAGACTTGGTAGATGAAACAACATTTATTTCTCACAGTTCTGGAGGCAGGAAAGTCCAAGACTAGCTGCAGGCTCAGACTCTCCTGGTTTGCAGGTGGCCACTTCTCACTGTGACCTCAGTGCATGGAGAGAGATCATTTCCCATGTGTCTCTTTTTATAAAGGCACTAATCCCACTCATAAGGGCTCCACGCTCATGACCTCATTACCTGCCCAAATCCTCACCTCCAAATGCTCTCACATTTGATATTGAGCCAGCTTCAACATAGGAATTTTGGAGACATACAAATATTCCACCTAGAGCAAAACGCTGGCAGCACATAAATGTTGGTTAAAAAGTGAGAAGTGTGCTATCCCTGTTCACATGCAGTGACAGAGAAGGGACCAATAACATTTGCTTTGGATGCTGCCAAATCATAACCCTTTCCAAGTGTGCATGTGATGTGAAAGGTATCAATGTCTTCAACCTGATTCCTGACAACCTGAAAATAATACTTCTTCCTTTCAGTTTCTCTATTCTGATTCTTTAAAATATCAACTTTTTTTTTTTTTTGAGACGGAGTTTCGCTCTTGTTACCCAGGCTGGAGTGCAATGGCGCGATCTTGGCTCACCGCAACCTCCGCCTCCTGGGTTCAGGCAATTCTCCTGCCTCAGCCTCCTGAGTAGCTGGGATTACAGGCACGCGCCACCGTGCCCAGCTAATTTTTTGTATTTTTAGTAGAGACGGGGTTTCACCATGTTGACCAGGATGGTCTCAATCTCTTGACCTCGTGATCCACCCGCCTCGGCCTCCCAAAGTGCTG
>CM052663.1:1624436-1640858 GCA_028533165.1 Leontopithecus rosalia
CGGCCAATATCAACTTAAATATTCTCCATAATATAGAAAATGTTTTAGTATTTAAGAAAGCACATCTTACATAATGTCTGACTCGACATTAAGAGGATTTCCTCTACATTCAGTGGTGGAGAAAATTAGCTTCATAAAAGTCATTTAGGATGAAATGAAAATGTTTTGGTTCCATATTTCAAGAAAGCAAAGTAATGAGTCTCTAGGATCATTAAAACTCTAAATTAAAAATTCCTCTGCTGAAACATTATTATTATTATTTTTAAATAGTGAAAAATATATTTAAAGCCAATAATATGCTGGGTAAGTTTGGGAAAAACAACTCATTAAGGGAGTGTGAATGTGACTAAAATATTTAACAAGCCTATTCACTACTGAAGATGAGCTGGTTCATGGTGAGCGGCTGTGTTTGCTGAAACAGAGAAGCAATGGGGAATTGAACTTGTTGAATTGTAGAAATCCCTTGTATTACTGTATGGCATCTGTGGGGCATCTTTCATTCATCCACGCACTCATTCATTTCACCAAGAATCTGTTAAGAGTCAGATCAATGAGATAAGGCCTTTGCCACCCATCTGGCAGGAAAATAAGGCACATTCAGATGTTAACCACAGAGGTCGGTATGGGCGTAGTGCATGAGACCTTAAGTAATTTTGAAATAGTCAAGTGCTCTCTTAACTTAGTTTCTCCCAGGACCAGACTCTGAAAAAGGGAGGATGTAAGCCAATCATTTGGGAGTTGATTCCAGGAAACACTACGGGTGGAGGGTGGAGAAGTGAGATAGGAAAGGAAGGAAGCCACTAAGGGGTGTGATACGGAGTGGGCTCCCCCTGAGGGTCCTGGAGGTGAGTCTCACAAAGACACCAGGTGCTGGCTCAGGAGTCAGGCCTGCTGGCCCCTGGTGACTGCTGGGGACACCAGGAAGGAAGGAGTTGGCCACACACCCCATGGACTTAAGACTTGTTTCTCAAACTCTCTACACGACATAAGACGCTAGGAATGCTGCTCGCACTTCCCTCAGTCTTCCTAGAAACAAACGAATAAAAGAAGCGCAGTTTTCTACTTCCACCCTCTTCAGCGTCTAGTCCTGTCCCTTCCAGCCCTGGTTTGGAAGAAGAGGATGAAAACAATCTTAAATGATCCGTTGTGCCTCTAATCTTTCGCCCAATAACCGCCAGGGCAGAGGTCGTGGGACGATGTCTGGAGCATGGTGAGTAAACGGCAGCCTCTGCTGGGTGAGGCGGGGAAGGCTCTGAAGAGGCGAGGGCTCTGCAAGGTGCACAGGCAGGCGTGGCTGGTCCTGCTGAGAACAGGATTCCAGGCCCGAGTGCACTCGGAACAGTAAACTGCCCTTTGTGCCTGGAGCCCAGGGTACCAGGGATGCTAGAAAAGAGGCCTAGAGTCAGATACGGCCAGACTGCATGCTGCAGGACTAGGAAGGGGGCTGTGAAGACATGCTTTCCTCTGAACTTGCTAATCACGCTGAACCCAAAGTCTCACAAAACCATGTAATAACAAGCTGGAGAGAAGGGAAGTTGTGGGTGGATAACATGGCCTCATCTTCTTTTTCCATAATAGAAAGCAAAAAATAATGAGTAATAAAGATGAATTTAAAATGGCAACAAGGCTGGACATGGGGCTCAAGCCTGTAATCCCAGCATTCTGGGGGGCCGAGGAGGGCAGATCACCTGAGGTCAGGGGTTTGGGAACAGCCTGGCCAACATGGTGAAAGTTCATCTCTACTAAAAATACAAAAATGATCCCGGTGTGGCAGCAGGCACATGTAATTCCAGCTACCCAGGAGGCTGAGGCAGAAGAATCGCTTGAACCTGGGAGGCAGAGGTTGCGGTGAGCTGAGATAATGCCACTGCACTCTGGCCTGGGCGACAGAGTGACATTCCATCTCAAAAAAATAATAATAATAAAAAACAAAATGAAAAATTAAAATTTAAATTTAAAAATGACAACACACTATGATATTTTAAATTAAGACCATTGAACACTGCTAAATAAGCTAAACATGATTGTAATTGGGACCAGGATTTGGGATAGGGAGGTGGAGACAGGAAAATGATGGACAATTTGGCTTTTAAAACTATGTGAATGGCTCACATCCGTAATTCCAGAGCTTTGAAACACTGAGGCAGGAGGATCACTCGAGACCCGGGAGTTGGATATCAGCCTAGACAATGTACTAAGGTCTCATCTCCACAAAGAAAAAAAGTTAGCCAGGCAAGGTGGCTCGCACCTATAGAATCAGCTACGTGGGAGGCTGAAGCAGAAGGACTGCTTGAACTCAGGCATTCAAAGCTGTAGAGAGGACTATAATTATGCCACTCCACTGCAGCCTGGGTGACAGAGCGAGATCCCATCTCACACAAAACAAACAAAAACTGTGAGCATGTCAAAGTTGATTAAATACAGAGATAAATCTCTGCATATAAAACATTTTATTTGGGAAGCAAGAATTCCAATTCAGGGCAAGCGCACAGGCGAGATAGATGCTCTTCAGTGTGTCTGAAGAACAAAGAGAAGGTTGGACATTTTACAAAAGGAGCCATGTTACGTATTGTTTTGAAAGAAAATTAATTGGCACTAGTAAAGTTTTGGCGAGCTGGCAAGCTCTGATTCGTGCGTGGCTGGCGGAACTGCAGCAAGTTCTTTCAGTAGCTATCAGATAAACTGGCTTCAGGCTTCAATAGCCAGCTTACAGTGGATTACATTATTGGAGCAATGTTTTTGCCCTGAGTGCCTTTTTCCCCCTGGCTCTTGACTCTGTTTTAGTTGGGTGTGACAAGAATGACCCAATCTATACGACCAACTTTCAAATATAACTTACTTTAAATAAAAGTAGAGATCATTGTGTTACAACCTCACGGCTGAATGCCTAAATTAGTGTAGTTCAGCAAAAAATGTTACTTGCATGATACTTTGTAAGGTATGTCCAGTTATCACCCGTGCTTTCCTCTAAGAGAGCCATTGTGGATTCTGACTGACAGGGAAAGCTCTGAAAAGTATCCTGGCTTCCTGTAAATTTATTAGAATTATAATCAACAAAGAATCGTAGCTGTTTACTGTGTTAAAAGTTTGCTGCAGCTGGGCACCGTCCTCATGCCTGTAGTCCCAGAACGTTGGGAAGCCGAGGCAGATGGATTACCTGAGGTCAGGGGTTCGAGACCAGCCTGGCCAACATGGTGAAACCCCGTCTCTACTAAAAATACAAAAAATTAGCTGGGTGTGGTGGCAGTCACCTGTAATCCGAGATACTCAGGAGGCTGAGGCAGGAGAATCACTTGAACTGGGGAGGGAGGAGGTTGCAGGGAGCCAAGATTGCACCATTGCCCTGCAACCTGGGTAACAGAATGACACTCTATCTAAAAAAAAAGTTTGCACCATTATCTGCTTTGTTTCTTTTCTTTTCTTTCTCTCTCTCTTTCTTTCTTTTCTTTCTTTTTTTCTTTTTTTTTTTTTTTTGAGATAGAGTCTCACCCTGTAGCCCAGGCTGGAATGCAGTGGCATGATCTCAGCTCCCTACAACCTCCGCCTCTTGGGTTCAAGCAATTCTCCTGCCTCAGCCTCCCAAGTAGGTGTGAGTACAGGCATGCACCACCACACCCAATTTTGTTTTGTATTTTTACAAAAAAATTGTTAATTGTTATTAACAATAACCCAATAATTTTTTGTATTTTTATTGGAGATGGGGTTTCACCATGTTAGCCAGGCTGGTCTCGAACCCCTGACCTCAGGTAATCCATCTGGTGTTAGCCAGCCAGTATGGTCTCAATCTCCTTAACTCGTGATTTGCCCACCTTGGCCTCCTGGGTTCAAGTGATTCTCCTGCCTCAGCCTCCTGAGTAGCTGGGATTACAGGTGCCTGCCACCATACCTGGCTACGTTTTTTTTTTTTTTTTTAGTAGAGGTGGGATTTCACCATGTTGGCCAGGCTAGGCTCGAACTCTTGACCTCAGGTGATCCACCCACCTTGGCCTTTCAAAGTGCTAGGATTACAGGCATGAGCCACGGCCCTGCTTAAATACTTTCTATAAACATAGTCACTTTGAAGATCACTAAAGGCTGTATTAGGAGAACAAAATTAACATTTGCCATTCCCTCCTTAGAATTCAGCAACTCCTTTGAAGTACTGAACTTTTTAATCTAACTGTAATTTGCAAGTTTGAATGCTAAAACTTTAAGGGAGAGAAGCCACTAGAAGTCTACACTTCATTTTGGGTTTTTACAATGGAAAGGACTAAACATTAAAATGTGTTCTAAGAAAAAAAATCAACAGCCAACCACTATTGTGTGAACTAATTTTGGAATTAATTTTTTTCTTGCCCATAGGTAAATGTTATTAACTCTTTACCTAGCCTCACCTCCACCCCACAACAGAAACCTTGACTGTCCACTGAGAAAACACAGCTGAGAGAGGCATCTTATTTCTAGCAGAAAGAGCATTCTTTGTTATTACTATTATATTGCTTTTTTTTTTTTTTTTGAGATGGAGTTTCGCTCTTGTTACCCAGGCTGTAGTGCAATGGCACGATCTCGGCTCACCGCAACCTCCGCCTCCTGGGTTCAGGCAATTCTCCTGCCCCAGCCTCCTGAGTAGCTGGGATTACAGGCACGCATCACCATGCCCAGCTAATTTTTTGTATCTTTAGTAGAGACGGGGTTTCACCATGTTGACCAGGATGGTCTCGATCTCGTGACCTCGTGATCCACCCACCTCAGCCTCCCAAAGTGCTGGGATTACAGGCTTGAGCCACCGCACCCGGCCTATATTGCATTTTTTATTTCCATGGGTATTTGGGGAACAGGTGGTATTTGGTTACATGAGTAAGTTCCTTCATGGTGATTTGTGAGATTTTGGTGCACCCATCCGCTGAGCAGTATACACTGGTACAGAGCATTTTTTTGAAGCTCTGCTCCACGGTTTTGTCAAGCACATGTCAATGTGCTCGTGTGGGTGAGGCTTTCCTGTAATGACTGCAAAAGGATTGGTGCTTTAAAGCCCTTTCATAATGTCAAATACAAATAAAGTAAAGAATTTTTTTTTAAGTTTCTATTTGGCCACACCTGTAATCCAGCACTTTGGGAGGCTGAGGAGGGCAGATCACCCGAGGTCTGGAGCTTGAGACCAGCCTGACCAACATGGAGAAACCCCGTCTCTGCTAAAAGTACAAAATTAGCCAGGTGTGGTGGTGCATGCCTGTGATCCCAGCTACTCTGGAGGCTGAGGAAGGAGAATCGCTTGAACCTGAGAGGTGGAGGTTGCGGTGAGCCCAGATCACACCATTGCACTCCAGCCTGGGCAATAAGAGCGAAACTCCATCTCAAAAAAAACAAAAACTTTCTAAATTTCTATCTGTGACAGTGTATCTGTCACTTACTGGACACTAGTCATTTGAAATGCAAAGATATCTCTTCATCTGGACTGTCATGAATAATAAATAATCTGTCAATAATTTGTTACGTAGTGTTTATTATCTCAGATTTAGAATAATAATGCCAACCAGGTACCAAGGGAGAGAGTTGCCCGAAGCTGGTTTATGTGATGTTGGTGGATTTCTGCCTTGTGACCGCCTCTCACACAATCTGCTGGGTAACTTTCGGTGCATATTTTCACAATGACCAACAAGAGTTGATCAAAGCCACATCCTATGGCCATGAGATAGCAGGAAGCTAAGTGACCTATACAGAAACTAATGGAGTTTTACATTTCAACATTGGCTACATTTGCTCTGTTAACAAAACACGTGAATTATCTCACTCTTTGCTACCAGGTACAAAGAAATAAGAATCGTGCTGCAAACTCCAGTAGATGAAGAACTTTAAGAACCCCAAGTAATGCATTCTTCTGCTGCTCTTTATGACCGTCACAAAGAGAAAAGGAAAGAACAAACAAAAAGAAAGGGTTGAAGCAGCATTTTCTTTGCAATAATAATAATTAACAATTTAGGCAAAGAGCAGGCTTGCCAACAATATCACATACTATTTGTATTGCAAGAGTTAAGTCTGTAGCTCCTTTTAAGACCACTGTAGCTGCCCAGTGGGTTCACCTCGCCCACTGCCTAGACAGAGCCAATTTACCAAGACAAGGGACTTGCAGTGGAGAAAAAGTAATTCACGCAGAGCGGGCTGTGTGGGAGCCCGAAGTTTTCTTATTACTCAAATCAGTCTCCCTGAACATTCAAGGACCAGAGTCTTTAAATTTGGTGGGTAGGGACTTGGAAAGTGGGGGTGCTGATTGGCCAGTTTGGAGGTGGAATCCCAGTGAGTTTTTCTTGCTGTTTTCCGCTCCTGGGTGGGATGGCAGAGCTGGTTGAGCCAGATGACTGGTCTAGATGGTGTCAGCTGATCCATGGAGTGCAGGGTCTGGAAAAGACCTCAAGCACTGATCTTAAGTTTTACAATAGTGATGTTATCTCCAGGAACAATTTGGGGAAGTTTAGACTGTTGGAGCCAGAGGCCGCATGACCCCTAAAATGTAATTTCTAATCTTGTCTAATCTGTTAGTCCTGCAAAGACTGACTGGTTGGCAGGCAAGAAGGGAGTCTTTTTGGGAAAGGGCTAATATCAATTTTGTTTCAGAGTCAAACCATGAACTGAATTCCTTCCCAAAGTTAGTTCAGCCTATGCCCAAGAATGAACAGGAACAGCTTAAAGGTTAGAAGCAAGATTTTTGACACAAATGTGATTTAGAAGTATCACGTCATGATCCTATAATGCAAGGTTTATAACATTAACAAATGACCTTATTTCCTTTAGGACAGGGGTCCCCAACCCCTGAGCCCTGGACTGGTACAGGTCTGGCCTGTTAGGGACTGGCCCACCCTCTGTTAGGAACTGGGCCACACAGCAGGAGGTGAGCAGCAGGCAAGCAAGCAAAGCTTCATCGGTATTTAGAGCAAATACCCGTCATGGCATTACCTGCCTGAGCTCTGCCTCCTGTCAGATCAGCAGCTGCATTAGATTCTGATAGGAATGTCCAGGCATGGTGGCACACGCCTATAATCCCAGCACTTTGAAAGGCCAAGGTGGGTGGATCACCTGAGGTCAGGAGTTCGAGACCAGCCTGGCCAACATGGTGAAACCCCATCTCTACTAAAAATACAAAAAACAACAACAACAAACAAAAAAAAAATTAGCCAGGGGTGATGGTAGGCACCTGTAATCCCAGCTACCTGGGAGGCTGAGGCAGGAAAATCACTTGAACCAGGAGACTGAGGTTGCAGTGAGCCAAGATCGAGTAATTGCACTCTAGTCTGGGCAAAAAGAGCAAAACTCCATCTCAAGAAAATAAAAATAAATTTTAAAAAAGATTCTCCTGGGAGCACAACTCCTATTGTGAACTGTGCATTCGAAGGATCTAGATTGTGTGCTCCTTATGAGAATCTAATGCCTGATGATTTCTCATTGTCTACCATCATCCCCAGATGGGACCCACTGCAGGAAAACAAGCCCAGGGCTCCCGCTGATTCCACATTATGATTAGTTGCATAATTATTTCAGTATATATCACAATGTGATCGTACCAGAAATAAACTGCACAGTTGCGTTTGAACTATCCCGACACCACCCCTCCCACCCTGCTTTGTGGCAAAGCTGTCTCCCACAGAACGAATCACCTGTGCTAAAAAGACGGGGGACCACTGCTTTCGGCACGGTCCCTAAAATTTGCAGCCTGTGTCACTAGGGGGCAGAGGTCTACTGCTTCAAGTAATCTAACACCCTACTTTCTTGAGACCCAATTTTAACCAGGAATTTCCCAGAAATACGTGTGTATGCTCATTAAAACGGCTAGACATAACAGGCTTGAAGAGGACGTAAGGCACCTTAAGAGCCCTTGCCTGGAAGGAGATTGGTGTCTGTTCCCTGCTGTGCCTGGATCCTAGGGAGGATCTGACACGAATTAGCTGCTCAACAAACATTGGTGGAGTGGATGGAGAATGAACAGGAGTCTTCCTGAAGTGGGTATAATATGGTATTCTCAATAATCACAACTTTTATCAATCTCAACAATAAATTACTAAATTCTACTCACGGGCTTTTTGTCTTAGAGGAAGATCCCTCAACAGACTTGCTTTATTCCATGAACATTCAGTCTGACCTGCATTGCAGAGTCCCTCTGGGGAAACTGAATTGGCCATATTTGGAATACGTCCTCCTTCAAGGGTATCAATGTGGATTAAAGTAAAATGCTAATTTGTATTTCCAGCAGTCTTCAATACATCAGGGAGAGGAGCAGATAGGAAAGGACAAGAATGGCTCTATGGCAAGAATAACATCGTTACGCTCAATAAGCTTGGAAACCAGCAGTTTCTAGTTTCTTTTGCCAACATATGCTCAGTGCTGACTGCAGGTTTCCTTTTTATCCTGTTGGATAGGCCTCACTTTTCTTACTTTAAAATGAGGACAATATTACCTGCCTCCTAGGGTCATTGTATCAGTGAGCTGCTACCTGTAAACTGCCTAGCACAGTCCTTAGCAACTCTCACCCAGCTTTAATCAATATTCTAGACTGGGACTAGATAGACAATGCACTCTGGGAGTGTCTTAGTCAATTTCGGCGGCTCTAACAGAATATTAGACTTCGGTAATGAATGAACAGCAGAAATTGCTCATTGTCTCGCAGCCTGGGAAGCCTGAGATCAAGGGACCAGCAGATTTGGTGTCTGCCTCACAGATGGTGACTTCCTGCTGTGTCTTTACGTGGCCGAAGGGGGCAAGCAAACTCCCTCTGGCCTCTTTAATGTGGGCACTAATTCCATCCCTGAGGGCTCTGCCCTCACGACTTAATCGCTTCCTCAGAGGCCCCACCTCTTACAACTATCACACTGGAGATTAAGTTTCAACATATAATTTGGGGGAACACAAATACTCAAACCATAAGGCGGATACTCAGTAACTTTGCTCACGTGAAAATTCTAGTTAAGTGATGGAACTGAACTTTGACCCCAGGTCCTCCAATCTTAAAACCCATACCTTTTAAATTGTCCTGAAATACTAGCTCTTTTTGTATTAAGAAAACCTGTTATGACTTGTTTTCCCCATCAAAATGTTACTCTTTCATCTTCTGTTCACAGTTTCATCTGTTTTGTTCCTTTTGAAATTTTCTTTGAGTGGTTCTTAACGTTTCTGAGTTTGTATATTCTTTGAACATCTAATAGAAGTTCTGCACCATCTCTACCTCCCAAAAAAAATGCCAGGTAAGAAGGTTACATACTCACCAAAATCTTGCATCGAATATAGACCATAAAAGTCTATTCTAAATCCTCTTTTTCTAAAGACCTTATTTTTATAAAAATCACTTTTCAATGTTCAATTGGTACCTCAATAAGAGCTATGTCAAAAGCAAAACTATTTAATGTCTGTTTTAAATTTAAAAACTTTTTTTTAAACAGAATCTCACTGTATTGCCCAGGCTGAAATGCAGTGGCACGATCTTGGCTCACTGCAACCTTCACCTCCCAGTTCAAGTGATTTTCCTGTCTCACCTTCCCAAGTAGCTGGGATTACAGGTATGTGCCACAACTACCAGCTAATTTTTTTTTTAAATTTTTAGTAGAGATGGGGTTTTGCCGTTTTGGCCAGGCTTGTCTCAAACTCCTGACCTCAAGTGATCCACCTGCCTCAGCCTCCCAAAGTTCTGGGATTCCAGATGTGAGCCACCATCCCCAACCTGAATTTTAAATTTTCTAAGAACTCCAGCTTGTAGAAAAATTGAAATATAGAGCAAAGGAAAATGAGCTAGCAATTACTTTTTTCCCTCAGGATTAAAGATAGAGTATACAAAATTTAGTATGACTTTTGAATCATGTTACATATATAATTTTATACTTTTTCAGGTAGCATTATATATAAACATTTCTCAATTTTATGCATGAAAATAACTGCATCAGACTCCCTAAAATATGAACATTTTTTCCTGTTTAGGTTGTTTTTCATTTTTTTGAGATAAATTTTTAAATATTTGATGTTGCTCTTTGAATTAGTCACAGTATGAGATCACTGAATCTAATGTATGCTTTTTAAAAGGCTTGTTGCTACATTCTGACAAACTGTTTCCCAAATGAAAACATTGCTTTTACTTCTCTGTAGGCAGTTCAGGCATGTGTAAATAGATGCACAATTTTCTTACGCACAAATTTCCATATTTGTGATTTTGTTAATAACACCAGCTTAAATTTCAGTTTCTGCGTATGTGTAGCAAAAAATTTGACCTGGTCCTGAGAGGTTCTCTCTAAACCCTGGAATTTCTGGAACGACAGGAGTGCCTTCGTTTTTCGTGTTCACTGTCCTGCAGACCAGACCTACAGGTTTATGCTAGCAAGTTAGCAAGTTAGCAAGTTGACTCAAGGCAGTTCCATTGGGCCATGTGATATCAGCCCAACCTTTGTAGGGGGAGACTGAGTTCAACCACTGGGCAATCAATCAATCAATCATGTCTACAAATGAAGCCCCAGCAAAAACTCTGGACATTGAAGTTAGGGACGCTTTTCTGGTTGGCAATACTGAGCGTATTGCCATACCTCAATGCCAAGAGAGGAGCATGTCCTGCAGTCAACAGAAGCTTTGCATTTGGAACCTTTCCTTAAATATTCAATACATGATAATATATCAGAATTAACCAGTCCCTACACATGGACATATGAACAAATATGATCCTTAGAATAACAACACAATAAAACACAATAAAACAATTTATTTGTATTGTGATTTTTATTCGAAACACAATAAAACGATTTATTTGTATTGCGATTTTCAGTTTTCAGTACTTTTACATTCCTTGTTTTATTCACTACTGCAGACGCTCCTGAGGCTGACCTGCCTCTGGTGGCAGTCACTGTCCATTGCTTTTTCTGGAGTTCGCTTTTGCTTCTTTGTCTGAATATTCAAAAAGTAGGTCAAATCAATTTAGTGCCAGACTTAACGCTACGGGACTGTCAACCTTCAACCCTCTCTGAGAATAAGAATAAGCTGAGGAGCTTAAAAATAACACTGCAGAGGCTTGGGTCCCACCCACAGAGGCTCCAGTTCAATTTGCCTGAGGTACAGCCTCGGCACCAGTATTTTTAGAGTTCCTTAGGTGATGTTAAAGTACAGTCAGGAGCAAGAGTCAAGCTCTCACGTATGATAAATTCAAGAACTAAAATCTAAGGCTCTAAGTGAAGTAAAGTAAGTTAGCACCTACTTTTTAAAAATAACCACACCTCATATGTTTAAAATAATTATTTAATATTTAATGCAAAGGCTTCAGCAATGAGATTAACTAAACAAGGCTTACCTGTGTAGCCCCCGGCACCTGTATGAAACAAAGCACATGTAGACAGTAAGCCTGGGCGGTGGGCCTCGGTGGCTCACGCCTGTAATCCCAGCATTTTGGGAGGCCGAAGTGGGAGGGTCACTTGAAGTCAGAAGTTTAAGACCAGCCTGGCCAACATGGTGAAACCCCAATTCTACCAAAAATACAAAAATTAGCCAGGTCCAGTGGCATACACCTTAGTCCCAGCCACTTGGGAGGCTGAGGAGGACAATCCCTTGAACCCAGGAAGTGGAGGTTGTAGTGAGCTGAGATCATGGCACTGCACTCCAGCCTGGGCGTCTCAAAAAAAAAAAGTAAGTAAGACTGGGAGAAACCTTCCAAATTGGTGGGATAAGGACCCCTTAATATCTGTTCCTCCAGATAGCAATGTGAACAGATTCAACAGGGTCAGAATCAACATCTTCACAACTCCGAAAATGAGCCAGAGGCTCACAACCATCTGAGAAATATTTATTTGAGAACATAGCTGAATTTCAGCAGAAACTGAGCTGCATGGCGTTGTAAGCAGCCTTATTTCCATCTCTCTCTGTCCAGCCCCAAGGCAGCCTTGAAAGGCCGCAGCCTAGCAGCTGCTCCGGCTTTGAAAGTCAGCTGCCTCCGAGGGAGCAGGACGATGATGGTGCTCTCAGCAAGCCTGATCTCAAGACACAGCTGGGGAAAGCAAGACCCTGGCCACAAATATTAAAAGGAAAATCCAGGGAACGAGCTATCCATAGGAGACTTTGAATATGTACAAGATATCTTAGGAAAAATGAAGACCCACACACGTACAAGGCTGTGTAACCAGTAAAATCTCTCACCTGGAGGCAACCTTGAGGACTTACGCAAACAGGAGGTCAAGGTTAAGGCAGAGGTGCAAACTGCCAGAGCGCAGCAGGTGTGCCTCACTGTACACTCAGAGCCCCTGGTGAGAGTAGCAGACACTGGCTCAAGGCCTTCAGGGAAGTTTCTGTCTAATTATTAACTGACCCCTAAGCTAACCAGGCCCAAACTTCAGAGGCCACAGAGAACAGAGAACAGAAACTACAGAATTAGTTTAGAAAAGACTGTAAACAAACAAAAACAACAACAGACCCGGGGAACTGAGACGGAAAAACTGATTTTAAGAGTTGCCACATTATATTAACGTTTTCATTAATAGATTTTCTTTTGTAGAGCCATTTTAGGTTTAATAAAAATTAAGCAGCTAATATAGAGTTCACACAGCATCCTTGTTCCTTCTTTTTTCTTTCTTTCTTTTTTTTTTTTTTTTTTTTTGAGAAGGAGTTTTGCTCTGTTGCCCAGGCTGGGATACAGTGTTGCAATCTCGACTCACTGCAACCTCCACCTCCCAGGTTCAAGCAATTTTTTTGCCTCAGTCTCCTGAGTAGCTGAGACTACAGGTACCTACCACCACGCCCAGCTAATTTTTGTATTTTTAGTAGAGATGGGGTTTCACCATGTTGGCCAGGATGGTCTCAAATTCCTGAGCTCAAGTGGTTCTCCTGCCTCGGCCTCCCAAAGTGCTGGAATTAGAGGCATGAGCCCCCACACCAGGCTAGCTCCCCTGTTCTTAACAATGAATTAGTGTGATATATGTGTTATAATTGATGAGCCAATATTGATATATTATTACTAACTGAAGACCATAATCTACATTAGGGTTCACTCCTTTTATTTTATTTATTTATCGTTTTCCTTTTTGGCACAGGGTCTCCAGCCATTGCTCAGGCTGATGTGCAGTGACATAATCATAGTTCACTGCAGCCTCAAACTCCTGGCTTCAAGCAATCCTCCTGCCTCAGCCTCTTGAATAGCTAGGACCACAGGTGTGTGCACACCACACCTAGCTAACTTGCTTTTTCTTTCCAGAAATGAGGTCTCATTATGTTGCCCAGGCTGGTCTTGAACTCCTGGGCTCAAGCAGTCCTCACATTTCAGCCTCCCAAAGTGTTGGGATTACAGGCATGAACCACAACACCTGGCCCTTTTATTTTTTATTTATTTTTTATTTTTTAGACTCCTGGCAAGTTGTGAAAGGTTCCCTCTTTACATCCTATGAGTTTTGACAAATGTCTAATGACATGAATCCACCATTAGAGTATTATACAGAATAGTTTCACTGCCCTGAAGCTCCACTGTGCTCCACCTATTCATTCCTATTCCCTTCACTGAAATACTGACAACTGCTGATTTTTTTTACTGCTTTTTTTCTATCCTTCCTCCAGCAATTTATTTGTCCATCCTCAACAGTGTACAGCTCAGGTGGGGTCTGACCACTCTCTCTTCCAAAAAGGTCAAAATAAGGGTTCTCTCAATACTGTGAAAATGACCACACTGCCCAAAGCAACCTACAGATTCTATGCAATTCCCATTAAAAAATGCCAACATTATTTTTTCACAGAATCAGAAAAAATAAACCATCCTAAATTTCACATGGAACCAAAAAAGAGCCCACATAGCCAAAGCAATCATAAGCCATAAAGAACAAATCTGGAAGCATCACATTACCAGACTTCAAGTTATACTACAAGGCTATCATTACCAAAACAGCATGGTACTGGTGTACAAATAAGCACATAGACCAATGGAACAGAATAGGGAGCCCAGAAATAAAACCAAAAACAACCAAACGACCTTTGACAAAGCATGAAAAACATAAATTGGGCATTTAATATACGGTGCTGAAATAATGGCAAGTAGCACATAGAAGAATAAAACTGGATCCTCACCTCTCACCTTATACAAAAAAAGCACATCAAATACTGAAAGCTAAGTCTCAAAACCATAAAAATTCTAGAAGATAACCTTAGAAAAACTCATGTGGACATCAGCGTAGGCAAAGAATTCATGACTAAAACCCCAAAAGCAAGTGCAACAAAACCAAAATAAATAGGACCTCATTAAATTAAAAAGCTTCTGCACAGCAAAATAAATAATCATCAGATTAAACAGACAAATCACAAAATGGGAGAAAGTATTTGTAAACTGTGCATCCGACAAAGAGCTAGCATCCAGAAACTCCAAGGAACTCAAACAAATCAGCAAGAAAAAAGGCAAATAATCCTATCAAAAAGCAGGCAAATAACATGAGCCAACATTTCCTCAAAGAAGATACACAATCAGTGCTTCTGTGGTCGCAATTTAAAACAGAAGAAGATACACAAATGGCCAAGAAACATAGGAAAAAATGCTCAACATCACTAATCAGGGAAATGCAAAGTAAACCACAATTAGATGCCAGCTTACCCCTGGAAGAATGGCCATTACTAAAAAGTCACAAAACAATACATGTTGGTGTGGATAAAGGGATTGTTTACACACTGCTGGTGGGAATGTAACTAGTACAACCTCTATGGGAAACAGTATGGAGATTCTTTAAAGAACTAAAGGTAGTTCAACCACTCGCTCCAGCCATCCATACACTATTGGGTCTCCTCTACCCAGAGGAAAAAGAAGTCATTATGTGAAAAATATATATGTTTTCTGCAGCCCAATTCAGAATTGCAAAGATATGGAACCAACCTAAGTGTGCATCAACCCATGAGTGAATAAAGAAAATATGGTATATATATACCGTGGAATGCTACTCAGCCATACAAAGGAATGGAATAACGTCTTTTGCAGCAGCTTGGATGGAGCTGGAAGTCACTATTATAAGTGAAGTAACTCAGGAATGAAAAACCAAACACGAGAAGTTCTCACTTACAAGTGGGTGGGGAGCTATTAATTCGCAAAGGTATGCAGAGTGATACAATGGACTTGGTAGACTCCGAAGTGGGAGAGGGAAGGACGGATGCAATATAAAAAGCTACATTTTAGGTACAATGCAGTCTATTCTGCTGACAGTACACTAAAACCTCAGAATTTACCACTGTATAATTCATCCATGTAACCAAAAACCACATGTACTTCAAAAGCTGTTGGAATAAACGATAATAATAATAAATAAACAAGAGTTCTCTGCCCAGGGCACGAAGCTGACCTGGGCACACCAGGGGAGGAACCACCTACTCTCAGGCCTGAAGGAGGTGCTGCTGGGCTGCCAGCACTTTAGGAAGGAACCAGACCCAAGCCACATTCACTGGCATGGGGTAAGGGGCAGGGGTAGGGTGGGGGGCAGGAGTGACATAGTCCCATCTGTCCTGGCACAGTGCCATTCTCATATGCAATGGGTAGTCAGTGCACACATGTTGGCCCCCAACTCACAAAGCACATGCATGGAAATGAAAATGGTTTGGGGAGGCTGGAGGGTGGCCCTCCAGCTAGCGTTCTGCCTCCTGATCACATATGGGCTTGCTCCTGCTGTAGCCAGGAGTTGTGGGCATAGTGTCCATGTAGCTGTCCATTCACATCAGGATGCACTTCTGCTCAAAATTGTCCAGAGATCCCCCACCCCACCTTCTCGATGCGCTTCCAGCAGCACCTGTCTGTAGGTGCCATGCAATCTGCACCTTCACTTGCTCCACAACCAGCCCCAGGTCAAACCTCCTGCTGCTTGAGCCCCTGAAATCCAAGCAGAAGCTACCCTCCATGGCTCTGCAAAGTCAACCAGACAGGCTGCCTGTGCCCACCTGCTCTTTTCACTGTTTCCATGGCTTTGCCTTTCCTGGAATGTGATGTAGTTGGGGCCATACAGTATTTAGCCTTCTCGCACTGGCTTCTTTCACTTAGCAATGTGTTTAAGGTTTCTCCACATCTTGGTTTAATGGCTCATTTTCTTTTTATTGTTAAATAATATGCTATTATATGAATGCACCATACTTTGTTTATCCATTTACCTATGGAAGGATATATTGTTTGATTCCAGTTCTTTGCCATTATGAATATAAACATTTGTGTACAAGTTGTGTAAGTAGCATAAAGATGTAAACAGCAGACATGGGGGACTCCAACGAGGAGGAGAGAGAGGGGAACACGGATTGCAAAACTACTGATTGGGTATTGTGTCCATGATTTGGGTGACAGGTTCAGCAGAAGCCCAAACCTCAGCATTACACAATATGTCCATATAAAGATTGGCATATATACCCCCGAATCAAAATTGTTTTAAATGCCATGGTGGAGAGCAAATTAAGAACATAAGTTTTTAACTCATTTGGGGAAATACTTAGGAA
>CM052663.1:1641358-1690766 GCA_028533165.1 Leontopithecus rosalia
TTTGCTTCTTTATGGGCAAGCTTAAGAGTTCTTTGAGCTGGGCTTGCTGGCTCACTCCTATAATCCCAACTCTTTGGGAAGCTGAGACACGTGGACCACTTGAGCCCAGAAATTTAAGACCAGTCTGGGCAACACAGTGAGACTCTACAAAACTAAAAAAAACTACAAAAGAATTAGTTGTACTCCAAATTACTCGGGAGATCACTTGAGCCCAAGAGGCAGAGGTTACACTGAACCAAGATTGCACCACTACACTCCAGGCTGGGCAACAGATGACACCCTGTCTCAAAAGAAGGGGTGTGGGTTATTTGTATATATTTTGGTTGCAAGTTCTTTATGAGATATATGTTCCATAAACATTGTCACCCACTCTGAAGCTTGTCTTTTCATTCTCTCAACAGTATTTTTCACAAACCAGACATTTTAAATGTTAACAAAGTCCAATTCATCCATTTTTTTTCTTTCGTGGATAGTGCTTTCGGTATTGCACTAAGTCATCTCCCATTTAGATTTTCTCTGTTATCTTCTAGAAGTTATAAAAATATAAAGTTTCTACAGTTTACACTTAGGTCTATGATCCATTTTGAGTTAATTCTTTTTGAAAGGTCTAGAGTTTGTATCTAGCTTTATTCATGTATTTTACATGAGGTGTCTAGTTGCTCTAGCTGTCTTTTTCTGGTTTTGATATTAAGAAAATGCTACCTCACAGAGTGAATTCAGAAGAATTCCCTCTATTTCTATTTTCTGGAAGAGAATGTAAATAATTGCTATGATTTGTCACTTAATTCTTTGGTAGAACTTACCAGTAAAACCATCTGGGCCTGATGCTATCATGTTGGAAGCGTATTGGCTGTTTATTTAATTCCTTTAATAAATAAGACCTAATCATAATACCTATTTTTCCCTGAATGAGTTTTGTTAGATTATGCCTTTAAAATAATTGTCCATTTCATCTAGGTTCTCAAATTTGTGGGCATAGCACTCTTTATAATATTCCTTTATTATTCTTTTTATGTCCACGGTGTCAGTAGTGATGGCCGCTCTTTCGTTTCTTATATTAGTATTTTGTACTGTTTCTTTTTGTCTTGGTTAGCCTGGCTACAGTTTTATCAATTTAATTGATCTTATCACAGAAACAGCTTTTGGTTTTGTTGATTTTCTCCTTTCAATTTCATTAATTTTTGGTCTAATTTTATTTCTTTTCTTCTGCTTGCTCTAGGTTTATATTCTTCTTTCTCTAGTTTTCTATGATGAGAGCTTAGATTATTGAATTTTGATCTTCTTCTTTTTTTACCATATGTATTGATTGCTGTAAATTTTCCTGTAAACATTGTGTTTACTACATTCCTCAGATTTTATTAAGTTGAATTATTATTTTATTTAGTTCGAAATACATTTTAATTTCTCTTGTGACTCGTCCTTTGACCTATGTGTTATTTAGAATTGCATTGTTTGGTCTCCAAATACTTAGAATTTTTCAGTTATATTTCTATTGTTGATTTCTAGTTCAATTCTATTATGATGTAAGAATATGTTGTGTGATTCGTATTTGCTGAAATTTCTTAAGGTGTTTTATGACTCAGAATATGATTGATCATCACCATAGTCATGGTAAGTGTCCATGTGAGACTGAAAAGAATGTACATTCTGCTGTTGTTCAATGATGTGTCAGTTTGATCCTGTTTATTGATAGACGTCTTCAGTTGAACTAGATCCTTGCTGAATTTCTGCCTCTTAATCTGTCAGTTATAATAGAGAGATTATAACTGATAGATAAAAAGTCTTCTAATATAATCAGAGATTTGTCTACTTTTTTCTATTAGTTTCAGTCCCATATAACTTGATAGTTTGTTGTTAGGTGCATACACATTAAAGATGTTATATCTTCTTGGATAATTGATTCCTTTACCATTATGTAATTATGCTCTTTATTCCAGATAAATATCTACCCCAGCTCTCTTTTGTTTAGTGTTTGCATGATATATTTTTCTTCATCCTTTTAACATATCTGTGTCATCACAAAGTGGATTTCATGTAAGCAACATATAATTGAGAGATTTTTTTTAACACACTCCGTCTGTCTCCATTTCTTAGCTGGCATATTTAGACCATTCACATTTAAAGTGATTGATATCGTTGAGTTAATATCTACTCTATTTGTTATTCTTTTATATTTCTGGAATTTGTTCTTTTTTTGGTCATGCCCTCTTTTTCTGCACTATAATATTTTACATGTTCACTTTCCAACAAAAATTGTTATGAGACATGCAAATAAACAGGAAGTACAGCCTATGCATAGGAAAAAATGCAGTTAACAGAAAGTTTTTCCAAGGAAGCTCAGATATTGTACTTTATTGCTAATATAGTACTGATAGAGCATTTTACTGCTAAAAGACTTTAAATCTGCTATTATAAATATGTCAAAAACTTATAGACTACAATTCCTCAAGAAATAATGTATGACAACGTTGCCTTACCAGATGAGAAATATCAAAAAACAGAGAGAAATTGTAGAAATGAACCAAATAGAAATTCTGGAATTGAGAAGTATAGTAACTGAAAGAAAAAATTCACAGAAAAGACTCAACAGCAGACCTGAATGGCATAAGAAAGACTCAGAAAAGCTGAAGACAATCAAAGGAGATTATTCAAACTGAGGAAGACAAAGAATAAGGGTAAAGAAAATAAAGAAAGTCAGAAACCTGTGTAACACCATCAAATATACCAGCATACATGTATTGGAGTTCCTTAGAAAGGAAAAGAAGAAAAAAGGGAGGCAAAAATAGTATTTAGAGAAATAAAGCTGAAAATTACTTTATTATTAAATTTTAGAGAAATTCATGTAAAAATTTATCTAGACAACTAAGAAACTACAAATTCCAAATAGGATAAATTTAAATAAACTTACATTATAGTCAAACTGCATCATAGTCAAACTGTTAAAAGACAAAGACCAAAATAGAACCTGGAAAGCAGCAAGAGAAAAATGATACATTATATACAAATGATTCTCAATGAGATTAACAGTTGATTTATCATCCAAAACTATAAAAGCCAGAAGACAGTGGGTGACATATGTAAAACTGCTGAAAGAGAACAACTGCCAACCAAAAATTCTGTATGCAGCAAGACTATTCTTCAAAATGTAGAAGAAATGAAGATATTCTCAGACAAACAAATGAAAATTTATCACTAGCAGCCCTGCTGTATGAGAAATACTAAAGGAAGCCCTTCAAGCTGAAATGAAGGACATTAGACAGTAACTCAAATCCACATGAATAAATAAAATGGGCTGATACAGGTAGCTACATAAGCAAACATAAAAGACAGTACACATATGACCCTTTTCTTCTCCAATCTGATTTAAAAGATAATTGCATATAGCAATAATTTTTAAAATGTATTGATGAGTTTGTCATGGATAAGGTAATTTGAACGATAATCACAGCACAAAGGAGGTGGGGGAGGAAAGAGTGTTATTTTTGGGTGAAGTTTTTGTGTGCTACTGAAATTAAGATTTTTTAAAATAGGGTGCTAGTTGTAATATCCAGGGCACCACTGAGAAAAGAACTCCAAAAAGTATTTAAAAAAAAAAACGAGGTAAAATGTAAAATATTGAGTAAAATAGTGAGAAGTCAATCAAGAAGTAAAAAGTATAGTAAAATGAGACAACAGGAAACGTCTAACAAGAAAGAGAAACTGATGGGATGTAACATGTAAGAAAATCACATAGCCAATTGCTAGAAGTAAATCTTACCTCATTGGGAATTATGTTAAATGAAAATGGATTAAACAGTATAATAAAACGGGAGAGAAAAAATAATAGAACTATAATAAAAAGGCAAACTAGGCTTTAAAAAAGAAAAAAAACATGCTCCAACTACATGCTATATACAAGAGATACATTTGAGGGTCAAAGACGCAAATTGGTTGAAAGTAAATGTGGGAAACGATCTTGTAAGAGAATAGTAACCAAACTAAAGATGGAGTGGCTATATTAATATGAGACAAAATGATATTTAGACAAAAGCTGTTTCTAGAAGTAAAGGATATTTTTAATGACTAAAGCGTCAATCAGGAAAACATAATTATAGACAAGGAAATAATTTAGTAAGGAATAGGTAAATTCATATAGACAGAAAGGTTGCCAGAGACTGGCAGGAGAAAATGGGCATAAAGTTTTCTTTGAGTTATTATAAAATGTCTAAAATTTGAATACACTGTTAATCTACTGTATCTGTGAATACACTTAAAACTACTAAACTGTACATTTTAAAAGAGTAGATTTTCCACCATATGAGTTATATCACAATAAAGTTGTTTTTTTCTTTTAAAGCAGACTTCCAGGATGTTGCTGTAGTCCTGTTGTTGACTTTAAGGTAAATAAGGGAGTCTGGGATAGTGTATGTATAAGGTCAGCTTCATTGTTCTCAATGATTCTGGTCTGAAACACTGTGAATAAAACTGACTCCATTCCTCTTTGGTAAATAATAGCTAATGGCCTAAATAATGTTATTATTTGGTAAATAATAGCTAATGGTTGCCACATGTTTCAGTTGTTGACTAGGAGTAAGAGGGCAAGACATGGAAAACTTACACCTTCTGTAGAAAAAAGCATACTGAACCAGTGATTGAAAGACCAACTGTTTGTCTGGTATTACCTTACAATCTCCCTAAGTCACCTCTGACTGAGAAGTTGATTTTCTTCCCAGTCATTTACTGGGAAAATGGAGGCTGAGGGTCCACTGCGATTCTGAGAGGCCTCCAGGGCTCACCATTTCTGGTGGGTGTTGCTCGTGTGGAGATTGTATCAACAGCATATTTTCAACTATTTTCAAATAACCAGATGCCAAGTACTGCTCTATAAAAGGCACACCTTTTATAAAAGAAGTAATGTACTTGAAACTTACTTACCTCAATGAAAGTGAATTTCTAGATTTCTAGAACATGTGGAAGTATCTACATAATATGTCATGTGCATGGGAGGCTTTCTTATTTCCCTTGCTAACTGTCTCCACTGGTTTTAATACCAAAGTTGTTGAGACATCAAGTCATAAACCTGGCAGAGAAGTGAATTTATATTTGGAATAAGGTCATGTGATAATGCTGTGTTACGGAAATATCTTCTGTTGCAAGGGTCGACTATGTACTATATCCTATTTTGCAGTTGTAATGGTAGAAGGAGCAGTATTTTGATGTCTCTTGGTTGTCTATGAAAATCAACAATCCAAGTGGCTTCAAGGTTTCTATTAACTTTTTATGAGCCCTAGTCATGCACTAAGATTTCAACTAATAGTGGAACCATTTGGTACATTGGAAATAATAGTTCTGTACTCACTAATAATTTGATAATAGAACTTTTTTATATTGTTGCATGTTTACAATCAAAGCAATGGTAAATCAAGCTTCGTATAAAACTACTGGGTCTTAGGAAGTAGAATCCCTCGTGAGGTAGATTTATCTTCATTTAATCTGCAATGCAGCAGAAAGTTATTGCAAAGAGCAACATTCCAGATCTAAAGTGTCAATCTCTGGCTTCCATCATGCTCTGCCCAAATGCAGTCTCTCACGAGCTCATACAATTCCTCTACCTAAACCCTTTCCGTTTCCTAAATCTCTACTATGCTTTTGTTTCTTCACAGCATTATTTCCAAAACGATATTACCATTGCTTAATTGTCTATTCCCTTCCACCTCCACTACCAAACTTTATATGCAGACATTTTCTTGTTCACCACCACTGAGGAGAACAGCGCCTGCACACGGTGAGCACAAAGAACATTATTTGCTGAGTGAATAAATAAAAGTTCACTTGAGGCTGTGAACACAAAAAGTAGCAACCTTTCCTAGCTCCCTAGCGATGAGGAAATGTGAATGTACGTGAATCGTACGTGAATCATAGTTCTTCACCAGGTTGGAATTCGGTCTGGCTTCCGGCCTCAGGCAAACTCTTGTCTTCTCTGAGGGCTTCTTATGGGCATCCCTGACTCTGGTCTAGAGGATCCTGCTTGTCAGATTCAGGTTTTCTGGAACCCAAACATGTGACATGCACTGCAGAAAGTCTCAGATTCTAACAAAAGATTTAATGCAAGTTGATTTGTTTCAGCTCAGAGAGGAACAGAAACAGACAGAGGTGCAACTGGCAGCAGTTCATATTTGGGGAAGAGAGTGATGGCTTCTATCTAAATGCTTGTGTTATTTTAAACCTCTCTCAGAACTGCACACTATTTTAAAACCTCGTGGTAAGTGACGCTTGCCTGGTACAATCCCATCTGCTTCTCTCTGTCTTCCAGAGCAGCTGGGTGTTGCTACAGGAAATTACAAACTGAGCTGAATGGTTTCACTTTAAATTCATGACCACAAAACTGAAATGGGCCCTCACTGCTACCCAGGAATCCTAGTGTTTCTTTAGTAAGATAATGTTCCCATTTCCGCAGGCAACTGTTTCCAACCCTTTTTTCCTTTCTAATCTCTCACCCACGGTTGTCTCATTGAGACTCCAGAAGCCATGAAACTAAGCACCTGTCTACCTTTCACCACCATGCTAAACGCCTAGCCCCGCCTTCCCCAACCCCTTCTCATTCAGCTATAGGAGAAGAAATATTTTTCCTTGTTACAGGCTGTTGAGTCCCCGCCCACAACCCCCAACACCCCCAACTACCAAATTCCTACGTTGAAATTCTAACCTCTTAGAACCTCAGAATGGGGCTGTATTTGGAGACGGGTGTTTAAAGAGGTAAAGTTAAAATGAGGTCATGAGGGTAGGCTCTACTCCAATAGGCTTGGTGCCCTTATAGGAGGAAATTTGAGCACAGACACATGAAGGGGAGGCGATGTGAAGACCTGGGAGAAGACGCCACCTACAAGCCGAGGGACGAAGCCTGCATAGATGCTTCCCTCGCAGCCCTCAGAAAGAACCAACCCCACCAACACCTTGATCTTGGACCTTCGGCCTCCAGAACCGTGACACAGTTCATGCTTTTGTCCATGTCACCCAGGTTGGGGACCTGATTACGACAGCCCCAGCAAACTGACCCACTCCTAGTATCAAGGGACAATCTCATGATCTGCAGTTTGGTGCATCTGTGGACCTGTCTCCCCTAGACAGCGCCTTCTGTGTACTGTCTCTTGAATCAGCAACTTCTTCACATTTTCCAGATCGCTCCTCGCCACTGCAGCTTCCCGTTTTCCAGATCCCTCCTCGCCACTGTAGCAACCATCTCTTGATCCTTTGTCCAGCCACCTCTGAAATGCTTTCTGTCTGCACATGTGCTGACTTGGCCTCCTCGGTTCGCCTTCCCCCTGAGGAAACCCCATGTAGCTCCAGCCTTGATCACACCACCCAGCCTTGCCAAGCCCATTGGCTTCCCTGCCTCTCTGTACAGTGGGAACGTCTCTGCCCTCATCTTGGGCAGTCTCTCAGTGGCATCCAACACAGCTGCCTGGTCCCATTCCAGAAACACTCTCTCCCTTAGCTCCTGGGCACCACCCTCTGTTATTTTCCTCCTACCTCGTCGATCTTCCTTAATCTTCTTTGCCAGCTTTCTTCAGGAATAGACCCTTGGTGCTCTTTTCTCTCTACACATTCCTCAAAGGTGGTTTCATCTTAGCTTATGTCTTAAATATCAACTATATCAGATGCCTCTTAAACTTATCATTTTAGCCCAGAACACTCCTCTGAAGTCCAGACTCATATGTTTGACTGCTTGCTTGCCTTTTCTGTTTAAATATATCTGTAAACGTTCAAACTGGGATGATTGATTTTTCCCCTAAGCATATCCCTCTTCCCCAATCTTTCCCACTGTCCTTCTAATATCTCAGGTCAAGGCCTCATGATCTATCTTGATCCCCATCTGTTATTACCCACTATAACCAATCAATCAGTAATTCTGTTGATTTTACCCTTAAAACATTTATGGAATCATCTACCACTGTCTCTCCCACTACCATTCACTGGTGTAGGTCACTGGTTCTTCTCATTATAGGGTTTGTGATCATGTCAACAACTTAGTAACAGGTCTCTCCCCTACTCAAATCAGTTCCCACACAGAAACCAGAGTAAAATTCTTAGTACCTAAATGGGGTCATGTCCTTTCCCTCCTTCAAATCCCCAAGCAGCTTCTCGTTGCACGTAAATTAAAACCCCGACTCACAGAACGCAGCGCGATGCCCACCTGGATGGCCTCCTTCCTGCCCCTCCATCTGCCTCAGGCTCCAGATGGGTCCCTTGGTCCCTTTCAGCAGTCCATGGCCACTCTGCACACTGCCAGCTTCTCTGCCTCTTGCAAGGCTGGGTTTATAAGTTGCGTTCTCAGAGAGGACTTCCTGGCCATCCTCCACAGCAGGTTTCCCTCTGCTTCTCTTTCCCAGTGCCCTGATTTGGTTTTCTCTGCGTTACATGTGTCACCATTTTTAGTCATTTTGTTTATGCCATTATGGATTTTATCATCTCCACCAGACTGTAAGTTTCACAAAAGTACGGAGCATGTTTGTCCAGCTTGTCATTTTAACCCTGGTACCGTCACAGAGTCTAGTAACACACTGATCAACATTAAGTCACAAAGGGCACCCATCATAGAAAATGCAAGAACAACTGTACTCTCAGCTCTCAATTACTCCTAACTATGAAAAAAACAAACAAACAGAAACTGGGATTTTAGCACCTAACACTGAAGCTTCAAATCTATACACAAAATGGTGACTCCAGTCTCATCTTCAACACAGCAGCCCCCCGTTTACTATTTCCTGACTACCAGTGGGAGCAGTCACAGTGTACCAGGGTATAACAAAGTAGCAGAAAAGGCAAAAAGCCTCCATATAGTATTTTTTCAAGAATAACCAGCATCCTGGCCTGTGTAAGTAACGTCACAGGCCTATAGCAATATCACACATCATACTTTGTATGAAAGAAGAGGCCACTTGGCCCCAAAGGTATTATGTAAATGCCTAATATGTTGCAAACATGATTCACTGATTTCAAAGAGGTAAAGAAGTCCTAGGCATATCAGCTGACTTGGCATCCTGTCTAAGGAGATGAAAGTCAAAGGTTAGCTTTCCAATGAAAGCAGAGCTTAGACTTCAAAGAAACACCTTTGTCAGTCCAGATACTTTTTTATTTTATCTTCATTTTTATTTTTTTATTTCTTTCTCAGACGGAGTCTCAGTCTGTCACTCAGTCTGGAGTGTAGCAGTGCAGCCTCGGCTCACTGCAGTCTCCACCTCCCAGGTTCAAGCAATTCTCCTGCCTCAGCCTCCCAAACAGCTAGAATTAGAGGCACGTACCACCACACCTGGCTAATTTTTTGTATTTTTTAGTAGAGACGGAGTTTCACCATGTTGGCCAAGTTGGTTTTGAACTCCTGACCTCAAGTGATCTACTTGCCTTGGCCTCCCAAAATGCTAGGATGACAAGTGTGAGCTACTGTGCCCAGGCTTTTAAAATTTTTTTAATCTGATTTTTTGAAGATGAGCCAGACTCAAGGCTTAAGTTTAGAAAGCTTATCTGAGAGGTGCACAGCCAGAATGGTGAGGTGCGGAAAAAGACAAAGCGAGGCAAGGATCAGGAGACAATGCCCTGTGTGGTGCCACCCTCCACAGTCAGCTGCAGACTACAGACAGCCTTTACCAACCTATCCTCAGGCAGGACTCCTGAGTAGTCTATAGCAGAATGAAAGGGGGACGAAGTATACTTGCCCAGCTTCTTCTGAGGCAGGAGGTGGGACTTGACTTGGAGGCAGGGCTCAGACACTAGAGCAGATTGAGAACAAGTTAAAAAAGGGAAAAGGTGAAAGCACCTACTCTTTTGTTTTTGGGGGTGGTTAATTTTTTACTTTTTTTTAAATTGCATTTTAGGTTCTGGGGTACATGTGAAAAACATGAAAGATTGTTGCATAGGTACACACGTGGCAGTGTGATTTGCTGCCTTCCTCCCCATCACCTATATCTGGCATTTCTCCCCATGCTAACTCTCCCCAAATCCCCACCCCCTGCTGTCCCTCCCCTAGTTCCCCCCTACAGACCCCAGTGTGTGATGCTCCCCTCCCTGTGTCCATGTGTTCTCATTGTTCAACACCCACCTATGAGTGAGAACATGTGGCATTTGATTTTCTGTTCTTGTGTCAGTTTGCTGAGAATGATGGTTTCCAGGTGCATCCATGTCCCTACAGAGAACACAAACTCATCGTTTTTGATGGCTGCATAGAATTCCATGGTGTATATGTGCCACATTTTCCCTGTCCAGTCTATCATCGATGGGCATTTGGGTTGGTTCCAGGTCTTTGCTATTGTGAACAGTGCTGCAATGAACATTCGTGTGCATGTGTCCTTATAGTAGAACGATTTATAATCCTTTGGATATATACCCAGTAAAGGAATTGCTGTGTCAAATGGGATTTCTATGTCTAGGCCCTTGAGGAATCACCACACCGTCTTCCACAATCACCTACTCTTAACACATACACACCTGTGTGCCATGTCAGTTTACCATTACCATGGCAACACCCAGAAGTTACTGCCCCTTTCCTTAGCAAAGACCTGATGACCCCACACTTTTTCCAGAAATTTCTGCATAATTCTCCCCTTGGTTTACATAGCATTAAACATTGGTATAAATACGCCTGCAGAATGGCCTCTGAGCTGCTACTCTGGGGACATGGCCTGTGGGGAAGCCGTGCTCTGCAAGGAGCAGGCCCTCTGCTACTGCTGTACACTGCCACTTCAATAAAAGTTACCGTCTAACACCATGGGCTTGTCCTTGAATTCCTTCCTGGGTGAAGCTAAAAACCTTCCCAGGCTAAGCCCCAATCTGGGGGCTCATCTGGATTCCATTTCTCATTGTTCAAAGGTGACTCCATAGAGGACTAACTCCTACACTTCTGGATCTTGTTCTCCGGCCTCACGGTGGCCAGGTGAGAAGCTAACACCCACATCACAACATTTCATCATCTGGTCTGAAAGTGGAGCAGTGACTCAGCCCGAGCGAGCCACCAGCTGAGAGATAAAGGAGACGAGGGTCAGGGGAACCAAAACACAGCAAGCCCATCTGCAATCTTGAATGTTCTCTTCTAATTTCCTTAACAGGAGACAATCCCAGCTAAATTTCAGCACTTCCAGACTACGTTACTTCCTTTTTTTAGGAAGTTCTAACTTACCTCAAGCCACAGTCTGACTCCCAATGACTGTGCTGTTATTACCACCAATTATAATATTGCTTTTATGGCACACCAGGCAATGGACTGAGCACACTGCAAACATTATCTCATATTTTCCTTCCAATAAACCTATGAGGTTAGTGTGAGTTTCCTTAGAATAGAGATGAGAAAACAGAGCTTAAAGAAATTGACTACCATGTCCAAGTGCCCATAACTATTGAGGAGTGAGCTGGCCTGTGAGTCTCAGCTGCTGTCTTCCAGGTTTGGGCTTAACCACCTTGCTGGACTGACCCCTTCACATCCCCTTCGTCAGGATTGTTCCTCCAGGTGACACAGAAGCTTAATCTCTAATTCTTCAAGTACTAGAGGCCGCTTTCACACCCTAAGGCATGACTCCACTGTCCATTCTTTATTTGCAATCATCTTGGTAAAGCCACGTCAGTCCCATAAAGGTTCTTGGGAGATCATTTCTTTATACAGCCATTCCCTAACTTGGAGTGCCAATGAGGAGAATATAAAAAGTCCTTCTCCGTTTTCTATTTAAATTTGATCTTTCTCCAAGTAACAGAACACACACACACACACACCTTTTCTCACAGCATCTGGTACTATAATCTATTATGAAGGAATTTACAGCTTGTTTTCCACAACATTTAGAAGTGTTTTTGTTTCCAGGCAGAATTATCAAGTGTTACTATATTAAATGTATTTACAGTGTTTCTATTTTGCTTCCAGAAAACTCTAATTTCTCAAGGACTTCCTGAAAACTAAGCACCAAAGCCTTGAAAACGAAAATTAAGGCCAGGCATGGTGGCTCACACCTGTAATAACAGCACTTTGGGAGGCTGAGGCAAGTGGATCACCTGAGGTCAGGAGTTTGAGCCGAGCCTGGGCAACATGGTGAAACCCCTTCTCTACTAAAAATACAAAAAAAAAAAAAGGCTGGGCATGGTGGCAGGCACCTGTAATCCCAGCTACTTGGGAGGCTGAGGCAAGAGAATCACTTGAATCCAGGAGGTGGAGGTTGCAGTGAGGTGCGATCACACCGCTGCATTCCAGCCTGGGGGACAGAGCAAAACTCAGTCTCAAAAAAAAAAAAAAAAAGAAAAGAAAATACCAGAATAATATTTGCTGCTCTGTAATCTTTATTTCAAAATTTCTAAATTCTATATAGAATTTAGAAATTAGAAATAGATTAGGTCATAATCTTTATCAATCAAATAAGTGATAGTTATAGAATATTAAGTCACTTGAAGTAAGGTTACATTTTAGAATAGAGAAGTACAGGGGATAGCTGGGACACAGATTTGCATAAACTTTGCTTTGGATCATAGCTTTGCAACTTTTACTAGCTGAACAATCTTGGGAAAATCACTTCAATTATTTTAGCCTTGTTTCTGGTAAATTAAGGGTAATGGGTTCTATCTTAGAGAATGTAGGGAGGATTGACACAGCATAATAATAGTTTCTGACTCATCTTTAATAGTAAATAAATGGTCTGAGTATTTTTGATGATGGTATTCTCACCATAAATTCATAACGTAGAGGTGAGCAAGCTTTGCAGTCTTCAAGATAACTGATTAAATCTTATGCTTTATCACATTCAACCTTCAAACATTTTCCACCATACTTAGTGGCTCTATGTAGTTTTTTTTTTCAGTCAAATTAATGTCAATATCTCAACACAGCCGCACATTCAAAGATGGGAATACAAGGGCCAGGTGTAGTGGCTCATGCCTGTAATCCCAGCACTTTGGGAGGCTGAGGTGGGAGGATCACCTGGGGTCAGGAGTTTGATACCAGCCTGGCCAACCTGGTGAAACCCCATTTCTACCAAAAATACAAAAATTAGCTGAGCATGATGGTGGGTGCCTGTAGCCAGCTACTTGGGAGGCTAAGGCAGGAGAATCACTTGCAGCTGGGAGGCAGAGTTTGCAATGAGCCGAGATTGTGCCACTGTACTCCAGCCTGGGTGAAGAACAAGACTCCATCTCAAAAAAAAAAAAAAAAAAAGATGAGAATACAAGTACAAAGAGAATATCTTGCAATATATTAATATGTTTTTTAGAAACCCACAATATATTAATTTGCAAAAAAAATTCCGAAATGAATACATTTTGGAAACAATGAATATGCTAGTCCCTCTTGACAGTCCACATGTCCACTGGTATAATAAAGACTCAAAAGGCCGGGCTCGGTGGCTCATGCCTGTAATCCCAGCACTTTGGGAGGCTGAGGTGGGCAGATCACCTGAGGTCGAGAGTTCGAGACCAACCTGACCAACATGGAGAAACTCTGTCTCCACTAAAAATACACACACAAAAATTGGCCTGGCATGGTGGCACATGCCTGTGATCCCAGCTACTCAGGAGGCTGAGGCAGGAGAACCACTTGAACACGGGAGGCAGAGGTTGTGATGAACCGAGATCACGCCATTGCACTCCAGCCTGGGCAAAAAGAGTGGGACTCTGTCTAAAAAAAAAAAAAAATCCTTACAATAAAGAATCTGTTTAAATTTAACTTACGTTTTCTGAAATTATTTGGACATAAACTGGTTTTGGTTTTTTTACAGAACATCTAGCACTCTCCTGCTGAACTCTAGTGTCCCAGAGAACATGGTCTGGGAACACTTATTAGAGAATGTAAGACGATACTACTAAGGTACAAATGAGAAAGCTGCAAGCAGGACCGCAAGGGAGGGATTCTGGAAGAACTGAGAATCGGTATTCGGACTGTTTCCCTGCTGCTGAGGAACTCGGAGGCACAGAGGTACAAGGCAGTAGCACAGGTGCCCTTAGCAAGAAAGTCATTTTCACTCATATCGTTGGTGTGAAGTGAAACAGCACATTTGTGGCCGGGCGCGGTGGCTCAAGCCTGTAATCCAGCACTTTGGGAGGCCGAGGCGGGTGGATCACGAGGTCAAGAGATCGAGACCATCCTGGTCAACAAGGTGAAACCCCGTCTCTACTCAAAATATAAAAAATTAGCTGGGCACAGTGGCGCGTGCCTGGAATCCCAGCTACTCAGGAGGCTGAGGCAGGAGAATTGCCTGAACCCAGGAGGCGGAGGTTGCGTGAGCCAAGATCGCGCCATTGCACTCCAGCCTGTGTAACAAGAGCGAAACTCCGTCTCAAAAAAAAAAAAAAAAAAGGAAAAAGCACATTTGTGTATAAGGCAAAAAGAAGTGTACCTTTCTATTGGCTCAGGCACTGTGGAAACAGTCTGTTAATTCTGGTAGTGCCTATATTAGTAAGGCTTTATTTTTACTAATATTGATTTAATTTGTGATTCTGTATTTCAAATACTGCATTGCCTTAAAAAATGTAAGTAGTCACACAGGGTAATTTGGTGAGTCTCCTGAAGACAAGTTCTGCTGGCTGGGCTCACGCCTGTCATTCCAGTACTTGGGGAGGCCAAGGCGGGTGGATCACCTGAGGTCAGGTGTTTGAGACCCGTCTGGCCAACATGGCAAAACCCGTCTCTACTAAAAATACAAAAATTAGCCGGGCGTGGTGGCACAAGCCTGTAATCCCAGCTACTTGGGATAATCGCTTGAATTTGAAAGGGGGAGGTTGCAGTGAGCCAAGATCACACCACTGCACTTCCACCTGGGTGGCAGAGCAAGACTTCATCAGAAAAAAAAAATAGGTTCAGCTTCGAGGCTGAGCAGTGAGGATGCGCTGGCAGGGCCCACACTTGCAGCCGCAGACACTCAGCTTGAGCTCTGCTACTCGCAGGCTGTTGCAGCCTTCAGAGATCAGCGTCCTCTGTAAGCTTGAGCAAGGCGACTGATGCAGCAGCGTTTTCCACAGCACTGAATTCTGTGTACACACAGGTGTTAGCATCGATGTGAATGTGGTTACAGAGTGGGGAAGAAAGGTTTACAAATGCGTATGAGCAAAAATGTCACGGCCACAAACTTGGGGGTCATTCTTTTCCTCTTTGCTGACGTAAGTGGGGATTGCTGCTCCACTCCCCAAAAGAGAACCTAACTGAGGAACAACCTCAGTCATGTGCACTGCTCTGCGTGTATGAGTTTAGTTCTGTGAGCAGGGAGTGGCCAGCCTTTGACTTTCATCTGTTCCCAGGTATCTACTGATCGACTGGTTATGATGCTCACCTGGACCTCGGGGCTTGGCTCTTCGCTGCCTGCTGTCGTGGCCTCCTACTCATCTCTGCCTCAAATATATGTCTGAATATCAAAAATACTAGGCTATATGGAAGAAGCTAATAAAAGAAGTCCACATATTATATGTCACCATTGTTATAAATGTTCAGTAAAGGCAAATACTCAGAGATGAAAAGCATATCGATGATTGCCAAAGGGTGAGAGTAGGGGTGGAGATTATCTTTTTGGGGAGATGGCGATGTTCTAAAATTGGATTCTGGGCCAGGTGCGGTGGCTCACACCTATAACTGCTGCACTTTGGAAGGCCAAAGCCCCAAAGCCGGCAGATCACATGCGGTCAGGAATTCGAGACCAGTCTGGCCAGTATGGTGAAACCCCATCTCAACTAAAAATACAAAAACTAACTGGGCCTGGTGGTGGGTGCCTGTAATCCTAGTTACTTGGGAGGCTGAGGCAGAAGAATTGCTTGAACCCAGGAGGCGGAGGTTGCAGTGAGCCAAGATCACGCCATTGCACTCCAGCCTGGGCGACAAAGTAAGACTATCTCAAACAAACAAACAAACAAATAAATAAATAAAATTGGATTGTGGTGATAATTGCACAACTCTATATTTAAGAAAAATCGTTGAACTGTGCTTTCATGGAGGAGAAAGGGAGGGAAGCCTGTAGGCCCCAGTGAATAATTTTCGTTCACATTATTAGCAACCTTATCTACCTGCCCAGATGTAAGCCACATTCTCCAGTCTAGCTCCACCTCAATAAAGATACCCTTGATATCCTTGCCTCCTCCTCCTCCCCAACTGTCAGGAATGTGAATGGCCTTTCAGAGAGAAACCCAACAACCAAGAGTATCACTTATCATAAAAACTAGGTGACCAGCCTATAAAGAAAACAGCAGTCTGTACCAAGGGATGGTGAGGACGTGGAAAACAGGGGAGCCTCGCACACAATGGTGGGAATGCAAAACGGGGCACCTGCTTTGGAAAAGAGTTTGACGGTTTCTTAAACTGTTAAACATGAACCTACCATACAACCCAACAATTCCACTGCTAGGAATCTATTCAGCAAAAATAACAGGATATGTCCATACAAGATAAATATGTGAGGGCTGGGTGCAGTGGATCTCACCTATAATCACAGCACTCTGGGTGGCAGAAGCAGGCGGATCACTTGAGGTCAGGTGTTCAAGACCAACCTGACAAGTATGGCGAAACCCCGTCTCTACTAAAAATTAGCTGGGTGTGGTAGCACAAGCCTGTAGTCCCAGCTACTCGGGAGGCTGAGGCAGGAGAATCGCTTGAACTTGGGAAGTGGAGGTTGCAGTGAGCAGAGATCAAGCCACTGCACTCCAGCCTGGACAACAGAGTTAGACTCCATTTCAAAAAAAAAAAGTACAAAACAAAGATACTTACGTGAAAGTTAATAGCATTTCTTATTCATGATGGACCCAAACTGGAAACAACTTAAATGTGTATCAAGTGGTGAGTGCATTACAAAATGTGGTAGGCTGGGTACAGTGGCTCACACCTGTAATGTCAACGCTTTGTGAGGACAACGCAGGACGGCTGCTTGAGTCCAGGAGTTCGAGATCAACCTAGGCAACATAGTGAGACCCCATCTCCAGAAAGAAAAAAAATTAGCTGGGTGTGGTGGCAAGCACCTGGAGTCACAGCTACCCTAGAGGCTGAGGTGGGAGGACTGCATGAGCTTGGGAGGTCAAGACTGCAGTGAGCTGTGATTGTGCCACTGCACTCCCGTTTGGGCAACAGAGTAAGATAGCACTTTTATTTTATTTTATTTTTATTGCGTTTTAGGTTTTGGGGTACATATGCAGAACATGTAAGATAAATGCATAGGTACACACGTGGCAGTGTGTTTTGCTGCCTTCTGCCCCTTCACCCACATTTGGCATTTCTCCCCATGCCATCCCTCCCCCGCTCCCCCCCCGCTGTCCCTCCCCTATTTCCCCCAATAGACCCCACTTTTAAAAAGAAGTTTTATACCCATGCAATGGAATACTATCAAGCAACAGGAAGCAATGGACTACTGATATATGCAAAAATACGGCTGAACTTCAGAAATATGAGGCTACTTGGAAGAAACCAATCATAAAGCCCATATATTATCTGTCACCACTGATATAAAATGTTCAGAAAAGGCAAAACTTGAGAGCTGAAAAGCATAAAGGTTGAGCTTTTATGCTCAACCTTTGGCTCACAGCCAAAGGGTGAGCGCAGGGGTGTGGATTATCTTTTTGGGATGGCAATGTTGCACAATTGGATTATGGTGATAATTGCACAGTTCTATAATATTGATGAAAAATCACTGAATTGTACTTTTACAGTGGGTGGTGGTTTTTGCATGTTAATTAAAATCTCAATAAAGGTGTTGAAAATTGATAAAGGTACATGATAGGCTCAAGATTGGTGTGCTTAATGTAATTACTGAAATATAGGAAGTTTGTTTGAAAAAATGTTTTCCACAATATTATTGTTCTTCGGGGGTGGTGACTGCCCTCTGCCGTACGTTAATAATTATGCTAGAGGGTGTGCATGTCCGAAAATCCTGCTGCAGTAAAGACCTACCCTCTCAGGTAGCCACTCCCCTACCCGAGAAGGCCCAGCGCACTTAACCGGGAGCTCTTCCAACAGCAATGCTTCCGGAAGGGTATTAAGTGTGATAAATATGTTTAAAGAGTCTCTTGATTTTTAAATTTATTTTAAATTTTTATTTATTTATGTTTTTGAGACAAGGTGTCACTCTGTTACCCAGATGGAGCACAGTGGCGCAATCACAGTTCACAGCAGCCTTGACTGCCTGGGCTCAAGGCATCCTCCCACAGCCTCTCAGGTAGCTGGGACTACAGACACTCGCCATGACATCTGGCTCCTTGTTTAATTTTTATGTAGAGACAGGGTCTCCATATGTTGTCCATGCTGGTCTCAAACTCCTGAACTCAAGCAATCCTTGTGTCCACCTCCCAAAGTGCCGAGATGACAGGCATGAGCCACTGCATCTGGCCAGGATTCTCTTCATTTTGATAAGATTCTTACAACTACTTAATATAGTCTCCATTACAGCGGGTTGTTCCTCGATTTTCTGAGAGGCTGTATGTAAATTGTTGACTAATCCCTATTGCCCTAACGCCCCTAATATTGGCTACATAAACTCCAACTGTAAATATTTCCTTAAAGTAACAGTTTTACATCCTACAGTGCCTTCAAGAGTGGTGCGTGACATTTTCATGGTAGGTTTTTGTTTACAAAACCAAGTAAATGTTTATAAAGCTATACAGATGGTCTGCTTCAGTATACCGTTAATTTATTAAATAATACTCTTACAGTTTAAGGGCCATGCCCAACAAACTCATTTTCTCTGGGAGGCTTATGGATAGGTTTGGGAACATTAACCATGACAGAATTATCTTAACATTCTGTAGGCTGCAATAGTTAATTATTAATTAAATTAATTCCACAGAGCTATGAGATAGATGACGGATGGATGGATGGATGGATGGATGGATGGTTGGATAGATAGATAGATAGATAGATAGATAGATGGACAGATAGATGGATGGACAGATAGATGGATGGACAGATAGATAGATGGTTTGAATTAGACAGCTAGCACAAAATCTGGAAAGCAGTTATTTAGGTTCAATTGTTATTCCTCTCATGTTCTGTGGCTGCAAGTTCAGATGGAAACCACTGCTGTACTTGCTACAGTGAGTATGAAAATGGCCATCAGAATCAAGGGGTGGAACACTGACATTTTTTATAAGCTGCTGAGAAAATATCAGAGAACCAAACACCATGGAAAGAGAAATTTTATAATGTTTTAAACTGTGAGGGAATGGGAGCGCAACATGGCCAAGTGAATTCTATAGCTCTGTAACTGGAGGTGTAGTAAAGTCTTAAAACTCTACCCCAGATGATCAGAGAAAGTGAAAAATTATCCAGCAAGAGCTTCTACTGTCAATCAGTAATTGAGTTCCACAAAAACTCTGCTGACTTGAGGCAGAGCAATGTGACTCTTTCCCTCTTTTTCTCCTACAATATTCCAAAAGATTTTATTTTTCCTCATGGCAAAATAAGGCCCAAGACTTCCTTACTTAGAAATCCTTGTAGCTGATTTTTTCTTTTAAATTTTTAATTGTGGTAAAATACATCTAACATAAAATTTTCCATCTTAATCATTTCTAAATGCACAATGCCATAGTGGTAACTATGTTCATATGTGCAATCAGTCTGCAGAGCTGTTATCATCTCCGAACTGAAACTCTGATCTCCTTTAAATAGCTGCCCGTTTTCCCTTCCCCCACCCCCTGGCAAGCACCACTCCACCTTGTGTCTCCATGAATTCGACCACTCTGGGTACCTTAGGTAAGTGGAATTGTACAGTCTTACTTTTTGCTTCTGACTTATTTCACTTAGCATACCGTCCTCAAGGTCCATTCATCTTGCAGCACATGTCAGACTTTCATTTCTTTTCAAGGCGGAATTAATTTTCCATTGTTATGCATACACCTTATTTTGTTCATCTATGCATCTGTCAATGTACATTGGATTGTTTCCACTTCTGGCTACTATGAATAATGGTACTATGAACACAGGTGTACAAATGTCCCTTTGAGATACTGATTTCACTTCCTTTGGATACATATGCCCAGAAGTGGGACTGCTGGGTTACCTGAGAATTTCTATTTTTAACTTTTGGAGAAACTTTCATACCACTTTCCATAGTAGCTGAACCATTTTACATTCCTGCCAGCAGTGCACAAGTGTAACTGAAATAGGTTCACTGCCCAAAGCACACAGCTAATCAATAAGGTGAGGCAGCAGGTTGTAGCAGGCAAAGAGGGGTAATCATGGGGTCACCACATGAGGAGACGAGAGGAAACCTCAAATCTGCCTCCCTGCCGAGTTTGGGGGTAGGGGTTTTTCAGGGTTTTGGAACGGGCTGCAATGTGGAGATCACTGGTTGGAAGAGGGCAGGGTGAACTCACAGGACGGGGAGATGACGAGGCTGTATTCTCATGCTGATCCCATGACTCTGTGGGAGTCTTCAAACTGGCTGTTGGAATTTGGGCTCTGAAAAACATCAGAAGTGATCCTTAAACAAAAACCTATGATTCTAGTGTCAGAGATCCTGTCTACAGGAGCAGCTGGGATGCACACAGTCAGCATCTAGGGCTATGTGACTTTTGGCAATGAGGAAGTGGCCCAAGTGCAAACTGATTAGGACTGAATTAGAACCATCTCTGTCCAGAACCCAGCATGCAATTCTTGTCAGCACTGTGGGATGGCTTCACAAGGCTTCCAATTTCTCCGCATCCTTGCCGGCAGTTGCTATTTTCTGTTTTGTTTTGCCTTTTTTTAATAGTAGCTATGCTAATAAATGTGAGGTGATTTAAATGTGGTTTTAATTTAATGCATGATATTGAACATTCTTTCATGTGCACGTTGGATTTTGAAGCCGATTTCAACTTGCACAAACATCACAAATCCAATTAGGGCCAATTATTTTGTCATTACATCCCCATTAATCACGCTGTTTGTTCAGATTTCCCTTTCTTTGAAAGCATTTTCCAAAAATGATGGCTCAGAACATCTACGTATCTGCAACAAAAAGACATTTCAAAGTCCTATGCTTTAAACAAGAAATACCAGGAGAATCTCAATGTGTAGATCCTTTGAAAAAAGAATCTACTGCAAATAAGCTTGGCCCAACAGCTTATTTGAGTTGGGAAAGTTCCATTTTCACCCCGGGTTGGTGACTGCATTAGTTAGCTAAGGTTGCCATAACAAAGCTGTACAGATTGGGTGGCCTGAACAAGAAAAATGTATTTTCCAGTAACTCTGGAGGCTGGACATCCAAGACCAAGGGTCATCGGGCTGGCTTCTCTGAGACCTCTGTCCTTGGCCTTCTCTCTGTGTTGTCAAATGATTTCTTCCTCTGTGAGTATCAGTGCCCAAATTTCCTCTTCTTACGAAGACATTAGTCATTTTGGATAAGGGCTCACACAAGTGGTTTCATTTAACCTGGACTACCTCTTTAAAACCCTATCTCCAAATATAGTCCCATTCTGAGGCACGAGAGGTTAGGGCTTCAGTGTATGCATTTCGGAGAACTCAACTGGCTCGGAAACAACAGCGGGGCCGAAGAGGATGAGGTGATGGCGGCACTGTTGGCAGGGACCAGCCGAGGCCAGACTCCAGTTCCAGCGGGGGAGAAGGCTGCAGGGCAAGGCCTGTTACGGAAAGTCACACTACACGCACGCAGGCTCACTCTCACTCCTTGAGGATGTGTGGGATCATGAGCATAGTGACCTTCAAAGTGCCTTTGCAAAATGACGACAGTAAGATAAATCAGGCATAGTTGAGTCCATCTTGCTTCTGCCTTCCCAGCTGTCCTTGTCATTCCTGGCTGCAGACTGAGCTAACTTTGGGAGGAACTTAGTTTATAGCTAAACCTGAAATAACGGATGATAATAGTCCCTCCCAAAAACAAACCCTCTTCTTGCTCAGGGACTGAAAACCGCCTTTGTAAGATTAATGAAGGGATACAAGATAAGAATCGTGGGAAGGGAGTGAACTCTGCTAAAATGCAGGCATAGTAATCCCTTATCGATCAGGGGTCGTGTGTTCAGGGGTCACAAGATTTGTGACTTCCCCAGTTGTTCCTACACAGAACATCACTATTACAGAACCTAAGGCTGATTTTTTGAGATGTTCTTCAGACTGGCTCCACCTGGATTCATGACTCAGCTGGTCCTGTGGCCCCACCGAGAGGTAGATTCAGAACATAAGGACTGTTTTTCAGACCCCTAAGATTTCACCCCCTACCAATCAGCAACACCCATTCCCTAGCTCCTTGCCCACCAAATTGTCCACAAAAACCCTGACCTCCAAGCTTTTGAGGAGACTGATTTGTGTGATAACTCCATTTCTTCCATGTGGGTGGCCTCACATCAAACACTTTCTTTACTTTGCAATTCTGTAATCTCTATAGATTAATGTTATCTGTGCAGTGGGCAAGAAGCACTCATCATGTGATTACAACCTACATTCTATTTTTGTACCAAAAATAGGGGCTAAAAATGAGTTAATCAGCTTCAGTGAAAAATCACAGCAGGCCAGGCATGGTGGCTCATACCTATAATCCCAGTACTTTGGGAGGCCAAGGCGGGCAGATCACTTGAGGTCAGGAGTTTCAGACCGGCCTGGTCAACATGGCAAAACCCCATCTCTACTAAAAATACAAAAATTATCCAGGCATGGTGGCACACACCTGTGATCCCAGCTACTTGGGAGGCTGAGGCAGGAGAACCGCTTGAACCAGGGGGCAGAGTTTGCAGTGAGCTGAGATGGTACCACTGCA
This sequence comes from Leontopithecus rosalia, assembly GCA_028533165.1. Taxonomy (NCBI): domain Eukaryota; kingdom Metazoa; phylum Chordata; class Mammalia; order Primates; family Cebidae; genus Leontopithecus; species Leontopithecus rosalia. The sequence goes on from CM052663.1 coordinate 1,664,017, forward strand.
CTCCAGCCAGAGTAGAGAGAGTGACAGTGAAACTCCATTAAAAAAAAAAAATCACAGCGGAGAGTGTGGCATTTCTCTCCGCAGACTTGCTGCTGCTGCTGTTCTTGCTCCACAATTCTTATCTCCCTCTTCAGTCTCTCCACCAGAAAAAGGTAACAACAGGCTTAGTCCTGCAGTCTGGAAGTCTTTGTGCCCTCGGAAGCTGCCCCTAAAGACAGAGTGCCCAGTTTGTAGGAACTTTCAACTGGATCCTATGTGATACCGATGAGTTCTTCCCTCCTAGAGCTCCAGCGTGCAGAGGAGGCACCTCTTCTTTCACACACATGCTAGTCTGTGATTGGGATAAAGGAGCCCAGAGCCTCTGTGTGCAGACTGGGGCTCGTTGTGGGTAGTGATGGCAGCTGTAGTAACACTTCTTCTCTGGGTCTCCAGCACCATGGGTAGTTTCGAGCTGGGAAAGGGAAAGCAGCAACACAGGAAGGAGGGTGGTAAGAAAATGAGAGAAGGTGGGCACCAGCCAGCTCCTGGGACGTCTCCAGGCCACACATAGAGCTTCCTCATCAAGCCCTGGACACCACCTTCTCTGGGATGCAACTGCCTCCCTCAGTGACCACGCAGGCAGCGCTCTACGTGGACAGGCCTTTCAGGAATGAGGCAGGCTGCTGGCGGGTAGGGGGATGTCCTAGGAAAGACCAGCTTTGCTAGGAGGCCTTTGTCTGGATTGGAAATTAGAAAGTGGTCCTCAAAATCCAGAGTGTAATCTCTTGACAAACACATTTTGAGGTATTTTTGTGTCATGCTCCGGGACATGAAAATGTTTAATTCTGAGAATCTGGGTTTGGAAGCTCTGACCGCACTGTGGACAGCATGATGACCCCCATGACCCGCACGTACACCTCTGGAGGGCCTTCCAGAATTAGAAAACCTGAAGTAGCCAGAAAACCATGACAAATGGAAGGACGATCAACCCCTGCTTCACGTAACTAACCTGAGACATTCTTCTGTTGTTTCTTATTCCGGCCTCAATTGACAAGGCCACTGGACTTTGTAACCGAACTTGGCCAACCTTGTGACTCCACACCCTATGACCAGCTTCCAAAAAATTGCACTAAACTGAAACTCCTGTAACTGTCCACTGCCTTCCCCACAACCTATAAAACCAACTGCTATCACACGCCCCTTCGCCGACTCTCTTTTCAGACTCAGCCTGCCCGCACCCAGATGAATAAACAGCCGTGTTGTTCACACAAAGGTGGGTCTCTTTATTTAGAGTGCATGTTTTAAACATGCGGTGCTGAAACCTGGGACAGGAGCAGTCCTCTGGGGAGCCCAGCCCCTCTCCCTGCTCCCGCTCTGCAAGAGACCCACTGAGCCCTCAACACATCAGACCAGCCCGGCCCAGCAGCAGCTCTCTCACCACCTTCAGATCAGGTAAGCAGTCTCTCCCTCTCTCTCTCTTTTCCTTTAAATCCCAAGGAGGCAAGTCTCTCCCTCTTTCTATTTTCCTTTAAATCTTTCTCCTTCTAGTAGAGACAAAGAGACACTCTTTATCCGTGTAGAGCCAGAGGAGACAAGTCTCTCCCTCTCTCTCAAAAACTCCAACGTCAGTCACAGAGTCGGGAAGACAGTCTTCCCTTGGTGTCTGGTCAACTGTGGAGATGCCTGCCTTGATCCTTCACCCACGTTCCAGCCCAGGAATCAGTCAGGGATGCCTACTGAGAACCCTAGTAGCTGCTCGCTCCTTCTCATCTCTACTCTGCTCCTCTCCTTAAAACCTATCTCTTTTGCCAGGGGCAATATTCCGCCCTCTATTCCTCTGTCTTTGCCTCTAGCCTGCGTCCTAAAAAACCTAAAACTTCAACTGCTACCTGATCTGAAATCTAAATGTCTCATTTTTTCAGTAACATGGCCTGGCCTCCATACAAATTACACAATAATTCCAAATGGCCAGAAGATGGCACTTTCAATGTTTCTATTCTGTGAGACCTAAACAATTTTTGTCAAGAAATGAGCAGTGGTCTAAGGTGCCAGACATCCAGGCAGTTTTTCATACTCGATTCCCTCCCTAATCTCTGCTCCTTCTCTCCCTTCTGTCCACCTCCCCGGCTTCCGCCAGTAACCCAGAATCCTCCTTGTCCATCCACCCTTCAGACCTTTCTCCTCCCTGCCTGTCCGAAACAGGCCCCAATCCAGGCCCAATCCCATGCCCCCAGAGCCTCCCTCCTCTTCCTCTGCCCACTACCCTCCTTAGGGCCCTCCTGTCACCTCCCCACCTCACACCCTGTCCGGCTTACAGTTTAGTCCTGTGGCTAACTCCTCCGCCCCTCCCCAACGATGCCCGCTTTGAGGTGGCTGGAGCTGAAGACATAGTCAGGGTGCACGTTCCTTCCTCTTCATCCAGCCTTTCCCAAATTGGCCGACAGTTCGGCTCCTTTTCATCAGATCCTCCAGTACTTATCCCAGTCCTGTGACCTCACCCAGTCAGCTCCTAACATTAAAAACTACAGAAATTAAAATCTGGCCCTCAAACCCCACAACAGGAATTCATCAACCTGGCTTTCAAGGTTTTCAATGATAGGGAAGGTGCTGCCGATACAGATGCTTGCCTCTGCCGTGGGACAGGCCCCAGCCGCACCACTGACTCACAAAGACCTCAAAGCACCTAGACTGCAGTGTCCAGCTGCCCCTTCCTGACCTTGCTTCGAGGGTCGGAAACCTCGCCACTAAGGAATGCCCACAGCCCGGTATTCCTCTTAAGTCCCGCCCCATCTGTGCGGGGGCCCCACGGAAAGTCGGACTATCCGACTCACATCGCTGCTCCTCGGCTTGGGGGCTGAAGACTGATGCTGCCCGAGCATCTCGGAGGCCCCTTGGACCACCACGGACGCCGAGCTTTGGGTAACTCTTATGGTGGGGGTAAGTCCATCCCCTTCTTAATCCTGCCTTCTTTTCAAGGACCTGTCTCCTTGGCCTCCATAACTGTTGCGGGACTTGATGGCTAGGCACAACAAGATGGCCTCTTACAACCTCCAAAGTTTAGTTTCCTCTTCGCACCTTGCACATTTGCTTTCAGCCCCTCGCCTTCTCCAGCTTTACGCACTCTTTTTTTTTTTTTTTTTTGAGACGGAGTTTCGCTCTTGTTACCCAGGCTGGAGTGCAATGGCGCGATCTCGGCTCACCGCAACCTCCGCCTCCTGGGTTCAGGCAATTCTCCTGCCTCAGCCTCCTGAGTAGCTGGGACTACAGGCACGCGCCACCGTGCCCAGCTAATTTTTTGTATCTTTAGTAGAGACGGGGTTTCACCATGTTGACCAGGATGGTCTCGATCTGTTGACCTCGTGATCCACCCGCCTCGGCCTCCCAAAGTGCTGGGATTACAGGCTTGAGCCACCGCGCCCGGCCTACGCACTCTTTATTGAAACACCCACAGGGTGTAGCCCCTTTGAACTCCTATAGAGCTGCAGCTTTCTGCTTGGGCCTAAGCTTCCTCTGGACACCAGTCCTCCAACAGGCCAGACATGAAATCCGCCAGGCTGCATTCCAGATACCCAGCCATATGAAGGCACCCTAGCCGGAAGGTCAGTCCTAGTTAAAAGCCTAATCCCTTGGTCTCTGCAACCTTGGTGGACAGAACCCTTCCTGGTCGTCTATAGCACCCCAACCGCTGTCTACAAGACCCTCCCCAGTGGGCCCATCATTCCAGGATAAAGCTGTGTCCATCAGACAATCGGCCTGACTCCTCTGCCTCCTCTAGGAGGTCGCAAGTTCTCTCCCCGACTTCTCTTAAACTCACCCGTGTCCCCAAAGTGGAAGAGTTAACCCTACAGAGACCTAACATTCCTTTTACCATTCTGATACCAAGATAGGTATCAGAGGACTAAAGATGGCATCTTTTTCCCAACACCACTATTTAACGCAGTCGGCCCTGCCACTTAAACCACACCTCAGAAAGTCTGTTTCTATTTTCTGTCTAACTGTGCTCACATTCACTGTGCTCATTTGCTTTTCATGCCGGCTTTTTCTTTGTTGTTTTTTTTTTTTTTGAGATGGAGTTTCGCTCTCGTAACCCAGGCTGGAGTGCAATGGTGTGATCTCGGCTCACCGCAACCTCCGCCTCCTGGATTCAGGCAGTTCTCCTGCCTCAGCCTCCTGAGTAGCTGGGATTACAGGCACGCGCCACCAGGCCCAGCTAATTTTTTTTCTTTTTGTATTTTTAGTAGAGATGGGGTTTCACCATGTTGACCAGGATGGTCTCGATCTCTCGACCTCGTGATCCACCCGCCTCGGCCTACCAAAGTGCCATGCCCTGTTTTTGTTTACAGTGCCTGTCTACACTTTTCCTTCAGGCAATCTTGGCCAGTATCAGGTGAATGGTTGTTCTGGACCTGGCTGGACTGGCTGGACACTCTCTAACTAGGACTCATGGCTTCTTCCCATCTTTAGGCCTCTGATACCTATCTTTCTCCTTCTCTTATCTGGACCCTGTGTTTTCCAATTAATCTCTCAATTCCTACAAAATCGTATACAAGTGATAACCAATCATTCAATACAGAAAATGCTCCTAAGAACCCCACACTGTCACCCTTGCCCCGAGATCTCCCAGCAGTCTAAATTCTTTCGTATCCTTAGATTCCTGCAGCACCGCCAGTCCCGCTCAAAGAAGCCCTGAGAGACATCGCCCCGTCACCCCTCTGTGCCAGCCTTCCTAGTATCCCACGGCCTTCCACTCTTCATTTCTTTTTCCTTATATTATTAGTATAAAAGACAGGAACGTAAGGTCTCATCACTCCATGGATGGCAGGGCAACCCCGTGACCCGACGTACACCTCTGGAGGGCCTTCCAGAATTAGAAAACCTGAAGTAGCCAGAAAACCATGACAAATGGAAGGACGATCAACCCCTGTGGCATATAACTAACCTGAGACATTCTTCTGTTGTTTCTTATTCCGGCCTCAGTTGACAAGGCCACTGGACTTTGTAACCGACCTTGGCCAACCTCGTGACTCTACACCCTATGACCCCCCTCCTAGCTTCCAAAAAATCGCTCTAAACTGAAACTCCTGTAACTGTCCACTGCCTTCCCCACAACCTATAAAACCAACTGCTATCCCACGCCCCTTCGCCGACTCTCTTTTCAGACTCAGCCTGCCCGCACCCAGATGAATAAACAGCCGTGTTGTTCACACAAAGCCTATTGGGGGGGGGGGGGTCTCTTCATTCAGAGTGCGAATTTTAACAGTGTTGACCTGAAAAAAAAGAGATAGAGAAACAGAGAAAAAATTAACAGAATTAGTTTATTTGGGCCCAACTTGGAGACTGCAACCCGAGCATTATTCCAGTTGCCCCAAATACACACTCTGAGTAGCAGCAGTTACAAGTAGATTTTTAAAGGCAGAAAATAGGGACAGCAAATGTTTGTCAGGAGTTCACACTACTTCACAGAAATGGCATTAACCAGTGATTACTACTCCTTGTTAAGCTATTGAGTATGGGTTATAGTGTCCGGCGTCTAGTGAGGCATTATTTGGTTAATTGTTAGATTAATTGATAGCTACTTGTGGCAATAGTGAGCAGTTTTGTTTTTTTTTTAATTTTTAAAATTTTATTTTTTGTAGTGACAAGGTTCTCACTTTGTTACTCAGGCTGCTCTTGAACTCCTAGTCTCAAGTGATCCTCCTTCCCTGGCCTCCCTGGGATTACAGGCATGAGCCACTGCACCCAGTTGAAAGCAGTTTGAAGACCTGAATACATAGCTCGAGGGGGAAGTAGGACTTGATGGGTGTCTCACAATGTCTCTCTGGGCCTGATTATTTAAAAGGACTTATAGTCCTCAAATAAAAGTTCTTATCTTTTCTCACCTGGTGTAGGGAGAGAGGAAATGAGAAAGGGTTTTAAAATGACATGCTTTTAAAACCCCTTCTCATTCCCTATCTCTCTGATACCAGGTGAGATTTAAAAGGACATGCTTTTGGGTGTGGTGGGTGTGGTGGCTCACGTCTGTAATCCCAACACTTTGGGAGGCTGAGGTGGGTGGATCACCTGAGGTCAGGAGTTTGAGAGCACCCTGGCCAACATGGTGAAACCACCTCTACTAACAGTACAAAAATTAGCCAGGTGTGGTGGTGCACGTCTGTATTCCCAGCTACTTGGCAGGCTGAGGCAGGAGAATCGCTTGAACCTGAGAGGTGGAGGTTGCAGTGAGCTGAGATTGCACCGTGTCACTCCAGCCTGGGTGACAGAGCAACACCCTGTCAAAAAACAAAAAAGCCATGGCAATCAGAACTGCGATCTTATAGTATATATCACAATTGAGGGAGGGAGCTCTGAAACGCAGACCTGCTTCCAATGGCATTTCCCGTCTTTTAATCTCCAGGATTAGGCGCTGTTACAGCCTCTGTGCTGCCAATTTCCTTTTCTACTCAGGAGTTCCCTCAGATAACCTGCCTGCCCTCTTATCCTGTCAGGCCTTCACCCTCTTGGAGTTAGAAGGGGTCTTTACAAGTTAGTAAATAGACTTGGCAGGTTAAGAGAATGAAGACTTTTGTTTATAGGGGAGCCTTGACCAAAACCTCTTTTGAGGTAAGATTGGGATACAATGTTTCACACCCATGAGGCTGATGTTACATCAAGTCAGCACTTTATTTATTCACTAACTGAGCAACTATTGATCGTGCTTCTAGAATTGCATGCACTACTCTAGATCTGAATCTACACCAATAGATGAGAGCTCAGTTGTCTCCTCTTGTGCAGTTTATTTTCTTGTGCAGAGACAACAGTCAATTGACAAGCAAGCAAATCAAAAAATAAATAATATGGGTCGGGCGCGGTGGCTTACGCCTGTAATCCCAGCACTTTGGGAGGCCGAGGCGGGTGGATCACGAGATCAAGGGATCGAGACCATCCTGGTCAACATGGTGAAAGCCCGTCTCTACTAAAAATACAAAAAATTAGCTGGGCATGGTGGCGCGTGCCTGTAATCCCAGCTACTCAGGAGGCTGAGGCAGGAGAATTGCCTGAACCCAGGAGGCGGAGGTTGCGGTGAGCCGAGATCACACCAGTGCACTCCAGCCTGGGTAACAAGAGCGAAACTCCGTCTCAATAAATAAGTAAATAATATGATCGACCTAAAAGGAAGACCCTGAGGCAAAATTAATGTAAGAGAGTTTATCTGGGCCAAGCTTGAGGGTTGTGTAATTACCAGATGAAGTTTTCCTACTTGCTGCACTGACAAAACCAGTTCACAGAGACCATGCTATGGCAGGAAAGAAAGAGTAATTGACAAGAGACCGCCACATGGCAGACAGTGCTGCTACTCAAGTCAGACACTACAAGGACTCAGAGGCTAGGGCTTTTGTGGACAATTTGGTGAGCAGAGACCTAGGGAATGGGTGGTGCTGATTGGTTGGGAAGGAAATCATAGGGATGTGGAATATGGTCCTCCAGGTGGGGCCACAGGACCCATTGAGTCATGAGTCACAGTCTGGGTACAGTCAGTTTGAAAAACATTTTTTTTATTGCATTTTAGGTTTGGGGGTACATGTGCAGAACATGCAAGGTAGTTGCATAGGTACACACGTGGCAGTGTGTTTTGCTGCCTTCTGCCCCCTCACCCATATTTGGCATTTCTCCCCATGCCATCCCTCCCCCGCTCCCCCCCCCGCTGTCCCTCCCCTATTTCCCCCAATAGACCTCAGTGTGTGGTGCTCCCTTCCCTGTGTCCATGTGTTCTCATTGTTCATCACCTGCCTACGAGTGAGTATATACAGTGTTTTCTTTTCTGTTCTTGTGTCAATTTGCTGAGAATGATGTTCTCCAGATTCATCCATGTCCCTACAAAGGACACAAACTCATCATTTTTGATTGCTGCATAATATTCCATGGTGTATATGTGCCACATTTTCCCAGTCCATTCTATCATCGATGGGCATTTGGGTTGGTTCCAGGTCTTTGCTATTGTAAACAGTGCTGCAATGAACATTCGTGTGCATGTGTCCTTATAGTAGAACGATTTATAGTCCTTTGGATATATACCTAGTCATGGGATTGCTGGGTCAAATGGAATTTCTATTTCTAGGTCCTTGAGGAATCGCCACACTGTCTTCCACAATGGTTGAACTAACATTTTACAAAAAAGCAACCTTAGCTTCCACGGTCTTGATGTTATCTATAGGAGCAATTGGGGCGGTCATGAATCCTGTGCTTTCTGCCACATGGCTCTGGAACAGAAAGAGATTACAGAAACTATGTCTGAATCTTAGCAGAGTTCAGGCTCCTCTCATAATCCTATTCTTGTGGCCTTTCATTAGTTTTACACATGTGGTTCATTTTTGTGAAGAGCTAGTATCATCTTTGCTTTCAGGTTAAACTAGAAACAAAATCCCTCCCAAAGTTAGCTTGTCGTCTACCAGGAATAAACCAGGACCGCTAAGAGGTCAGAGCAAGATGGAGTAATCCCTCGTAGATTTCTCTCTCTGTTGAAATCGTAAGCTCTGCAAAGGTGGTTTCAGTTCTAATTGCATAGGTTGGATTTGCCCTCAACATGCATCCAATTAGCAACAGTTACAGCAGGTTTTCAAAGTGAAAGAGAGAGGCAGTTCCTACGTTGTTTAGCAAGAAGTTACATTAGAGTTACATAAGCCGTTGATGGATTACACACTTGTTTGTATCACAAACTCCCTCACATGCAGATAATGGGTGAGGGAGTCAGGAACCAAATGGCTTTAAAGCACCAGGGTGGAATGACATGGGCCCTGCGCATGTCTCGGCACCTGCATCCTTCACACAGTGCAGACTGCACTAAGCTGTTTTCTTTTCTCAACATCAACAGTAAGTGCTATGAAGAGTGTCTTAAAGAGGGATATGACATTGGGTGACTGGAGAAGCACTCCGATGAGGTGACAGGAGGAAGCCCCTGGTGCAGAAGTCTGCAGGCAGAAACATGCCGGAGTTTTCAAGGAGCAGAAACAATCAGTCCTCGTGGCTGGGAGGTCATGAGGCCTGGTGGGCAGGTCTGAGCAGTCCTGCATGCGTCTCGTTTTACCCAGGACCTCAAAGAGTCACAGTGAGTGGAGAGGGGACCAATTTAAGGCACAGCAGGGGCAGTGTAAGCAGAGAAGGAAGTGCATCCTACAGGGGAGGTGCTGGCTGCTGGGGCTCAGAATTAATCCCCCAACAATATGGTGCCCTGACATGCTGAACTGAAGAAGCCTCAAAGTCTCTTTCCGTGGCTCACCTCCTACCATCTCTCCCGAAGCTCAGAAGGAAGTTGAGATTTCTTTACCTGCCTAACAGCTGAACCAACTAAGGCAAACAGTTTTTTCTTCCTCTCTGTAAAAGACCAGGAATGTAACCATGCCTGAACAGACCCATTCACAAGATAGTGTATAAACTAATCTCTATTCCCTGATCCATTCATTCTTCCTAGTAATACCCTCAACAGAATTCTGCTTTTCTCCCTCCCATAACCTGTTTTGCCAGGATGGCATACAAGCTTGTGAACCCCATTAGGGGGCGGCTGAGTGCTCTGTGGTTCTCTTTGTGTGCATTTATGCCTTTACTCCAGCTAATCTGCCTTTTGCAAGTTCATTTTTTAATGAACCTTCAGAGGGTGAAGGGAAAGTTTTCTTCCATGGCCCCTACGTGGCCAAGTATTATGCCCAATCAGGCATGCACAGTGCCTCAGAGGGCCTTGCAGCAGTGGCTCAGGATGCCACACTCTGAGGAGAGCCTCCAAGGAACCTATGCTGCAACCCTTCAACCCACCACTTTCCTCTGCCTTTGGGGAACTTAGAGATCAACTTATCATCATTTCTAAGTCCTAACCTGAGTTCACAGAATGACTTTTGTTGCTGGTGACTTCCATGCTTCCTTCTCTTACTCATTTTCATTTCTAGGTGACATTCTCTTCATTATATGGATGGGCTTGCCTTTCCTCTCTCCTCATCCGCCAGGTTTCTTCACTGAGTGTTATTCATTCCCAGCAGACAATGTTCGAGTTTGTCTGAGAGTCACAGAAAAGGAAAAAGTGTCCCCTAAGAACGTTTTTAATGAAAAATATGTCTTCTAATTTCTTAAGCTTAAAATAAGTTAAAAGTAACAGAAAGGATTGTAACTGAAGTGAACTTACATTATCACGGTCGGTTTAGTTTAAAAAAATATTGATTTAATTTCTAACGTATACTAGCTTTACATATACAGTGAGTTCATATCTGGGAAGGTAAATGAGATGAGATTGACGAATATATAGAGGCAGACATGGTGGTGCACTCCTATAGCCCTACCTACTTGAGAAGCTGAGGTGGGAGGATCACTTGAACCCAGGAGTTCAAGGGTGCAGTAAGCTATGATCGCAGAATTACACTTTAGCCTGGATGACAGAGCAGGACCCTGTCTCTAAAAGAAAAAGAAAAAAAAAAAAAATATATATATATATATATATATATGTGTGTGTGTGTGTGTGTGTGTGTGTGTGTGTGTGTCTATTTATATATGCATATATACATATTTATATATAAGTTTATATAAAGAAGAATGAGTTTGGGGAAACATCATCAGTTTGTTTTGTTTTTCCAAGAGAAAGCTGGATATGTGCATCTGGAGCTTAGGGAAGAAGTCAAGGGTGGAAATACGATGTCAAAATGCTCTTTAATTTCAGGTGATTATCTTAGGGTCAATCTTCCTCTACAAATCAGAAAGGACATATACTCAGAAGCTCGTAGTTATGAGATGTCCACAGCTTTCATTAGTGCTGCTGCAATCATCCAGGAACAGCACTAGGTATAAAAGGCTTCATTGAGGACCACTCTTCCTCCATAGTAGTTGTCATGGTGGTTTGACGGACACCAGTCAGTTGTTTTTTTCTAGGATTGGGACTGTTTCTCTGTTTTGCGTTGGTTTTGACGTCAATGCCTTTCACTGGAATCAACTGCAGGACGCCTCTTGCTCTAGGAAGTGGTCAGACAGGTGGGGCTGAGGCATGGAAATGCACAGGTGATGCCCTTCGGTCCTAACCAGAGGCAGAACTTGGTCACTTGTCTCCAACATCATACCCTGAACCTACAACTTGAGACAAGCAGCACCAAACCACAAAGGTCCTGTAACAGCCCACTGGGCTCCTCTTGCCTGCTGCCCAGATGCAGTCAATTTATCAGGATGGGAATGGCAATAGGGAGAGTTTACCACACAGAGTTGGCCGGATGAGAGACGGGGCTTTTACTCAAATCAGCTCGTTTTTTGAGTTATAAAGAACCAGGGTTTTAAAAGAATAATTTGGCCGGCAGGAGGCTGAGAAATGGGGAATGCTGATTGATTAGGTCAGGAATGAAATCTTAGGGGTTTGAAGCCATCTTCTTACACTGAGTCAGTCTGTGGGTGGGGGCAGGGACACATGACCAGTTGAGCCACTCTACTGGTCTGGGTGGCGCCAGCTGAGCTATTAGAATGCAGGGTTAGAAAAATACCTCGAACACTAATCTGAGAATTTATAATAGTGATGTTATCCATAGAAGCAATAGGGGAGGTTGGGAATCTTGACGTCTTTGGCTCAAAGAGGGTTTTATTGTTTTCCTGTAATAGGTTATTACTGTCTTTGTTTCAAAGTTAAACTATAGGTCTGGGTGTGATCTGGGTGTGGTCACTCATGCCTATGATCCCAGCTTTTAGGGAGGCAGAGGAGGATGATTCATTTGAGATCAAGAGTTTGAGACAAGACTGGACAACATTGTGAAACTTCATCTCCACAAAAAATACACAAATTAGCTGAGTGTGATGGTAGACGACACCTGTGATCCCAGCCACTTGAGGCTGAAATGGGAGAGTTGCCTGAACACGGACCAATATACTGCAATCTTGCCTGGGCCACAGAGTGCGACTCCGTCTCAGAAAAAAACACAACGAAGTTAAACTATGAATTCCTCCCAAAGCTAGTTTGTTCTGTGCCCAGGAATGAACATGGGTAACTTGGAGGTTAGAGGCAAGCAGATTTTTTACTGTGATAATTTTCCAATGTCACATTTTTCTTACTGTCATAATTGTGCAAAACCTGTTTCAGTCCTGATGTCTGCTGATATTAGGAAATGTCTTGCCTTTAAGTTCTTTCAAAGAGATTTGACATTTTAAATCGGGTGACTGAAATGGAAAAGTGGAAAACAGAGGAATGAATTTTAAACTACTCACACAATATACAGAAGTATTGTAATCCTATGGAAATATCTGCAAGTCTTACATTTGACTGATGTATCCTATGATCATTGCACACTAAATAAATAAACAAGCAAGCAAATGAACATTCCAGAGAAAAGGTGCAAAGTTTCACATTGTCACTCAAGTAGAAAATGAGCGTGGAAGGTTAGGCTGTTATTTTAGTTGCTTGGCAGCTCTCAGTGGCCGGAGAAGCCGTTTGGGATGAGGAGTCATATGGAGTATGGTTCTCACCACCACAGCTTGGACCAGAAGAGATCAAAGACCGAGGGTTGCTCACAGACAGGTGCTAACAGCTACAAGGACCTGTGAATGTGCTCAGACCTCTCATGCATGAAGCCCTTTGGCCAAACTAGCTTCCTGGGCAGAAGCTCTTCTCACCTTCTGAAGAAGTCCTCTAAGAATAAATGAAGACAGCTTTCCCAGTCCGTTTAACTCTACATAGCAAGGGGAGCTGACTGCAGAGTCTGGGATCTTAAAGAGAGAAAACTAGCAACACAGGAGACTGGAGTTCTGTGCGCAAACCCCATGACCTGCACGTGCTGCCCCTCAGCAAAACAGGAATAACAAGCCGTAATATTCCACTGACAGTGGTCAGCCCTAAGATGAGTCAGTGCCAAGTGCACTGACGTCTGCAACTTGAATCCACACGTCTTCTCCTAAATCTGCCATCACTTGGGTACCATAATATGAATTTTCCAGTGTTGTAAGACAGTACTGGTGGGCACTGAAGAGTAATTTAAGCAAGGAGAAATTACACTTCAAATATGGGCATCATAATGTTGAATATTAAATGCTTATTAATTAAAACTGAAAACTATTAGCAATAAAATTTTAATAACATACAATAATAATATTGAGTGAAATTAATTTGCTAATGAAGTTAGTACACTAAGTGACCTTACATGAAGGAAGGTAAAAAACTTAGTTTCAAAATATGTTTATGGCACTACATAATATTTTAAATTATAAGCAAAATATGAGTATGGGGAAAGAAACACAGAAGGTAAATGGAGTAATGACTCTGGGTTGCGTTCTAAAAGTATAATTTGAACTATTGCAAGTCCTTGTCTCCTCTGCAAATTAGATTCTCTTAGTAAAGTGGGTTTCTAGGAATAGCCATTTCAATATTAAGAATAAAAACGGAAGTCCTAGTCCTATAATCCATCTAAATAGAAATTAGAATTAAATGAGAGTTTAGAGATGAAAAAAACTGAGGTCCAAAGAATCTGAGTGACTTCCTGGAGGTCAAAAAGGGAATCGTGCTGAGCAGGGAACTGAACACAAATCTTCAGGCAGGTGTCAGGTTAACATTTGGTGGTGCCAGACTGCCTATAATGACCTAAATCGTTCCATGTCCTCTCCATTTGGAGAATGGCTGCTTTAGAGAGCTAGGTTTCAGCCTTTCCTTTAAGAGGATAATTGGCTATTCTTAATGCCCTAGGACAAGATGGGAGCCACTTACAGGGAAAAAGTCCTCACCAGGAACCAAGTCAACCAGATTTTCCAGACTCTGGAACTGTGAGAAAAGGAATTTCTATTGCTCAAGCCATGTGGTCTATGGTATTTTGTTACGGCTGTCCTAGCTAAGACAGCCACCTATAGAACGGGAGAAAAGATTTGCAAATTATTTATCTGATAAAGGATTAATATTGAAAAAAAATATTTTAAAACCCTGACAACAACAAAAAACCAAACAATCCAATTAAAAAATGGGGAAAGGATTTGAATAGACATTTTTCCAAAGAACATATTCAAACAACCAATGACCATATGAGAAGATGCTCACCGTCACCAATAATTAGGGAAACACAAATGAAAGCCACATTGGGACACGACTTTACACTTCACTAAAACCTGTTATTAAAAATAATGATAATAACTAGTGGCGGTGATATTGGAGTTCAAAAGAAATTATTTAGGTAGTTGGTTATGGTAAGAGAGTCCCCAGTAAGGCTTTCCTTTTAACAAAAAGCAGCCTCCAAATCATTTCTTTTCTAGCAAAAAGCAGCCTGTAAAATCAAGCCACAGACATAAATAAGCAATCTGGAAGCTTACATCGGTAAATGCTGGCAGCTGTGCCAACAGAAAATGGCTACCTAGGTGCCAGGCATGTTCAACACCGAGGTTCCTGCTTCTCTTTCCTTTGTTGCCACATGTGTAGTAAAAAGGCAGGTAATATGGCGCTGGCCAGGTAGAGACCCCATCTGCATAGATTTAGGGTGGGATGGCCAGCTTCTTTGTGTGCTATGCAAGTGACACAGCTGTTCCAACCAATCCCTCGGGCCCTGTGTAAATCAGACACCACCTCTCAAGACTGTCCATAAAAACCCAGGTATTTCACCATGAAACCAGAAGACCCGCTTGGGAGCCCCTCTCTCTCTGCAGGAGAGAAAGCTATTCTCTTTTCTCTTTTACCTATTAAACCTCTGCTCTTAAACTCACTTTGCGTGTCTGTTTCCTTGATTTCCCTGGAGTGAGACAACAAACCTCGGGTAATTACCCCAGACAATGACACCACTTCATTAGCAAGGATGTGGATAAACAAGAACCCTTGTTCGTTGCCGGTAAGAAAGTAAAATGGTACAGCTCAGAAAAAAAACAGTATGGCAGATGCCCCCAAAATTAAACATAGAATTGTTACACGAAAGGGGTCTTGATCCAGACCCAAGAGAGGGTCCTTGATCTCACGCGAGAAAGAATTTACAGCGAATCTGCAGCATAAAGTGAAAGCAAATTTATTAAGGAAGCAAAGGAATAAAAGAATGGCTACTCCACAGACAGAGCAGTCCTGAGGGCTGCTGCCTGTCCAGTTTTTGGCTCTTTCTTGATGATATGCTAAACAAGGGGAGAGTTATTCATGCCTCCCCTATTTCGACCACATAGGGTAACTTCCTGACATTGCTGTGGCATCTGTCAAGTGCCATGGCGCTGGTGGGAGTGTAGTTGTGAGGATGACCAGAGGTCATTCTTGTGGCCATCTTGGTTTTGGTGGGTCTTGGCTAGCTCCTTTACTGCAGCCCGTTTCATCAGCAAGGTCTTTATGACCTGTATTTTGTGCTGACCTCCTACCTCATCCTGTGACTTCGAATGCCTTAGCACCTGGGAATGCAGCCCAGTAGGTTTCAGCCTTATTTTATCCACCTCCTATTTAGATGAAGTTGTTCTGGTTCACACACCTCTGAAAGAATCACTAAAGGTTCCGTAAATTATACTTCTGAGTAAATACCCCAAAGAACTGAAAGCATCAGGGTCTCAAACAAATATGTGTATTACCCATGTTCATAACAGTGTTATTCACAGCAGCCAAAAGGTGGGAAGAACCCAAATGTCCACCAATGGATGAATGGATAAACAAAATGTGTTATATACATACAATAAAATACTGTTGAGCCTTCAAAAGGAATGAAAGTCTGTCATATGCTATAACAGAGATGAACCGTGAAGACGTTATACGATTAAGTCAGACACAAAAGGGCTAATACCATGTGATTCCACTTATATGAAGTAACCAGAGTAGTCAAATTCACAGAGACGGAAAACAACGTCAGTGGGCAAGGGCTGGGGAAAAGAAGGAATGCGGAGTTGTTTAACGGACAAAGTGTCAGCACTGATAAAGAATGAAAATGAACCCTTACATAATATCAGTTTATTAATAATGAAGGATAAAGATGAGTTCTAAAAATGTTTGACACCCACAACTATTCACGTAGAAGACTGCTTAACTTCTCAAAAACGTTCATTTCTTTAACCTCTGAAACACCTCAGTCATTTCAAAACTGGCTTTATGCCATATTATTACAGATGAGGTAAGAAATATCTCTTAGGATCGTTATATCTAGATAGTTTTTCTGTTACAAAGGTCTGTCTTCTGCTTAGACCAAATCTCTTACAATGAAATTAAATCTCGTTTCTCCTTTTTTGATGTCTGGTGGATTCGTTATATTTGATTTATTAAAGATTGCTTTTCCAAAATTAAAATATGTGTTAATTAAGCAATCACTTTCTGCTGCATTTCTACATACCTTCTTCTTCTTCATAGGGCAAATTGCCAAACTGAATTCCTGAAATTGAAGGTTTTACATCAGGAGCTTTAGTAAACCCCTGTGATGTTACCGAAACAAGGAGGACCATCGGCTGTGTGCCAACACTCACATCCTGGTGAGGGGCTGGATTTATTAGTGAAATTTAATTAAGTACAGGTTTAGATTTCTGTGAATATAAACAGAATAGCAATCTGTTTATATTCAAGTATAACTTGCCTTCTTGATGTGCTGCTTATTTAATAAAGAATTCAGAATTGTGGAGTTGTGACATTTTACAGATATATTTTTAAATAAGTTTCCCTTTCAGAATACTCGACCACAAAATATAACTAATAGAAGCCATTAATCTCATTGTAACTAAAATAACTTTCTACAGTGCAGTTTTCCTCTATTCAAATATTTGCATGGTCTGGAAGGTAAAATAAATATTCAGTGGGGAACCAGAGGACATCTGTTCTTCCGCAGTTCCTTACTTTGCCGTATTTGTATTATGCTAACATTTACAAAAGAAAAGTATCTTTTATAGCCAATTACACATTTTGTTTCATGAATAATAGTATTCAAGGTATATGCAGGTTTATGATACGGATATATTGCACAATGGTGAGGTTTGGGCTTCTGGTGTGTCTGTTGCTCAATACTGAATATTGTACCATTAGGTAATATTTTAGCCCTCACCTCCCTATTCTCCCTGCTTTTGGAGTCCCCAGTGTTTGCTACTTTCCTCTGTGTCTGTATGTACCCAACAAATATATAATTTAGCAAGGAGATAATTCTAGTTAGTGCATGGGGTATCAGCATCTGTTTTTCTTAGTGTAAGTCATTTTTTTGGCTGCCATTTATAATTTTTAAAGATGACTTAAGAACATAGAATTAATTGGCCAAACTTTGTGAAAAATAAGCTTATGGCTCTAATGGGTAGCATGGCATCCTTGCCTCACGGCTTCAATTTCACATAGCATGCTGCACCGTGTTTGAGAATTTGCCTGGAGCCCTGGGATCCGAATGAAACTTTCCACATCATGAAGAGACAGACACAGAGGCAGAGACACCAGAACGGGACAGGGTTGGCTGAGGGTTATCACCTTCCAGCCTTGTCATTTTGATCTCAGCTGTACTGCCAGATGTTACACCTTTAAAACAAGCCACAGGTATGTTTAGAACACTTGGGAAAGTTATGCTGGCTAAAGGAGACAAAAGAAATGACAGAGTTAACTGAGGACTACTACAATTTAGTCATCTCTTCCGCCAGGCTCTAGACAAAGCGATGGGGTTAACAGAATGCAGAGTCAAGTCAGGGTAGCCCCTACCCATAGCTCTCCATGGACCTCCAAATCCTGGGGTGCAAGACGCCTCCTAGGCTCACCCACCTTGAGTGGCCCTCATCTCACATCCTAGCGTTGCCCCAAGCTGCTGGCCATGCCCTTCCTCAAACATGCTAAGCACACTTTCCACCAGGACTACTGCACTACCGTTTCCGTGGCTAAAAGGTTTACCCTCAGATATTCTCCTCACATGAGCCAGGTCTCTGCTCAGTTAGCAGCTCTTCACTCAGACCTCCTGGCAACAACTCTGTCCTCATTTGGAGACGTCTCATTCCAACACAGGTCATCTCTCGGCCTGCGCCATTTATCTCCGTCATACTCACCTACTGGATAATCGCCAGTCTACTTGATAACAGACGTATTGTTTGTCCCTCACTGGACTATAAACTCCATGGAGGCAGGGACTTTGTTTTGTGAGTGCCGTGTTCCCATGAATGTGTCACAGTGCCTAGAACATAGAGGATAATTGATAAATGTGTGTTTGGGGGGAATAAATAAATGAATGAAGACAGAATAGCTGTGGGGAGTGAGACAAGCCACAAAGTATTACATGGAAGCACAGAGTCCAGGTCTTTCTGGGGAGGAGGTAAGAGGAAAGGCTTCTCAGACAAGTGGCGTCTGAGAGGGATCTTGAAGATAAGAGACTGGTGCTGGGCAGCAAAGTAGAAAAGGCCATCCCGTTGCAGGAAGAGACCCAAGTGCACAAAGGCACAGCATTAAAACACTGTTAGGGCCAAGGAAAGCTAGGACATTTGGGGAGAACAGAACATGAAGTGGGGGTGCACTGTAAATACTTCCTACGCTGTGTCAGCAAGCGGAGAAATTACAACTCTCACAGTGTCAGGCACCAGATCCCTCATAGGAACTCAGGGTCTTGGCACATTCAAGCTGGATAATTTGAGGAGCATTAACAAGTTCTCTGCAAAGGTGGGTCTGAGCTTAAAGATACCAAGAAGGAATAATGTCACCCCCTAGAGAGACTTTGCCCGCCATAGGCCTGAAGGAGCAAGATCAGAATCCAGAGAGGGCAACCAGAAGAAGCACGGCCCACCCTCGGGACTTGGTGCAGAGGAAGGGCCAGGGGAGCTCCCTGCCACACCTTGCCTTCCCCAGGCCCCTGTCATCTCTTGATGCCTCCCATTGGCTGAACCTACCTGGAGACCTAAGATAAAAGGTTTTTGCTGATGCAGTTCCCACCTTTCCTGGACCACAGAGCAGAACAGCAAGAAAATTCTGAGGGACAGTGAGAAGATACCCAGCCCTGGAGAACTCTCTTTAGTGGGAAGAATGCTTTAGCACCTTGAGATAGATGGTGAGATCCAAAAGTCATGTCCAGGCAGCTGAAAGCATTACCAAAAGCCTCACCTGCAACAATGAGAGAAGCTTTGTTTTGCTCCAAAGAAGGAGATGAGGGAAGAATGTGAGGAGAGAGAAGAGAAAAAGGAGGGAGCGAACCATGGTGTCTAGCCTGTACACAGTGTAGCTTCTGCCAAAGAAAGAACTACAGGCCTTCACTGACTGTATACCCCCAAGTAGATACATTGTTTGTGTGACCATATCATTGGTTTATTTTCTTCTGGAAACTGATCAAGGAACTAGGTTTCCTTGGAGGTAGGTTTCCAAAGAACCAGAACAACTTGGCGGTACCCAAGGACAGCCTTTGTACAAAGTGTGGAGGCAGAACAGGCCCTCAATTCCTATAACTCTTTCAGGGTTATTGGTCTTCCACAGACGTAAAGTTGCCAGGGTGTGCTCAATTTTACATAGACTTTGCAGTTCTAAAGAATTATGGGTTATTTTAATTTTTTTATTTTTTGAGACGGAGTTTTGCTCGTCGCCCAGGCTGGAGGGCAATGGAGCAATCTTGACTCATTGCAGCCTCCGCTTCCCGGGTTTAAGTGATTCTCCTGCCTCAGCCTCCTGAGTAGCTAGGATTACAGGCACCCACCACCACATCCAGCTAATTTTTTTTTTTTTTGTATTTTGGTAGACACGGGGTTTCACCATATTGGCCAGGCTGGTCTCGAACTCCCAACCTCAGGTGATCCTCCTGCCTCGGCCTCCCAAAGTGCTGGGATTACAGACGTGAGCCACCGTGCCTGGCTGGGTTACTGTTCTTGAGAAGTTTGGAATCTGTTCTCCAAATCATCATCAAAATCCAAAGGCCTTAATAACGTACAGAGTTGTTGCAGTGGTCATGCGACAGCTGGGCTGGAGTTGGGAGAGACTGAGAACAGAGGGGTCACTTAACAGTCTGTGGAAACAGCTCAGGCCAGAAAGATGATGCCCTCACCTGTGATGAGGCCAGGGAGTTTACTCGAGTCTCCTTCACGTATGGTTCCAGACATGTCATAAATGTCATCCTTAACAAAATCACTCGGTCCGCATGATTTCACTTAGCCTTAGTCCTGTCGCTGTTTCATTTAACATCCGCCATTTGTTCAGTTGCCACTAATCACTTCCTGTGTGCATTTTGTGAGTTTCTATCTGTTTCAGCTTGTTTTAAATAGGGTAACAACTTCTCTTTCTCTCCCACATAGTGTGACACTGTAGCTCCTCTATCCCTTACCATCTGTTGTTTTTGTAAATTAATCCTTTTAACCAGGGAATGGTGGTTTCACCTTCCAAGATACAAAGCCTTGAAGGTTCTGTTATGTCATGTTGGAAGACAGAAGACAATTTTTTTTTAACTAAATGGATTCTTTTTCTTTAAGAGATACTTGAAGAAAACAAATGCTGATTTTTCACTGGTTATGCTCCTTTTTATTTTCAATTAAGACTAGCTGGGCTATAACATAGTAAACTTGAGCATTTTGAAAAGACCAGAGATTTCATAACAGCATAAACATAACTAAAATTCACTGTAGACAGCCCCCAATGTCCCCCACGCTTATCTGAAAAGGCGTGACTTAAAAGGAATGTCAAGATTTAAAATGCCATTGTCTTGGGTGCAGACAATTTCCTAGAATTCAACAGTTCTATTTCCTGCAATTTTCATCTTGGGGAAAACCATGAATTCTATGATATGTGATATTTATTTACGGCTCTGTTTTTGGAAAATTGTCGGACATGAGCCATTTTCTAATGTTTATATAAGGACAAAGTTACAAATTAAATCTTGGATAAAATTCACCTGCAAATATTCTCATGTTTATCAACTAAAAAAAAAAACCAAACCAAACAAAAAAACCCACATGCTTTCATGTACCTAAATATATCCCATGGCTAAAAGAGTACTTATCTTAACAGCATGATCTATCTTGAATTTTCCTGATTTCAGATAAAGCTAGTTAAAACATTGTTTGACTTTCTTCCATGGTACATTACAGACACGCTGAACAAAATCCCGTGGACAAAATTATCCTCATTGCTTAGATGCTGTGTTCACACCTAGACAAATGGTATGTTTTGAAAACTACGTGCACCAGAGCTGCTTGAATCTCTTAATTGCTCATCAGTAGTTTATAAAACAGTAAAATAATTAAGACTCTAACGTGGTTTAATGTCAAGGATTAACTTAGAAATGCTAAATAAAGAAACCTGCTCTTATTCAAAGAACATGCATTTGCATGTAAGATTCCAGCATAACTATTTCTAAGTCTTTCATTTCCATCTCATCTAAAATGACAAAGAATGGAAATCTCAGGCAATTTGTCCAGTTAAATTATAGTATGGGCAAGATATGGTGGCTCACGCCTGTAATTCCATTTTGGGAGGTCAAGGTGAGATGATTCTTTGAGGCTAATAGTTTGAGACCAGCCTAGGCAACATAGCAAAACCCATCTCTATGGAAAAAAAAAGATTTAAAAATTAGCCAAGCTTGGTGGCACATGTCTTTAGTCCCAGCTATGCAAGAGGCTGAGGCAGGAGGATCATCTAAGCCTGAGAGGTTGAGGCTGTAGTGAGCTATGATCATGCCACTGTACTCCAGCCTGGCTGATGGAGACAGACCCTGTCACTAATGAATAAAGTATAATATATATTCAAAAGTTATAAGTTTGATTGAAATTGAAAAAGGGCGACTTGTGTTTCTCAAAGTGCAATCCCCAGACTGAGACCGAACAGGAGTGGGACATGACCTCTGCTTCACAGATTTTTTTTTCTTCTCTTCACAAAACCCATACCAGTACCTCATGGGTGCTATACCCACTAACCCTGAGGCTTCTGTGCTCTCATAAAGTTCCATTGTTCCTTTTACTTAGAGAATTCTTAGCCTTAGGAGAGCTAAACACTTAATCAAGTGGCAAGTGTCCTCCCTTGGGAAGGAAAACTGAACAACTGATTACAACTTCACTGCCCGCACCAGACCAGCAGGTCAGCAGGTGGTCCACTACTCATGCCGACCTGCATCCCCCACCCCTCAGATGCTTTGCCCAGCCCAGCCTGCAGACACTAGTCTGGAAATCAATTCCCATGCTTTTCTTAATTAAAAAAAATCCCTGGCTGGGCGCGGTGGCTCACGCCTGTAATCCCAGCACTTTGGGAGGCCGAGACGGGTGGATCACAGGGTCAAGAGATCGACACCATCCTGGTCAACATGGTGAAACCCCGTCTCTACTAAAGATACAAAAAATTAGCTGGGCATGGTGGCGCGTGCCTGTAGTCCCAGCTACTCAGGAGGCTGAGGCAGGAGAATTGCCTGAACCCAGGAGGCAGAGGTTGCGGTGAGCCGAGATCGCGCCATTGCACTCCAGCCTGGGTAACAAGAGCGAAACTCCGTCTCAAAAAAAAAAGAAAAAAAAAAAATCACTACTGGCTTTTTTTGGTGAGCTAGCCAGAGGACCTTTACACCTCACCTCTGCTGTCTCCCTTGCACTTGAGCATAAGCCCCAAAATAAAAGTCTTATCTGGAAAATCTGCTTGGCCCTGAGTTAATTTCCATTATATGGGTAGCCAAAGAGCCTGCGGTCTGCAACAACGCTGCCTCTATCAGAATTATCTGAGATGTGTGTCATTTCCTAAACGTAGCAAGAAAAGCCTCTGATACTCTTGGGCCCCACAGTTTGTGCTCCTGGGTCACTGCCATGTGGCAATGCTTCCTTCACCTCTGCAAAGCTGGCTTTGATAAACTGTCATAAGGAATATCTGGCACTGCTATTTCAGGTCCAGATAAATGCCAACATGGGGACAGGACAAAAGCATGAGATGATGATATGGCTCTGATCTGTGTCCACACCCAAATCTCATGTTGATTGTAATCCCCAATACCGAGGGAGGGAACCGAATGGAGGTGAACGGATCATGGGGTCAGTTTCTCCCCTTGCGGTTCACGTGACAGCGAGTGAGTTCTCACTATTTCTGGTCTTTTAAAAGTATATAGCACTTCCTCTCTCTCTCTCTCTCTCTCTCTCTCTCTCTCTCTCTCTCTCTCTCTCTCTCTCTCTCTCTCTCCCTCCCTCCCCTCCTGGCCATGTGAATATGTTCTTGCTTCCCCTTTACCTTCTGCCATGATTGTAAGCTTCCTGAAGTATCCCAGCCACGCTTCCTGTACAGCCTGCGGAACCTGTGAGCCAAGTGACCTTCTTTTCTTTATAAATTACCCAGTCACAGGTAGTTCTTTATAGCCATGTGAGAACAGACTAATACAGATGTTCTTTTGGTTTTTACACCTTGCTGTAGCACTTCTGTATGCTTAAGATTTTGTTATATTTTTGTTATATTTTTCTTGGTTTTTACACCTTGCTGTAGTACTTCTGTATGCTTAAGATTTTGTTATATTTTGTTATATTTTTGTTATATTTTTCTTGGTTTTTACACCTTGCTGTAGCACTTCTGTATGCTTAAGATTTTGTTATATTTTGTTATATTTTTGTTATATTTTTCTTGCAAAATTTCCCCCTTAGTCCCCCTAAATAAGAAAGGTAGAGCTTCAATTTAACACTACCAGCAGTTATAAAAGAGAGGAACGGTTTCCCTTGCCTAGGGCAAAGCAGCCACTACAAAACTTGACTATGGGTTTACTTCACAAACTGATAAATGACACTCCTTACATGCCACGCAGTGATCTGAGTGCTTTACAAGCAGTGTTGACTTACAGAATTCTCTAGATGAGTCTATGAGGTAGGTACTATTGTTAGCCTCATGATAAATAATGGAAGAACATTTTTGTGGTCACCTCTCTGTGAGCTTTGGGGCTCAAGTTCTTAGAACTTTGAAACATATCAGCCAATAACGAAACACTACCAACAAAAAGTTTGCTCCAGTAGAGGACGTTAAACAATTGGTGCACGAAATACCTTGGTATTTCTAAGTGTTACTCCAGGTGGCAAATAAAAAGACTACTAAAAAAACTCTTCTGTCAGGGGTCCCTTGGAGCTCTGGAGTAAATTGGAAACATAACAATGAAAAAGGAGCCTCCTTTCACACTTGGAAAAGAAGTCCCCAAAATGCTGGGTGCTGTCTGAGACCTTGCAACTAAAATCACTGGGGGTGGAACCCAGGACACTAGGGTGGAGGCTGTCACTCCCCACACCACTGGGACTTAGAGACTCGGAGCCAGCCTTTGGTCCCCTCTGCATCCTCAAAGCCAAGCAAAGAATAGGTAAGAAATAATTTAACTTTCAATAAAGGAAGAACTGTTTTTCAATGTGGCCATCTGCAGAAACTACAGTCCACCTTTACAGTAGTAAAATATAGGATTTTCCTGAAGGATTTTGCATGGAGGAAACTTGGACTTTAAATCAGCAAAAGGAGGACAGGACACAGCTTCTGTGAAAGCTCCTCTAAGAGGATGCAGCTTCAAGTGGGTAACCTCGTGATACCTTTTCATTCTGGATGGATAGAAGAACTTATATGAAAATAAAACCTAAATTTGTGTGGGACTTTTTTTTAACTCCTTGCAATATCCAAATTGACTGTTGATTTATTGATTGATCAATGGATGGACTGAGACTCAATCCTGGGTCTCACTCTTGTCACCCGGGCTGGAGTGCAGTGGCACAGTCAAGGCTCACTGCAACCTCAACCTCTCAGGCTATGGGGATTTATTGCAAGTGAGAAGTACACACTCAAGAAAGGAAAGTACAGTTGTACTCAAGACAGTTGTACTCAGGGGGGTTTGAGGCTTCTACCTTTATAAGTTTCTTTAACCAAGGAATATTCACACAGATTCCTGGAAAAAGGTGAAGATTCCTTGGAACTGTGGTACCACCCATTTTTACCCAAATTCCTATCTAAGCGGTCTGGGGAGTCATACCCTACAAACCATAGACTCTTATCAGACAGGTTTCATTTAACTCTATAGATTGTCACTTATTTTCCAAGCCTGCTTCTGGAATAAATGTAAGAGTTAAAGAAAGAGGAAAGAAACACAAAAAATGGCTCAACAGTCAAAGACAGGTTTATTTTGGAGAATAAATCTGAGGGGAGTTTCTGGCTGATTTTGCTCTGTAAGCAGCACTGTAAGGAGCACTCTCTCTTACAGATTAAGAGTATTTATTGGTTTTAGGGGTAAGAGATCTTATCACAAGCTTGAAATGTTTCTGTGTTAGGGAGAAGTGTATGGTGGGGTTGAAATGTCTCTGGTCAGAGGGGAGGTTATATTGAGGTTAACATCTTTCCAGCAGGTGGGGGGTTATCTCGGGCTGACATCTCTCCAGCTAGAGGGAAGGTTATCTTGGGGCTGGCATGTCTCTGGTTGGGTAGGGTTTTATCTTATGGTGGGAACGTTTGTGGTCAGAAATGCCATTCGTGGCTTATGGTCATGCTGACCTTAGCTGTTAGGCTGATGCCCTTTGGATTTTGATCAAGGTGAACTTTAAAATGGCGGTGCTTGTCCAAGATGGCGATGCTCTTGCTCTGTCAATAACATTATGAGACAAGGAAGAAAAGAAAAATATTTTACCCGCAAAACATGTTTTTTGTCACATTTCGAAATGGCTCTGCAAGCTGTTCTTTGTGAGGAAAAATTCACATCTATAAAGAGTCCCTGCTAACAGAGTTAGATCTTTTCCTTCCAGACCCCTGCAATTCTGAATAGATTAACTGAGAGTCTAGCACCCTTTAAAGGGTCTTAATAAGAAATTTGTCATCTATTGTTTCTCAGGGCAGCTGCTATAAGACTTCAGAAGAACCTTGGTTTCCACAGTCTTTTATCTTAACCTGAACATTTGCTTTCTATTGATCTCAGGTCTTCAGACAAAACTCCATCAACTGTCAACCAGGAAATGTTTAAATTTGCCTATAGCCCTGAAGCTCCACTCCCTTCAATTTGTTTCTGGAACAAACCAATGAATTCCTGATATGTATTTGATATCTCATGCTTCCCTAAAGTCTATAAAACTAACCTGCACCCCAACCACCTTGGGCACATGTTCTCAGGACTCCCGAGGGCTCTGTCATGGGCCACGGTCACTCATATTTGGCTCAGAGTAAATCTCTTCAAGTATTTTACAGAGTTTGACTCTTCCCACTACCATAAAAAGAGCCTCAACAATACAAAGACTCAAACAAACAACCTACTTCTTTTCACATTAACAGCTGCAAGCTGTAAGCTGCCTTTTTGGTGGGACAGGCATTCATATTCAGAAACCTCATTCCTTCCCTTAGCGCATTGGTGACATTTGACTGGCTCAAGCTGGGTCATTGGGAGAAAGGGAAGGAGACCCTGGAGAATGCACAGACACTACTGTAAGCCTAAGTCCCCAAGGGCACAAATCACCGTTGCTCACATTTCATCCATGAACATTTAGTCATTTGGCCAACCACCATGCAGTTTGCTGGGAAACATAGCCGAGGTCTGTACAGGAAGAAGAGAGATTTGTCTCTTCTAACAATCGTCACTAAGCCACTCCCTGCTGGCCACTGCTGGGTTTCGCGATACAGCACTGAAAGAGAAAAGGACCAAAGGGCCTGCTCCCACGGAACTCACACTCTAGTGGGGTGAGACTCACAAACAGAATGGCATCACTGCACAGAGCTTTGAGAGCTACCATGGAATCAAAAAGGGGACCTGGGATGGAGAGTGACCGGGCCTGGGACAAGAAGGAAAACTTCTCTGAGGAACTGATGTTTCAGATAAGATAGAATGAAACACAGTAAAATAATACACTGTGTGTCTACCTGTACCGTGTGTAATATGCTGTGTGTTTACTTGCACAGTGTGTAATAAGCTGTGTGTCTACCTGCACCGTGTGTAATATGCCGTGGGTCTACCTGCACAGTGTGTGATATGCTGTGTCTA
>CM052663.1:1697071-1710197 GCA_028533165.1 Leontopithecus rosalia
TTTAGGCAGCACAAAAAGATAAGAAAAGCAAATAAAGACATACAGATTGGAAAGGAAGAAATAAACTGTCTCTATTTGCAGATGGCATGATAATTGATATAGGAAACTCTAAAAAATACACTCACACAGACAAAAAATTTCTAGAAATACTGAGTTGAGCAAGGTGGCAGGATACAAGATCAATAGACAAACATCAGTTGTATTTGTATACTCTAGCAATAAACATTTTGAAATTGAACTTAAAAATTCAATACCACTTACAATTACTTGAGAAAAGTGAAATACTCAAGTATAAATCTCAGAAAATATGTATGGGACTTATATGCTGAAACCTAAAAAATGCAGACAAAAGAATCAATGGTATTATAAACCGAGAGATGCTCTGTGGCCATCAATGTGAAAACACAACATAGTATGTCAGTTCTCTCCAGATTGAGATACAAAGTTAACACAATTTCTATTGAAATCCCAGACTCATATGTTTGTAGATATAAACAAGATTATTCTGAAATTTGTATAGGAAAGGCAAAATAATTAGAACAGCTAAAACAGTTCTGAGAACAACAAAGTAGACAGAATCTCTATTCGAATAATTTTCAAACCTTTTACCTAGAGTAACAAAGACTGGTGGCACTGGTGCAAGGATAGATCCATAAATCAGTGAAACAATAAAGCACCCAAAAATAACTCCACATATGGACTGCCACTGATTGTTAACAAAATAACAGCAAAACAGCTAAAATAACAAAAGCTGTGTAAGAGAGGAAAAACAGTCTTTTCAATAAATGGTCCCAGGGCAATTAATTATAGGATAAAAATGAGACCCAAACTAAACTTCAAATCCTATATAAAACATTAATTCAAAATGAATCATATGAATTTAAATATAAAACTTTAAAACTTTTAGAAGACAATATAAAACTCCCGGGAGTTTAAATTGGGTGAATTCTTAGACATGACTCCAAAACATCAATTCGTAAAAGACAAAATTAATAAACTGAACTGCATCAAAATTAAACTTTTACTCTATGAAAACTCCTGTTAGAAGATGAAGACAAGTGCAGACAGAGAAAAAAATGTGTGCAAACAGATTTTTGACAAAGGATCTAGAACAGATGAAGAATTCTTTCTTGGCATGGAAGCTCATGCCTGCACTTTGGGAGGCTGAGGTGGGAGGACTGCTTGAGCCCAGGAGTTCAAGACCAGCCTGAGCAATATACTGGGACCCCCCCCATCGCCACAAAACAAACAAAAAAAAGTTAGTTGGGCATGGTAGTGCATGCCTGTGGTCCCAGCTACCTGGGGAGGCTGAGGTGGGAGACTGCTATTGTATTTCATTTTAAGGCCTGTGCTATATGCTTGACTTACTACAATCACTACAACGGAAAAAGAAAAAGATGAATGCTTCCGATTCCTTTGTACAGCTCTGTGTCCATTTTTGACTGCTAAATATTTAAGCTTCGGAAGTAGGGTAAGCAGACTCCAGTTAGCCATCTCTCATAATAAGGAACATCTGTTGATCTCTGACGGGGTGAGCCATGGCCTCCTCTGTTTCCCCAAGTGAATACTCAATGATCTCGGATGTAGGCTTAAGTATTTCAAAAATTAAATTAAGTGTATCTAAGCACTGGAGGATCAGGACCTATGATTTTATTTAGCTTTTGTTTTCTGTTGCATGTAAGGGGCACAAAATTATGCCATGTCAGGCAAAAGGATGGCCTTTTATTTCCTGGTTGTAAAAAAATTTCCCAAATTCTCTAATAGTACTCTTGCAATCTAGACTTTTTTTTTTTTTTTCACAAACAGGCACCACACATTCCACCATTTTATATCCCAGTTTTATTTATTTGGAGACATTTACTCTTGTGGATAACAGAATACCAGTCACAAGATCCTTCTGTATTACAAATTCTGCCACCCTGTTTCAGAACTAGGTATCAGGATTCTTCCTTTGCCTGGGTTTCTGCTGTCCCCCATAAAAAAACATGTACTGGGTGTGGTGGTGCACATCTGTGGTCCCATCTACTTGGAAGGCTGAGGTGGGAGGATTCCTTGAGCCCAGGTGTTTAAAGTTGCAGCGGGCTGTGAATGCTCCACTTTACTACAGAGCAAGACTCCGTCTAAAAGAAAAAGAAAAAGAGACTTGTAATCCAGTGGATAGAGGTAAAAGATGGTGGGCTCTGAAACCCCAGGTTGACCAGTCCATAAATATAATACTGTCTGTGGCAAGATTTCTTTGGAATTTCCTTGTCACCATGAATATTAATCTTCTAAGTCCAGCTAGTCTGGTTTTACGTGATTAACATGACTCTGCTCCTATTACTTATGATAATCTGGGCTTAAAAGAGGCACTCACTTCTTCAAGTCTGGTTTTCATTAGGAAAAGCATTTGCTGGGTAGTATGAGATAAATGACACCACCATTCGAAAACAACTCTTTGGCTCCCCACGCTTTTCTTAATAGTAAGGTAGAAAATTTTCAAATCCTTTTGATACACCAGTAAGATTTGGTTATATTGTTTTACCTTACCATATACAGATGGAAACGTTTTACACATGTATCTTCAGGCACTCTCAGGTGAATCTGAGGGTAGGGCCTTTGTCTTATATATGCCCTGGCCTTCTTCCTAGCACCGAATATTACCGCAATACTCAGTAACTATTTGGTGTGAGAGTTGGCTAGATTATTTTTTCTTTTGTTGCGTCATAGCAGATGGCCAGTGACATCTAGCTGGGCAATACTTTTCACTGAGTTTTTGTATCGCAGGTATGTTACAATTTCAAGCATGCTGAATTTCATACCAGAGTAAAAAGTTTCAATCATATTTTTTATATATTAATATCTTAGGCATGTCTTTCATAAGCCAAGAGATGGTTTATTTTCACAAAAGATGTTAATAGACCATTAATGCAAGTATATGTATTAGCTTACGGTTTTATTCCAGCTACTGTTTTTTATTTTTTAATAATTTTTTTTTTTTTTTTTTGGATACAGGGTCTCACTCTATTGCCCAGGCTGGAATGCTGTGATGTGATCATAGCTCACCGTAGCCTCGAACCTCTGGGCTCAAGCAATCCTCCTGCCTCCACCTCCTGAGTAGCTGAGACTAAATGTGTGTGCCACCACATCCAGCTAATTTTTAAATTTTTAGTAAAGATGAGGTCTTGTTATGTCACCCAGGCTTGTCTCAAACTCCTGGCCTCAAGTGACCTCCAGCCTCAGCCTTCCAATGTGCTGGGATTACAGGTTTGAGCCATCACACCTGGCCCTGGCTACTTTTTTTTTTTTCTTTTTTTTTGAGACGGAGTTTCACTCTTGTTACCCAGGCTGGAGTGCAATGGCGCGATCTCGGCTCACTGCAACCTCCGCCTCCTGGGTTCAGGCAATTCTCCTGCCTCAGCCTCCCAAGTAGCTGGGATTACAGGCGCGCGCCACCATCTGGCTACTGTTTAAGCTCAGGATTATCAAAGAAAAAAATGCACTAGACAAGTTAAACAAGCAAGAAAGACTTTATTGAAGACTACAGTAATAAGACAGAGAGACTGAACTCAACTCTAGATAAAAGGACAGCTGGGTATTTATAGCCAGCGGGCAAGGTGAGGTGTTAGTGGATGAAAAATTACTAAGGGGAGCTTGGTTCATTGTTATGGAGTGAATGTCTGTGTCCTCCCTCCCCACCCAAATTCATTTGTTGAAGCCCTAATTCCCACTGTGGCTATATCTGGAGTAAGAAAACAATTAAAATTAAAAGGAGGTCATAAGAATAGGGCCCTGATTTACTAGGATTAGTGTCCATATGAGAAGTGACACACTCTCTCTCCCTGCCGGTGCGCAAAATAGAGGCCGTGTAAGGAGAGCACAGTAAGAAGGCAACCAGAATGAGAGCTCTCACCAGGAGTCATCCATGCTGGCAGACTGTCCTTGGTCTCCAGAAGTGTGTGAAAACGTCTGTTGTTTAAGCCACCCAGTCCATGGTATTTTGATATAAGGCAGCCTGATGCAACTACCAAGGGTGCGGGAATTCTTACAAAATCTGGCCCAGCAGGCCAAGCATGAGGCCCACCCAAGAAGAGTGTTCAGGGTAGCGTGACAAAAGTCTGGTCAGGCAGGATGCAGTGGCTCACACCTACAATACCAGTGCTGTTGGGGGCCAAGGCAGGATGGTCACTTACAGCCAGGAGTTGGAGACCAGCCTGGGCAACAAAAGGAGTCCCCCAGTTTGCATATTAAAAAAAAATTAGCCAGGCTCAGTGGAGTATGCCTGTAGTCACAGCTACACAGGACACTGAGGTGGGAGTTCGAGGCTGCAGTGAGTGCGCTGATTGTACCACCATACTCCAGCCGGGGTGACAAAGAGAGACCTAGTCCCTAAACAAAACAAAACAAAACAAACAAAAATAATCCACACACACGTGTGCGCACACACACACAGTCTGGTCAGTCTTTTCTGTTGTTCGAGGAAAGAACAGACATTTTTCTTTCCTCTGTATAAGTTTATTTCTAATTTGGCTGCCTTTTGTTCATTAAGGACAAACTAAACTATTCTCTTGAGACTTGTAGTAAAGAGTTTTTGCTGGATGGCGAGAGCATTTAATGAAGGGTATTTCTATGAAAATAAAACAAAAATTAATTGTTGGAGCAAATTATGAACCCAGCTGGTGATTCCAGACTTTAGGCTTGAAGCGCCTGCAGAAGATGGAATGAGGACGGCAGTGGCAACCCAACTGTCAGTTTGATGTTCTGGTGATGACACAGACCTCAGGGAGGTTTTGGTGAGACTGTCACGATCACGGTTACTTCCTGCAGCAGAGTATGGCAGATGCTGGAGTTCCAGTGAACTTCCTGCGTGGCCTACGCAGCAGTGGCTCTGGGCATGAAGGATGCCCAAACATGATCTTTTGTGATGATGAGCTCTTTGAAATTTATCTTGCAGGATTTCTGCAGATCTAGGAGAAAAGGCTAGCTACAAGACAACCTAGAATCCCACTGAGGATCTGGACAGGCAGGTTTTAGTTAAGTCAGAAAGATAGAAGAAAAATGAGAAACGTTGGAGAGCTGTAACCAGATATTAAAGGAAACTAGAAGAATTGAAAATGTGGTAAAGACTGATGCTATGTGTGAATGAGCAGAGTCCAGTCCAATTTACAGGCAGGCAACAAAACCATGTAGGTTACAAAGAGGTGAAAAACAGCTCCAAGTCAATGTACAGGACTAGAATCTGGTAACCCACGGGGGGGTGGTATAGTTTTCTACTGAAACACAGAATTCCTCTCTATAGGCAGAAACAGTTAATTTTCCCAATAGACATATAATAGATTATTAATCCATGTGCACAAATTTACAATTTTTGACCAGGCGCAGTGGCTCACGCATATAATCCCAACACTTGGGGAGGCTAAGGTGGGTGAATCACCTGCGGTCAGGAGTTTAAGACCAGCCTGGCCAACATGGGGAAACCCTATCTATAGTAAAAATGCAAAAATTAGCCAGGGATGGTGGCAGGGTCCTGTAATCCCAGCTATTTGGGAGGCGGAGGGGGAAAAATGCTTGAATCCAGGAGGTGGAGAGTGCACTGAGCTGAAATTGTGCCACTGCACTCCAGCTTGGGCTACAGAATGAGACTCTGTCCCCAAAATAAATTTAACAAAAAAAAAAACCATAAAGTTTTTATTCCTGACTACTATTTAAGTTAGGGGACTATAAAATGCACATATTAATGAAGTACGCATTTCTGTTTTACGGCTTTTATTTTTATTATTGCTGTTATCTAAAAGGATCTTGAATCACGTTTTGGTTTGCTAGTGCTCCTGTTTAGTGACAAAACTTTATCTTGACCATAAGAACTCTTTTAAGTTAGGGTCCTCAAAGACTTATCATTACCAAGATTGTGACTAAGACAGTGGCAAAGGAACTTATCTACCCATATACGAATGCATTTTTCAGCTTCCCAATCCCAGCAATAAATCATCTCATCGGTATGTAACTTCCTGTTTGAATATGCAACACTGGGACTTTTCACACTCATATTCTGCTCTTCTTGGAAAATGGGAAAAGCACCTGTCCCTTTGCAGGTAGTCTGAGCCATGTCGATGTGGGCAGAAGTGAAGTGTGCTGTTTTCGACAGGATCATTTATTTGCTGGCCTAAGACACGGCAAGAGCTCTCTTTCTGTTGTAACAACAGTAGAAGGCACATGTCAATACGATGGTGCAGCAGTGCTGAACCAACTCATGGAGGACAGCTGCCCTGGAATACTTTCTGATATGTAAACTTTTGCCACAATAAGCCACTGCAATCTTGTGTCATTTGTTAGAGCAGCATAATCTAGCCTACCCAGACTGATCCAGTTAAATGAGTCCTGTATTAGGAGTGCCCAGGTCTGGATGACAAATTATAATCTCTCTCCATATATTTTATATCAAATGATATATCATATATAAATATATCTCTATATAAGATACATAACATATATAAATTATAATATTTACATATATAAATTATATATAAAAATATATATATCACCAAACCTGGACACTTCTGAGAGTGACATGGGACACCATTAGTAATTACATCAGGATAACAGTCATAAACTGGGACTGACTGTGTGAGCAAACCAGGCTGTGTGGCCACCGGAAGTGTGTGGCAAGCAAAAGTAGAGGTGTTGAGAAGCCCTGACCATCAGACAGCTTTCTAAGAACATTTCCTGATGGCAGGTTGGAGTGTCGTTAAACAACCACAACAAGATTGCATAAGTTTTAGATCATAAAGTAAAGTAGCCTGGTCACAGAGGATAGTTCAGTTTAGAAAATCTGGTGAGCTAAGTATATTCTAATTATTCAACTTTTATTATAAATTAATTTTTACTTTGAGCTCATTTTTTTTAAGCAAATGAGAAATTTTCCTTTGAGTTACAATCTCAGGTCTCCGATCTCCAGGATGATTAAGATATTCTGGAATCTCACATATGGCTGAATCATTGAGGAGGCTCTGTGGGTCATGAGCCATTGGTTGTGAGAGGCTTGTTGTCCCAGGTGGGATAGACCCTTCAGTTCTGGAGGTTCTACAGATTCGATTCTATATATGGGGCATGAGGAAATGAGGGAAAGTTGGAAACCCCAAGTGGAAAACTCCTGCCTCCCTAGGTGCAGGATGCATCCATTTCCCCTGAGGTTTTGCCCCTTGCTATGGTGCTGTTGGGTAGACAAATTCTGCCTTGTTTTGCTGCTCAATGGATCAGTAGTACTCTTTTCCATTTACAGTCTGGGGAGGAACTGGGGGTTACTGCTGTATAAGCAAAGTCTGTTTTCTGCCCTGCCAAAAACTTCCTTACATCACCAAAGAAGGAACTGCACAATTGGCTCTCTGACTAGTTGGTTCTAGTCAACTCTTCATAATTGCACACTAAGGAAAAGGTATAGAATAAAAATACAGTTGCCTCTCAGTATCCATAGGGGGTTGGTTCCAGGACCGTCCACCCTTGGATACCAAAATTTAGATGCTCAAATCCTTGATATAAAATAGTATTTGCATATAACCTATATAAACCCTCCCATATATGTTAAATAATCTCCAGATTACTAATAGTACCTAATACACTGTACATGTTATATAAAGTCTTCCTTTTCTGTTTACCTTGAGTGGTGGTTTTTTTGTTTGATATCCTGAACTTAAACATAGCAAGGGCCAGGCATGGTGGCTGATGCTTGTAATCCAAGTACTCTGGGCGGCTGAGGCAGGAAGATCACTTGAGGCTGGGAGTTTGAGACCAGCATGGGCAACATTATGAGACTTCCATCTCTACTAAGAATTTAAAAATTAGCTCCATGATGTGGCACATGCATGTAGTTCCAGCTGCTCAGGAGGCAGAGGCAGGAGGATTCCTTAAACCAAGGAGTTCAAGGCAGCAGTGAGTTATGATCACATTGCTGCATTCCATCCTGGGAAACAGAGTGAGACTCTGTCTCCAAAATACACAACAAAAAAACCGTAAGGTAATTCATGCACTTACATTAATGGTATATTAACATATATTTTGTGAAAATTAACCATTACTTGGTTTATTAAAATCTTGCCTAAGATATCAGTATATTAAAAAAAAAGACTGAAGCTTTTTGTCTCTGGTACAAAATTCAGCATGTATTGTTCGTGGAATAATGACACACACAAAAACGTCTACATGTTTAAATCTAACCATCCATTTGTGGGGGGAATATTTGCAATCTGTGGTTGGTGGACTCTTTGGTGTAAAACCCACGGATATGGAAGGCCAACTATATAAATTAATGTCAGAGAGGTATCACATCTTCAACCTTTAATTAGAACAGAGAGAAGCTAAGAACACAGAAAGTCCTCCTGCCTAAAACAATCTAGCTACAGCTTACTCCTGAGGCCTCAAATTCCCTATAAGTAACAGAACATCATTATTTAATTCCTTTGTAAAAATTATAGATTGAGTTTTTAAGAGTTATTTAAGTAAAAATATTCCTGGAGGGAAATAAAGCTGATTTCATATATGAAGTATCTTGTCATTAATTATCTTTATCACATGGTCTTTCTAACATGGTTCTGAGTCCTGGGTCCAGCAGGACACACTGCAGATAAGAAGAGGAAATTTGGGTCATAGGACAACACAGATGGAGACAGCATGGATGACACCATGCTGGGGGCACCTGCACAGCTGCAGGCGGCATGACGGCATTGCTTACTGAGGTTACAGAAAATAAATGAGGGGGGATAGCTGCAAGACTATCGCTCCTGTTACACACTGATTTACAGCTAAGGCTTGGCAGAAGGGGCAGTGGGAAAAGTGTGATCCCACCGCTTGTATTTTTGAGACTGCCTTTATCACTTACCCATGACCTTCAAGTTGGGTAACACTGAACACTTTTCCAGAGACTTTGGTGTGGACCAGTCTCTGCAAATACATCACTGAAAGAACACAGAATTAAAAAAAATTTTGATGTATTTTTGCTAAAAAAAAAAAAATCATGTTCATTATTTCGGCTAGCCAAGGTTTTGTTTTGCAATATCCTCAGTATCTATCATAGCGCCAGAAAACGTTCATTGAATTTTTCAGATTCTTTAAAAAGATTAATTTAAAGTTTACAAATAAATTAAAGATGTTTATCTACAGTTTTGATGCACTTAGTTTACAAGCAGTTTTTCTTTTTCTCCACTCCATGATTCTGTGCTTTTTTTAAGCAGAATTTTTAATAAAAGATATCTTTTATTAAATAGATTGAACACCATATGAGTAATTTTGAGTTAAAGTCACTTTTTGTCTACTGTAGACAATACATTATAAATGCTTATTTTTCTAAAAGAAATTCATTTTGTTGATAATTTATATTTCCTTTTATTGGAAGACTGTCCTACCATTAAAATCTATGTAATTAAGGGATTGTATATGCAATTTAAAATAAAATTATGCTTTCCCGAAGTCATTTAATTCTATTATTCATCAAGTGAATACTTCAGAAATTACTGATCTTTTAATATTGAAAATAAAATCTGCCTGTGCAGATTACATTCAATTAGAAACAAACTCCTGGGCTCAAGCAATCCTCCCATCTCAGCTTTTGGAATAGCTGGGACTACAGGAATGCATCACAACACTCAGCTAATTTTTAAATTTTTTATAGAGATGAGGTGTCATTATGTTGCTCAGGCTAATCTTGAAACCTTGAACTTCTGAGCTCAAATGATTCTCCCACCTCTGCTTCCTAAAGGGCTGGGACTACAGTAGTTAGTCACTGTGCCTGGCCAGAGACAATTCTCTTTAAGAGAGGAAATATTTCTGCTTTAGCTGTTTTTTTTTTTTTGCAAGGGGACGGGGCTGGTGAGGTGAGGGAGGTGATGAATTTAACTGTACTGAAAATGGTACCGGGAAATCAAAGTGCAGAAAAAAACAGTTCCCTGTTTAGTCAGATTTTAGTTTTGGGTTTTCCTCAGACACTGCAGGCCAAATTAAGAGTTATAAGGAGGAAATCCTTTCAGGCCTCACAGACCAGACTTGGCTCTATAAAACGTAATCAAGTCCCATTATACCACCGAGGACTTAGGAAGCAACTAGAGGTTTGAAGGCAGATCTGGGCAACCCGCAGACCCTCCGCTTCTGAGGCTGAAGGAACATGCACCGACGCTAGCACACACCTGAAAAACGTGAACCAGCAGAGAAAGAGGAGCTGTATGCCGAATACCATTTAGCTTCATAAACACTCACTTGTAGAATGTCTTTGCATTCAATAGCAGAGCACTTCTGATGTAACAATGCTTCTACCTATGCAGTATTCTGAGAGTCTGAAATAGCTCAGTTTTACTTCGGGTATTTTCCGCTTAATAGTAAAAGTGAAGCAATCTGGTATGAAGAATTAAGATAGCAACTGTGACGGCTGCTGCCAGGACCAAAACGTACCGCAACAATGTATCAAGAACTCTAGGAATAAACTGTGTGGGCTGCCTGAGTTTATCAGTCTAAGTAAATCTCTAAATGATTCTAGATGAAAATTTAAAATTCAAATTACTCATTCAACAAATACAGAGTATCAGTGTTGTAGCAGACACCGTACGAGGCCCTGGAGAGAAATTGAGCATACTGGGCATGTGCCCAACTTTCACGATTACAAACAAATTAATAGGAAGACACATATAAGAAGTGAATTATAGCCGGTGCGGCAGCTCATGCCTATAAATCCCAACATATGGGAGGCTGAAGCATGCAGATCACTTGAGGTCAGGAGTTTGAGACCAGCCTGGCCAACATGGGGAAACCCCATCTCTACTAAAAATACAAAAATTAGCAGGGCATGGTGGTGCCCTACTGTGATCCCAGCTACTCGGGAAGCTGAGGCAAGAGAACTGCTTGAACCTGGCAGGTGGAGGCTGCAGTGAGCAGAGATCACACCAGTGTACTCCAGCCTGGTGACAGAACCAGACTCCGTCTAAAAAAAAAAAAAAAAAAAAAGCTGGGTGCGGTGGCTCAATCCCAGGGCTTTGGGAAGCCCAGGCAGGCGGACCATGCGGTCACCCCGTCTCTACCAAAAATAGAAAAAATTTCCCGGGCAAGGTGGCTTGTGCCTGTAATCCCAATTATTTCGGAGGCTGGGGCAGGAGAACTGCTTGAACTTGGGAGGTTCAAGTTCAAGAGGTTGTTGCAGTGAGCCAAGACCACGCCACTGCACTCCAGTGTGGGCGACAGAGCGAGACTTCGGTTCAAAAAGAAAAAAGTGAATTATATGTGTAAGGTATGGAGGCACAATCGGAAATGACGTGAAGGTGGAGATGGGGAAACTTAAGAGAGTTGATAGCTTGCTTACTTGCTGTTCAACTAATCACCCACAAGAGTAGCACTTGGTCTTGCTTATTAACAAGGTACTCACTAGTACTCTTATTTTAAAAATGACCTGTGTTTAACTTTATAGTGGCAGAAGAGAAAAAAGGTCTAGAACTCTGAACATTCCCATAGCAGAAAGAAGAAAGTAAAGTATATGTGTCTTGAGGAAACGGGAAAGGCTATAAGAATTGTTAACGATTTTAGCTATTTCCTAACTTAGATTATCACTTGTACTTTTCTTGTTTGTTTATGGTAAGATGTTTTCATGAGCCGAAATTTCTGCTTGGACCAGCAGAAAACTAATCCTGTAAGACGGTCACATGATCGCATCATGGTTTGGAGTGCCCTGGGCCCAGGCAGAACTCCAAAGATGGAGCTACTACATGTGACCTGCAGCTCTACTCCAGAATGCAAATGAATAGAGATTGTGAACAGCTGGGATCTCAATGTCCACTGAATACGAACTCATACTTTAACCCTAAATAAAGCGAAGCTTTTGAGTTAAATGGCAGACCACTTCAGCAGCACACTTGTTCTTGTTTTCAAGTTCTGATACCGTGATTTGAAGATTTGAACTTGCTAGTATGTTCTTTCTGAACGCTTTTGCAGGTTGGTCACCGTGGGAAGCAGTAACCCTAGCATAAAGGCGTTCTAATTTACCTTGGGTAACCTACAAGGGTAGCTTACACCCGCACACTTGAAAATCAAAACCGAACAGAATTCACACGATGCAAGCAAATTATGCTACAACCTGCTATTAGGGGCTGGAGGGAAAGGCACAAAATGAATGAACAAGAACAACACTTCAAAAATTACGGTATTTGGAAAAGACAAGTCTGTATATATACTAAAACTAATTTAAAAAAAAGCAGTTTGCTAGGAGTCTTACAAGTTTGAATAGCATGTTCGCTGCTTAGGAGCCTTAGTGGCAGTATTTTTTTTTTTCTCTTTGAGACGGAGTTTCCTATTAGTCGCTCAGGTGGAGTGCAGTGGCGCGATCTCGGCTCACTGCAACCTGCGACTCCTGGGTTCAAGAGATTCCCCTGCCTCAGCCTCCCGAGTAGCTGGGATTACAGGCGCGCGCCACCACGCCCGGCTTTTTTATTAGCAGAGGCGGGGTTTCACCATATTGCCCAGGCTTGTCTTGAACTCCTGACCTCAGGTGATCGCCCGCCTCGGCCTATCAATGTGCTGGGATCACAGGCGCGCGCCATCACGCCCGGCTAACTTTTGTATTAGCAGAGGCGGGGTTTCAGCATATTGCCCAGGCTGGTCTTGAACTCCTGACCTCAGGTGATCGCCTGCCACGGCCTCCCGAGGGGCTGGGATCACAGGCGCGCGCCACCGCACCCGGCTAACTTTTGTATTAGCAGAGGCGGGGTTTCAGCATATTGCCCAGGCTGGTCTCGAACTCCTGACCTCAGGTGATCGCCCGCCACGGCCTCCCGGAGCTGGGATCACAGGCGCGCCATCACGCCCGGCTAACTTTTGTTATTAGCAGAGGCGGGGTTTCAGCATATTGCCCAGGCTGGTCTCGAACTCCTGACCTCAGGTGATCGCCCGCCTCGGCCTGCCAAAGTGCTGGGATCACAGGCACGCGCCACTGCACCCGGCTAACTTTTGTTAGCAGAGGCGGGGTTTCAGCATATTGCCCAGGCTGGTCTTGAACTCCTGACCTCAGGTGATCGCCCGCCTCGGCCTCCCGAGGAGCTGGGATCACAGGCGCGCGCCACCGCACCCGGCTAACTTTTCTATTAGCAGAGGCGGGGTTTCAGCATATTGCCCAGGCTGGTCT
>CM052663.1:1710297-1749905 GCA_028533165.1 Leontopithecus rosalia
AACTTGCGTGGCCCAGCGGCTTCCAGCGCTGCCGGAGGAGCCCCGCCCCGCTCCGGGTCAGCAGGGCGCGAGGCGGCGCCTCCGAGGGGCGTCCGGGAGCCGGGCGCGGACTGCGAAGCGGGCGGCAGGGCGGGGCCCGGGCGGCGGGAGCGCTCGCGACGCGCGCTGGGGGAACCTTCCGGACGCCAAGGCCACGGTCACGCGGCGGTCTGGAGCCTCGGCCCCCGCCGGAGCGGGTGAGCGCCCGCCGCCGGGCTCGTGGAGGCGTCCACTGGGGGTGGCTCCCAAACGCAGGCTGCATCGCGACAGGGCTCCGGCACCGGAAGAGCGCGCCTCCGCGGCGGAGGGGACCCCGCGGCGAGGCCCAGCCCCAAAGCCGTGAGACCACCGAGGGCAGGCAGCCCCACGCCCGCGCGCTCGCGAGCGCCCTAACGTGCGCGGCGCGGCGCGGCGCGGCGGCGGAGGCCGTGCTCTCGCGGGATCTCCCGGGATCTCCCCTGCGTCGTCGTCCTCTGGCCGGCCGAGCCCTCGCGGGGTTTGCGCTTGGGGGCGGAGCGAGTCGGGGGCGGGGCCAGGTGGGGGCGTGCCCGGCCTTGTTGACTTTGGCGTCCGCGGGGAGAGGCTCGCGTGTCGCGTCTGTCTGCGCATGCCCGGTGCTTGGCGGCTCCGGAGGCCGGACGGTGCGGCTGCTGCGGTCGCGGGCCCGCGCCCCGCCTCTCCTCCCGTGTCGGCGGCTGTGGGGTTGTGGTGTCGGCGGCGTCCGGCTCCTGCGGACCCCGCCGCGTCCTAGCGCCTGGTCTGCGCGCCGCTGGGCGGGCCTGAGCCACTGCCGCGCCGTAGGTAACGCCGCCGCCGGCGGGCTCGGGGTCGTGGGCTGTGCGGGTCCCGCATGCTGCGGCCGGGCGGGCGACGGGGATGCGCCCCGAGGCCGGGGAGCCTGGGGGTCGGCAGCCGAGAGTCGGGGCGCGGGGACGGGCGGCCGAGCGAGTCGCGGGCCGGAGCACCGAGGGCGGGCGGGTCCGGGCGGGGGAGCGGCAGGGCGGGCCGGGCGGAGGGCTCGGCAGGTCCGCCCGTGGAACGCGCCCCGCGGAGCGCGCAGGTGCGGAGCGCGCAGCCCGAGGGAGCCCGAGGGAGCCCGAGGGAGCCCGCGCGCCGCGTCCTCAGGCCCGCCCTTCGGCCGCCACCGGGGCTCGGGGACCTGCGTGTTGAGATGCCCGCGGGCCCCTGCGGCCGGCCGGGGTCCGCCCCGTGGCTTCGGCGCTTCTGCTCCTGCGGGAGGAGACTCCTGCCTGGTCGGCTCGGGGAGCCTCGGGCTGGGGGACTCAGGCTACAGCGGCGCCCGGGCTCCTGCGTTCCAGCCTCTACTACCGTCCGTGGGACGTGCGGTCCCCGCGTTTCGCTTGGGGTTTCAGGCGCCGGCGTGGGAAGGACCCGCGGGCAGAACCCGAGAGGGTCATTCTGCACATTCCGGATTTTCTGGAACTTTTATAGTTTTGCGTTCGTGTGTCCTCTTTTTAGAATAGAGAAACCGCGGCGATGTTTTTAACATTCCAAATCATGAGACTGCTGCGAAGGAAAAAGGCTGGTTTTACAATAGTTTCTTCCCCCCATTTACTTATTCTTTTTAATTGCGAAAGTACTTCATGCTCTTTAAGAAAATATGAGGCAGCCAAACAGTGAAGAAACCTGCACTCTTTCGCGCCCCCCCCACCTTATTTCCCGTTCTTACTTCCCAGGGTAGCCACTGTCCAAGTGTGGGTAGTCATTCACGGTTGTTTTTTTCCTGTGCGTTTATTGAGTGTGCTTTAGAAACGGAATTTACGGTCACACAGTATATCGTTTTATTAGCCGACAATGCATCATGGATATTTCTCCATTTTATTACACGCTTCATTGTTTTTAAAAGCATCATTACTATGTACTTATTTCATTATTGCTAAAAATGGTTGCCAAGTTTTCAGTCATAGGGTAGCTTTTTTTTTTTTTTTTTTTTGAGACGGAGTTTCGCTCTTGTTACCCAGGCTGGAGTGCAATGGCGCGACCTCGGCTCACCGCAACCTCCGCCTCCTGGGTTCAGGCAATTCTCCTGCCTCAGCCTCCCGAGTAGCTGGGATTACAGGCACGTGCCACCATGCCCAGCTAATTTTTTGTATTTTTAGTAGAGACGGGGTTTCACCATGTTGACCAGGATGGTCTTGATCTCTTGACCTCGTGATCCACCCGCCTTGGCCTCCCAAAGTGCTGGGATTACAGGCTTGAGCCACCGCGCCCGGCCTAGGGTACCTTTGAAGAGGGCTACTAGCCAATATTTTGAAGCAGTGTCGCAAAACTTTCAGAATGTCTGAGTGTTAAGCAACTCGAATAATATGCTTACACATTGCTTAATGGTAGTTTTCATGAGGCTGAATTACTGCATAAAACACATTGCTAAATTAGTTTGCTTTTTTGTTTTTTTTTGTTCATTTTTCAAAGTAAATTTTAATTCCACATACTCACTTGAACACTTGTAATTCCTTTAACATGAAGGAGCCGATATGTGAAGAAGAAAGGTAGGAAAGACAGAAAGCTAGTGGCCCTAGCCTGAGGCAAGAAAAGAAATAAAAGCGACAGTGATGAAAAGTTTCCGTAAGTAAGCCATAGGTGGGATACTGGAGGTAGAAGGGTGATGCTACTCCACCCACTATTAAGTAGGACAGAAAGCTAGGAAATTCCCATCGCATACTGCATTTCTGTGTGCGGAAGAGCTGGAGGCTTGGTTGGTTTAATCACTAGCATGTATTTATTAAAAATGTACTGTGTGTTCATTTTGGTGCTAGCTTCAAGGGAAAGAACAACTGAGGAAGATAATCATGAACAGTAGTTTGGTTCTAAACATGCATAGCCTGAAATTTTAGGCCAAATTGTGTAGTATTTTATTATTTGGGAACTGCTTGAATAACAATATCCATGGCATTTTAGTTATTTTTGGTAATAATATGCTCTTATATATTTTCTCATAGCTGCAACTTAAGTGACATTCTTCTCATTCTGTAGAGTAACAAACAGGCTTTGAGAGAGAGAGAGAACTGTTCAAGATCCCATTGCTTTGTGTGTGTGTGTGTGTGTGTGTGTGTGTGATAGTGCGTGCTTACATTCAGGAGTGCATAATCCAAGAACCTGTGTTTTCTGCTCGTTTGCTGCATCCTATGAATGAAAACTGTCTTACAAAATTGTTGACC
The DNA here is from genome assembly GCA_028533165.1 of Leontopithecus rosalia. NCBI lineage: Eukaryota > Metazoa > Chordata > Mammalia > Primates > Cebidae > Leontopithecus > Leontopithecus rosalia. The sequence continues at coordinate 1,713,516 of CM052663.1, forward strand.
TTACAGTTTTTTCTGCTTTCTTTGAAATATTCCTAACAAAATAACTACATGAGTATAATCACATGCATTTAAAATAGTCTAAAGAATATAGTGTGAAACTCTGATGGTATTTTCTTAGATGAGGTTTTTGGTGGCATCTTATTAAAGTATTAAACTCCTTGATCGTATGCTGTTAACCAAGATGGGGATTGTTACTTTAGTCACTGCTGGGCACTGTGATAAATTTGAATATTACTGTAAATTGTAGCTCTCACAGCTGCGTGTTCCTTACAAACTCTGAGGGACAATCTCATATCAGTAAACATTTTTATGAACCTAGTTGAACTTTTTGTAAACCAATGTGCTGGAAAGAATACAAAGAGAGTCCTAAAAAGATCTAAAAAGATTAATGTTTACTTATATCATTCTTGATATTTTTAAATATTTGGTAGTCCCTTAAAAATGCCTGATGACCCACAATAGACTGTCATAATATTATGGTGTATTAATCTTTTTTTTCCATTTTCCACTATAGGTGGCAATTATGTAGTTTAAAGAAATGTGGCGGCCGGGCGTGGTGGCTCATGCCTGTAATCTTGGCACTTTGGGAGGCCAAGGCTGAGATCATGAGTTTGAGACCAGTCTGGCCAACGTGGTGAAACCCCATTTCTACTAAAAATACAAAACTTAGCCGAGTGTGGGGTGTATGCCTATAGTCCCAGTTACTCAGGAGCCTGAGGCAGGAGAATTGCTTGAACCCAGAGGCAGAGGTTGTGGGGAGCTGAGATTGCGCTACTGTACTCCAGCTTGGGTGGAAGAGTGAGACTTTGTCTCAAAAAAAAAAAAAAAGAAAGAAAGAAAGAAAAAAGGGGCAAATACTAAAATTAATAAAGTATGGTCATTTGTAATCTGTATTTGAGAAGAATCCAAAATATAGGAAAAGCTTTGACATTTTACTGGCAATTGTTAAGGATGATAATTGGATGCATACCCAAGTGGTGTATCTGCCATTGATGATCTTTTGGTCAACTTGACATTGGATGTTGGATGTGAGTGGGTTTTATAGTTAGGTGACACAGAAATGTTTCAGCCGCCTAAAGACCTTTTTAGAATATGGAAATCTAACACTGTGTATATAGTCTCAAAAATTAATGAGTGATATTGCTGATGGGAAGAAATAGCTTATTTTCGTTTAACCTGAATATCCTTTTCACAATAAATAGCATGGATAGCCAGAAATAAACTATGTCTTAATGATACGTGAATCAGGTATGATTTTTAGAGTTTAAAATATTCTTGGGTTTAAAAACTAATTTGCATAAAACACTTCTGTGTTTTCTACTAAAAACTCTTCAGTAAAAGACACTTCCGTGTTTTCTACTGAACACTTCAGTAAATTGCAGTCTCTTAAGAACCTTTTATGATAATATTAATTGATGAAATCAGGTTTATAATCTAAAGTTATAATGAGCATTGAAAGAGCTGTGGAATGTGAAATGCTGTGAAGGTCTGTCTTGGTGACTTCCACAAACTGCCACCTCGAGCTCACCCTTCTTAGGGTCTTTGTTCATTTTTCTCTCTCACTTCCTTTAAGGATAGTTAGGTGTTGCCTTTAGGTGTTACTTTAGGTTCAGTTATTTTTAGTTTGTTCTCTCCTTTGGCAATCCCACATAGATCCATGGTTTCAAATGCTCATTCCCCACACCCCCTTTGCTGAGGCTCCCAATTCTGTATCGTAAGTCTTATTTTCATTCCTAATCCAGATTTGCCAATGTTGTTCTGCCTGATCAATTTAGTAGCTGTCATTTTGTAATTTTTGAATCAGTTGATTCGGAATTAACTTTTTTTTGCAAGCCTGATTCTTCTTCCTTGTTTATTTATATTCATGACCTTAGCATTTTCTGAGTCATCTAGACTCAAAATCAAAGGTCATTCTTCGTTCTTCTCTCTCTCTTTTTCTTAGATTTTTTTTTTGTCTGTCTTATTCTGGTTCCTGATTTCTCCTATCTTCTTTCAGTTCTTCCAGCAGCCATATACACAGCGAGACACATTCACCTTTTGGTTTGCCATTCGTTGTGTACACTGCTTACTAATTGTCTTAAATGTAGTCCTGATCATGTTTGCTGCCTGATGACTAGCAAACAACAAAACAAACCTGAAGTAAGCACTTGGGTGTTTTTATGTCAATAATGTGCTGAATCCTTTGTTTCATGTGGTCCTTATAACTTGGATTATCCCCATTCTACAGGTAAAGAAATCGGAACTTCATGATCTTAAAGGAGTTTGTAGGCAGAAGAGCTGGTATTTGAATCCCAGTTATGTTTTCTTGAAAGTCTGTATTCTTGACCACTGTGTATCTGCTGCGTGGCTCCTGACCCACTCTGGAAGAAAGCTGAGTTCCTCAGTGTTGCCTTTTAATAGTTCATTGATCCCAGTGCCTCTTTCAAAACTTACTTCTTGTTTTAGTTAAACTTTAACTTACATTCTTTCTGTCCCAGCAACTGTTCCAAAAAGAATGTAAACTTCAGTTTTAGTTTACTTTTTTGGTTTCTCGTGCATTTCCATTTCTTGGATTTTTTTTTTCTTTCTACCATCTCTGCCTGTGGGAGTCCTCCATGTGAAAGTCTCGTTTGTACAGCATACACCATATTTCCCTATAGTCCCCCACCTCCCAATCTGTGTAGTATAGTAGTAAGATCTCCTGCACATTTATACAGCTGTTTAACCTGTGATGATACTTTTTACTCTAAATTTGTTTTGAATACTCTAACAGTTATAACTGGATTATATGTAAGTTGTAATTGGATTATATGTAGTATAAGATGCTTGAAGAACAAACTATGTCTTCCTGTTCTTTGTGTCTTCCAATGGGTGCTCAGGAAGTATGGATAAATAAGTATGAAAATGATCACTGGTAAACTACCCCTTTCATTGGTATTTAAGCAGTATGTTTGATTTTTGTTTCTCTCTCTGCCTCTCTCTCTCTCTCTCTCTCTCTCTCTCACACACACACACACACACACACACACACACACACAATAGCTTAAGTTTTTAACGTGTGTGTCCATAACAGAACTAAATTTCTTGTTGGTGGGCTGTCATATGAATTCTTTGTTTTTAGATTATAAGGTAATTATGTTGTTTATTTAAGACAAATCAGTTTTGTTTTTCTATGCGTACCTATCTTTCTTGGTACTGTGTATTAAAGTTTTTAAAATTAATGATTTAACATTTGAATTATTTTCCATGCTGTTGAGTCAGACAAGTTAGCTAATGAGCTGCAATATTCTCAGAAGCACTCTGACCTCACAGTTTGGTTATGCTTACATAGATGTGAGAGATGGTACAACTCTGTCTGTACTTCAGTGTTGTTTTATTCCTTTCGGTGGTATCAGGAAGCTCCAGTTGGCTGAATTGCCCTCACACAGATTGTATATAATTCTTACATTGCCGAAGAGTTCACAGGAAATTTCAGACTTTCTTAAAACAATGTATCCATGTTAATGGTTATCGTGCAGAAGTTACAGTGTTTTCTTTTATCTGCCCTTGTGCCCTGTTGTTTATAGTTCAGCTACCTAATAAGTGAGTCTTACCTTATTAAGTAGAAACATAATTCTGTTAAGAATTGTGAATGTAGGATAGCTTTGTGACAGGAAGAGACATTTTCTTTTTGGAATGTTAAAATGCATGCCCTTACAGGAATTAAACTGATCTCAAGCTAATCAGTTTGTAGTCTACCTGCCTTTACCTTTATAAAATTAATCACAAGTATTTCTTTGAAGATACAAGTTGTAAGCAATTTTAAAATAATTCGCTGACTTTAAAAATAGGTAATATAATCACGTTTCAGATTTTAAGTGATAACAAAAAATATATAAACTGAAAATGTATCTCCCTCAGCCTGCCATTTACTCTGTTGGTAAGTAGTCACGCATTTCTGGAATGTTATAACAGAAACTAACACTTTGAAGGAATAGAAGTAAAAAGTGGGTGATCTTTCCTTGTGGGAGAAGATAAAGTTTGAAAGCTGAAATGGGCGTTTTCGGTCCTTTTCTGACCTGATGATTAGTGGGTAAGTGAATAGAGAGAACTGTGGGGTTATGTGAAGATACTTGCCAGCATCCATAGTTGACAATCGAGTTGGAAGAGTTGGGATGGTGGTGGTGATGGGTAGGAGCTCCCATGACCAACTCTCTGTTCTGGACACGGGTCAGCTCTGCATGTTCAGTGTTTAGAAATGATACCTGGTACCTGCAACTATGGCCTATGCTAGTATATTTGACAAAGGAAACATACTCAGGGGATGAATTTAGATCCCTTTTCCCACACAATGTTTTATGTTGTCATTAATCTTTTTATTGTAAAATTATTGTATATTCAGAGAAAGATTTAAATTACTAAATCAAATGAAGTTAAACAAGCAGGTCCCTGTCATCCATGTCTGCTCCTCATGGATTTCTGGGGTAATGGTTTTTAACAGTTTGGTGCGAATCTGTTTACTTACATGTAAACAGAAACAATATACTTGTGCATCTTTAAAATGTCAGTCAGAATTCTGTTGAATAACAAGTAAATGGGAATGAAAGGTCAAAGTCAGGATCTTTAACCAGAGAAGAAGGTGATGGTGGGATACCCGGTAAATATATAGTGAATGTTCTTTGGTTTCTTTAGACCCGGGGGCTGTAAATACACTGTTATTGTGTGAACTGTAAACACACACTGTTATTGTGTGAACTGTACTACCTATTCAGCCTCTGTAGCTAGTTTCTCACGTTACTTCTGCAGATCATTTGAGGTTTCTCCCGCTATCTATATATTTTAATGAGGGGCATATAATTTACTGCATAATTTCTTTCCAGGCATTCTGTCCTAAATTTGGGATTTGAGTGTTCTTTTTTCTTTTTCTTTTTCTTTTTTTTTGGGCAGGGTCTTACTGTGTCACCCAGCCTGGAGTGCAGTAGTGCAGTCTCAGCCTATTGCAGCCTCCACCTCCTGGTCTTAAGCGAGCCTCCCACCACAGCCTCCCCAGTAGCTGGGATTACAGGCATGCACCACCACGCTTGGCTAATTTAATTTGTGTGTGTCTGTGTAGAGACAGGGCTCTCACTGTGTTGCTGAGGCTTGTCTCAAACTCGTGGGCTCAAGCCTTCTCCTGCCTTGTCCTCCCAAAGTGGATTACGGGAGTGAACCACCTTGCCTGGCCTCATGTCATTTATTTTTAGGGTGATATGTATATGCTGCCTAGGTTCATATGATTTAGATTTATTTTTAACAGTTGTTCATTTGCACTGACCCATTTCTGAGCTCCTGTGATACTCTTTGGTCAATTCTACTTTACTAGATAATTGTGAACATAATAAGTAAAAGCTCATTTATTTGATTTTGCTTAATTCTCTGTATAATAGCAGTAGGAATTTATTGTGGAAAGACTAGAAAATACGGATAAAGAAAAGGAGAAACAGGTTAACGGGGATGTTATTACCTGGGACTGGTATGCTTTTTAATTCTGAGGGACCTCTGTGTTAATGAAAATATCACTAGGAATGTCCAGCTTTATGAGTCTTGCTACCATGTAAGGCAGGTGCATTATATAGTAAATATACCATGTATGTGAGAGTGCTTGCATTTTCTCTGACCTGGTGCATCTGTGCTAGGAAGTGGTGCTTTTGTAACTGAGGTTGTGGTATGGCCTTGACTTAACATATTAGGGGATTTCTACATTTGTACAGCCAAGCACATGGGGGCTTAGCTGTAGCTTTTGGGAGCCACAGGTGTGCTGGTGGATAGACCAGTCAATGTGTCTCTGTCGCTGCTGCTGCATAAGTAGTGCAGAGGTTTTGTCCTGATTATGTATCATTATATCTTTGTAGTCCATATTTAAAATACTAGGTCTTAAGTTGAGTAGAAGGAAATATTTAGAAATGTCATAGCCCGAAAAGCAAATGCAAAGCAGTCTTTGTTTTAAAAGGATGGTTTATTTTATCCCTGTTATTCCTGTAAGTCCTGGTATTCTAAATTCTCATGTTTTCATTGTAGTCTCTTGGTGACTAGAATGGATTTTAATTTTCCTGGTCAGTCTTCATACTCAACTGTTTAAGAACAAATTTTGGAATACATAAAGGCAGTCACTATAATTTCACTTTCAAGAAAAAGCCTAGCGGTGATCTATAGTGATTTAACATGCATTGTAAATCCCATTGTGAAATAATTATTTTAAATACATCTAAGCCATTTTAATGGGCTTGACTTTTTCCTGTAAATAGAGTAATTTGAACCTTTATTCTTTTATGAACCAGAGAAATTGGAAATGGAAAGATTTAGGCATTTTTACAATGATCTATATAAATATCTGTATTATAACCATTCGTGAAGTTGATTTGGCTTTAAAGGAAAGGAAGGATAATCACCGTGGGCTTAAAGTTGTTTAATTACCTCATTATTTGTGACAAAAAGGCTTTTTTTAAGGACTTGTTCAGTTATCACTGTCTAGTAATCACTGTTTTTTAAATTTTACACATTTTTTTCTTTTATGTATATTTTATGCTTAGTGCAAACAATTCCATAAAATAAAAACTTACGTTTTATGGTCAGTGCAAACAGTTCCGTAAAATCAGAGCATAATTATGTAAGTTCAAAATAGGCAGTCAGTGGAAAATAATACAAGCATAAAAGTGGGTTCATTTGCACACACAGCAGCATGCATTTCAACACATATGTCCAAGGTGAATGATTGTTTTTTTCTCTCGAAGACTGTGACAACTCAGATCCTGGGATCAGTCTGTATTCACATAAGCCAAAATTTGTTTCTAAAAATACTTTTTCTCATTTAAATTATGAAGCTCTGCTTTCCAGAGTTAGGCCCCTAGTTTCTAACATCTAAAAACTGATATGAAGCTGGGTACAGTGGTTCATGCTGTGATCTCAAAACTTTTTGGGATGCTGAGGTGGGAGGAGCATTTGAGGCCAGGAGTTCAAGACCAACCTGGGCAACAAAGCAAGACCCCATCTCTATTAAAAAAAAATAAAATTTAAAAATAAACAAAAACTGATATAGAAAGTGTTACATGTAACTCTTCTGATTATTGAAGGTTAAAAAAATAAGCATTTTCAAGAGTAATTTAAAATAGCTGTTGCAAGTTTAATAATGCTGGTGCTCTTCCATCCTAACTCAAGGATAGGAGTCTCTGGTTTGGAATCTGTAGCCCAGGGCCAGGCCTCCCAACCACTCCATGTCCTTTCTTCTTCCTTCCTGGGGTCTTTGTCTGTTCTGGCCCCAGGCAATGTCATGTCTGGGAATTCTGCTGTCTCCAAAGCCCAGAATTCAGTCCATCAGGGACCAAGGCTCAAGAGGTTCTCCACACTGATGAGACTTAGGGGGCTCCTCCTCTAGCCAGCGGACCCCTGAGTACGGGCTTCCATAGTCTGCATCAGGCTAAGGACCTCTCACCTCCTTTCCCAGTAACAATTCAAAGGTTTTATATATGAAGGTCAAAAACACGTCATTGCTGGGGTTCCATGCAGTGGCCGCTGTGACTGCCTCCCTGAGATGTTCTCCAGTTCTCCCTTGGAGAGTGGGCCTTGGAAAAGAGCTGGTCAGTGGGGGCCCTGGGGGAACCTTGGAACTGTCAGAATGACTGTTATCAAAAAGACAAGATGGCCACGCATGGTGACTTACACTTGTAATCCCAACACTTTGGGAGGCTGAAGAGGGAGGATTACTTGAGGGCAGGAGATCAAAACCAGTCTGAGTGACATAGTAAGACACCATCTCTGTAGTCCTAGCTACTTGAGAGGCTGAGGCAGGAGGAAGGTTTGAGCCCTGGAGTTAGAAGCAAGTCATGATCCATGCCACTGTCCTTCAGCCACGCCCACCGTCCTGATCAGAACTCTCCGTAATCACTGGCTTTGCTGTATCCTAGGCAACACTTCCTAAAATTAATTAACTTCACAGTGATACATGTTTTTGTGTGTACACACACGCACACACACAAGCATATGTACTTACATAAGGTCATCTGTGGTACACAGCTCAGGAGGCACTATTAACATAGAATATAATGTTAATGGCATTCCCTGTGCTGCTTGAGGAAAACTGACACTTTCTGTGGGAATAGTGCTTGCTGGCATTTTGAAGTCAGCATGAGACCCTGTTAAATTTGGTACTTTTCACATTTTTGTATAACTTAGTGTCTTGTCAAAGAGGTAGGCAAGTATTGTTACTCACTTTTTATAGATGCATGAACTGAGACTCAAAGCGACTTCAGTTTCCTTAGTCTGCTTTATTTTCTATAAAATGATACTGGACTTGGTGATGAACAGTATTGAAGGACATAGGGTTCTGTGTGAGATAGATCCAGAGCTCAACTCCAGTTTTGCCTCCGCGTAGCTACAAAAGCTTACGGAAGTTATTTCATCCCTTTCCTTGGTTTCCCTTCCCTAAAAATAATGCTGTTAGAAGATTTAAATGAGTTAATATACTCAGAATACCTCAAAGCCTTATACTCTAAGTGCTCAATTAACGGTAGTTGCACTAATAATAATAAGGTAATATCGTGGGAGTTGTATACTACTTTTCAGAGATTATGAGATCAGTTAACACTTGATAGAAAGCGTCGGACCTAACCTAGAAGCAGTATCCATTTTAAGTAGAGGCCAAGCTTGGATTGACAACCTCATGTTCTCCTGCCACTACTGTAGGCAGTAAGTGAGGCATTGACAACAGAAGGCCTGGGAAAAGCAAGGAGGGTGTGTCCTTAGTCAAGGACGGACTGTGGAGTCACATTAGACCCAACCTAGTTGTGTGTAAAATAAAGCAGATTTGAATCATCTCATCACACAAAAAAGAAACGAGAAATTACTGCAGTGAGAGAGCAAAGCAGTTCCAAATGGTGGAATACTTTTACTGTGTCTGTTGGTCTCCGAGGTGCTCCTGACGTACCATTATCATAATGTTCCTCATAGTGACCCTCAGCCAAAGAGGTGGTTGAGTTATGCTGGATAATTAGCTGAGACTATAGAACTAATACACCGTATAAAGACTTTCATTAGTTTGGTTTTAATCTTTGGAACTTAAAGGAGTGTTTTTCAGTTACCAGTAACATTAACTTGTCTTACTGGGTGCTAGAGAAAAATTACTAAATTTGAATATGTACATTATTTTACTTGATTCTTAAAACTAAGGTAGGTCATAGAAGGGTTGATGGCCAGTGTTAGAATAACGGCTGTGAGTTCCGACCTTCATGAGGGTATTTGATTGTGGGCCTCTTTTTCGTTGTTACCACAAAGCTCATTTGTAAAGGCGAGGGCCTGCTTGTTTCTTCTCATATGCGTTGGTGCTTTCTACTGTGGGGGCCTCCCGAAAGTCAGCTCCTGCTGCTTTTGTTATCTAGTGTATCTTCCCAGTCATGTTTTTGTGATACACAAAGTAGTTTACCTACAGGGGAATCTGCTTTTAAAACAATGTTCCCGCTTGAGGAGATGGGAGTATCTTCCTACATTGAAGTAACGATTTGGAATCTGCTGCATATATCCTGGTGGATGCCAATAGCTAAGGCAAGGTATCCACCATCGTATACAAGGTCTCACTTATACCGAAGGAACTTCTGTCAGCACTCAGAATGAATCTGTGTGGTGGATCTTACAATCCTAAAAGTAAAGTAAGGAATTAGGGATGAACCCTAAGCAGTTTTCAACTTGAAGTTTATGTTTAGGCACAGTTTCTTCTAATAGAGTCAGATATTAGAAACTATGAAAACTTGGTTGTGAAATTGTTCTCAAATGTTGGGACTGAGCATACTCTTTTTTTTTTTTAAATGAGGAAAATGATTGCATGGCTTGATAATTACTATACCAAAAGGTTGGTAGTTTTATTTTTTGCAGTGTTTCCAATTGATACTTAAAATTGAGTTTCAGAGTCTTCAGAATGCCCTTGTACAGTTAGTTTAGACAGTTACTGTTTCAGTGGAGGATTTTTGATTATCTTAAGACTATAGCCTTGCATTATTTACCTATAAGAGAAAATGAATTGGAATAATAAGCATATTTCTTGCTACTGATCCTTTTTGCTGTATTGTTTCTTCACTTGCATGCTGGATGGAAAATGGGAGGGATGGATTTGCGCTGCCCATGTGCATATTTAAGATGGATTGTGTCTGATTTTCTATGGAAAAGCATTCTTCTGAGGAGTAGGAGTCAAAGTTTGGGTAGTGTGGTAGGCAAAGAGTAGCCCCCCCAAAGAGGCCAATGTTCTATTCCCTGGAACCTGTGAATATGTGACCTTATATGGCAAAAGGGAATTAAGGTTGCAGATGAATTAAAGTTGCTAATCAGTTTAAGACAGAACGATTATCCTGGATTATCCCGATGAGCCCAGTGTAATCATAAGGGTCCTTAAAAATGGAAGGGGGAGGCGGAGTGAGAACCAGAGAGACAGCAGAAAAGGACTCAGCCCCATGTTTCTTGCTTTGGAGATGGAGGAAAGAAAGGGCCATGAGGCAAAAGGAAAAAAAGCAGGTGAGCACTAGACACTGATGCGAGGGAGCAGATTTCTCCTGAAGAACCGTCAGAGAAGAGCAGTCTCCCAACACCTTGGTCCTAGTCCAGTGAGACTTGTGTCATGAGACCTGTATCAGATTTATGACCTGCAGAACTATCAGGTATTAAACTTGTATGGTTTTAAGCTGTTAGGTTTATGCTAATTTACTATGACGGTGACAGAAAACTAATACAGGTAAATATACTGTGGCCATTTGATTCCCTATGGAAATGATTTCTAAACAAACTCTCCCAACAAAATATTAAGATGACGTTTATAAAACTGATAAAACTAGTGCAACTGTGTTTATGGCATTGAGCCCTGCTAGCTGAGCTTTTTTTCTCATTTTTGCAGAATATGGTGGCACCTCTGAATTTTTGGAGCTTCTTTCTTTAATGATAAAAGTAGTATATTGGGCAGATGAATCAAAATGACATATAGGATGCCACTGAAATTGGGATAAGTACAGGTGTGATCATCTTGAAGTTCATTGCAGTAATCTAGCAAAAATTGAAAGGGATATTGACAGGAGATTTTCACTAAAGGGGATGGGAGTAATTGAAGAGTAGCTGGTCTGAAAGGTGAGGGCTGTAGTTCTAGATTATTTTAAATTTGAAATAATAGTGAGAACTTCCCTCCCCAGTGAAATTAATCTAGAAACTTACTGAATGCACTGGAAAATTTCTCCAAAAGAGTATGATGATTTTGAATAAGTAGAACAGGAGAAAGGAAAGATACCTGTCCTGAAGTCTCTTCAGCAATATGTTAGAGGAAGGACAAAATTAACAGCTATTTAAATGTCAGAAAAGCAGACAGAAGTTAAGGTCCTTGTGCATTTGCTATAAGAATTCTTACCAGTGGAGGAAAGAGCCTTGTGCTTTAAGAAATTGTACATAGTCTTTGTTCTTAGTAGGAAAGAATATCCCTTTGCATTCACTCTAAGTACACAGAAATGCATTTCCACCCTAGGCTCACTAGCTGTTAAAGGAGAAATTACAGTAATGCCATTGGGTAACACAAAATATAAAAAAATATCTTTGAAACTATTTTTGTTTTTCCAAAACTCGTGTACCTTCTGACCCAGCACAAACACACTTGCCCCTATAGAGACATAAGGCTTTGTGACAGTCTCCACTCTGCTATGGCCTTGAGTGTATTGCATTTTAGTACAGTAGCAAAGTATGTGATTTATTTGGTGTCATGTATTGTTGCTTTGTTGTAAAATTGTTTTTCTGCAGAGAGCTCCTTTGTGAATTTGTATTTTTAGCCTGCCTACCCATGCCTTCATGAAATTTAAGGAATTTTTCGGTGATTTTATTTCATCGTTTCCCATGTAAGTTTATAGGAGAGAAGCAAGGGCCCCAGAAAGAACATGTGCTTCAGTTAACAAGCTCTTTCCAAGTTGACTCCAGTAGATGAAGCTGCTTAGGCATCCTCCCGTCTGAAAGTTTGACTACATGACGTATTGTCCCAGGCGGGAACTTGAAGATGGCAGAATTGGTGACTGCCACCCTCAGTACTCTTAGTCACTGTTGGTCTCCAGCTTCCCCTCTCCGATCAGAATGACAGCTCTCTTAAGAAAGCGTGGTGACACGTGTTTAAAAATTTGCCAAGAAGTGAAGATATCCTCCCAACCCCCTCCATAGTTAGAAGTTAAATGGATGAGAGAATGTTTGTGGGATGTAGTAATTTAAGTCAAATTGAGGACATTGTGGATGCCTTGTCAGTATCTGTTGTGTTTTACTTTTATTGGTCAACTGCTGTCTTTATTTCAGTGACTTGTGAGGAGTCTTTCTGTTTTTCAGGATTATATCCATTCGGGTCCAGTCAGGAAAGAGAAATCACGCGGTAATTTGAGCAGAGAATGTTTAGTGTAAAGGATTATTTACTGTAACAGAGCTAGTAGGAAGTACAGACAGTGCTACCAAATATAGAAATAGATGTAAGGAACAGCCACTACTTCTAGAACAATTGAGCACTCAAGAAAGAAGCCTGTCTGGACTGAGATCAGGTCTTTTTGGAGAGGGTACATCAATGGCTTATTGGATGGCAGAGAAGGTGATGGAATTTGCTGGAAGTCTACCCTCTAGTATACAATAGAAAGATAGATGTTCATAGAGAGGCATTTTGCCAGAGGCTGTGTTCTACCAACTGTCCAAACAAGAATGCTGGGGAGGGTGTCTGTTGTCATGCACCGCAGCATCCTGGTGCTGGGGAAGCCTGCCAAGGAGTGCACCAGGCTGGAAGCAAAGTCCTTTCCCTTTGCAATGCTTTCTCCAGCGCTGTCTACTGAACACTATGTATCAGTTGGGATTGAGACCGGTATTGAAAAGAATATTTATTTCTGCCTAATCCCTGGTGAGATCAGGGCAGCATACTACTGCACTAGGGTTTCCTTGAAGAACACACCTGCTACTTTATTCCCTTTTGCCGTTTAGAAACTTCTAGATAAAATGATGGTACGCTCCTTTTGACTTAGAGGCCAATTCCTGCTTTTGTGTCTGGTTTGTGGCAATTTCCTGCTTGCCTCCTGTTCTCTCCTATTGAAATTTAAAAGTGGAATTTCGTTGTAGACCAAATATTTGGGCATGGCTTGTTTTTACTACACTGACTCAGATCAGTGGCTTTGTCTGTAGCTTTAAGAGGTACACCTGTTTTATTTTAACAATATAAGGTTTTTGTTGTTGTGGTTTTGCCAGCAACAGACCCAAAGAAGGCAGTTTATCTCAGAAAATGTCACATTTTATGGCTTTTATTTTAGGATGTATTAAAAGAAACTGAAGACACTGGAGCCGCAAATTCTGTCAGTACACCCTTGAATAGTGGTTTTGTCTGATGAATGACAGTGAACTAGATAATTTTATGATTCTCTTTGTAATTATTTCTCTTGACCTGCTTTTCACAAATATCAAAGTGCCGTATTTTGTTTGGGTTCATTGGCACAAGAACATTTATGAACTACGTCTTTGTTTTTGTGAACGCAAATGGTTTTAAAGTTCTGGAATGAGGTTTTTAAATGTCAGCGATATAGTATGACTGATTTTTTACTTGGCCTCATTTTATTGCTTTTGTCATAGTATTTCAACTGCAGAGAATTCAGATGCCAAAAAGGGCTCTCATAACCTTATGCTAGTAGGTCTATACATCAAGGGAATTATTTAGAAAATAGACACACCTACGTTGTTTTCAGGGTGACTTTCACACGTTTTAAAGATCTCTTGGGCCTTTGCCAACCTTTGTGTACCTCCTTATACTTAATATTTGTAAAACTGTTTAAAATATTTGCTCTTTTGTATGATTTACTGTGGTTTAGTATAGCATTAATAGTTCAGAAGGAAACCCATTGAATTTCTTTTCTCTCCCGGTGTTTCTGTGTGTGTCCCTCCCTTGTGTCTCTCTGCATCTGTCAACATTTTAATCTCTTAGTAACAGTCTCACCACGTGCTAGCCCTAGCGCATTGAAGTGTCAACTCTTTCACCTTTAATGGGAGCTGTGGCATCTATACTGGAGTCCTCTTTGCGACTTAATTTAATTCAGACCCTGGAAAGTTACAAGTTTAAATACTTTATAATCTCATAATAATACTCTGGTTTCATAGCTTTGAGTTCATCTCGCTATTATATTCCTTGTTGATTAGCTTTTATTTTGAGCTCTGAAGCATTTACCTTGTCTGTTTTTTTTTTATTGTTTCTTAAGTATGATATTCACAACTAAATTGTAAGCTTTTAAAGACTTGCTTTTTTTTCTCCAATGAAATATAACACCCCAAACGGGTTGTGTTAATGTCCAGTGAAGTGTGTAGTTTGTCAGGTACATAGATGTGTGTCTTCTGTTATTTTATGATCTTAAATAACTGAGAAACTACCCTCAGTTACTCATTAGCAGGAGTCTTAAATAATATCTTTGTTACAGGGCAATTAAGTGTCAGAAGTAAACAAGTGACTAGCATATAGAGCCTTACTTTGAAGAGGCCACTGTCAAGTGGGTGGGAAGCAGAAAAACTACTTTTAGGGGAGATAATACAGAGATACAGAAGCTCAGGGTGTTTGAGAGCTTTGGAAAAAAGGTAGTTATGGATTGAATGTTCATTTCCTCCCAAAAGTCAAATGTTGAAACCCTGATCCTCCCCCACCCCCTGCCCAGTGTAGCTGTACTTGACTATGGGGCTTCTGAGGAAGTAATTACGATCATAGCAGAGAGGCCCTGGTCCAATAATGTCATTTAAAAAAGTGATACCAGCGAGTTCCCTCATGTTTTCTTGTGTGTACAAAGAAGAGGTCATGTGAGAACACAGCAAGATGGTGGCCATCTGCAAACCAGGAAGCAAGGTGTTACCAGAGAGGGACTGCTGGCACTTTGATCTTGGACTTCTAGCTTATTTGAGAAAATAAATTTCATTAAGCCACCAGTCTATGGTATTTAATTATGACAACCTGAACAGGCTAAGGCTTGTGTTTTGGGGTTGGGCTTAGAGATTTCTGGGAGGAGGGGACTTATTAGTGGGATCTTAGTGGACAAAGAGGACTTTCTAGGTAGAGACTTAATGCATATGCAAAAACATGGAGGCTCGAATAAGTGTATTGTGGTTAAGGGAACTTCAGCAAAGGCTGTGGGAGGAGAAATGGCTAGAGGTACTCCCGAAATAGTATTCAGGGCTCAGAGTAGATAATGCACTTTTGAAATGGAAAAAAAATCGAGCCCAGATATGAGCAAAGTTGTGTGGCTTTGGAGTTACACCAGGGTTTTAAGCCCACTCTAAATTTCTTTCTTTTAAAATGGTTGTAATAAAACCTACCTTGAATATTTTTTTGTGAGGAATCATTGAAAGATAATTCTAAAACATTTGGTTGAATGCCAGGCAACTACTAAGTGTAGTAATCACTAATGAAGGTGGACAAAATGAGATCTGTTGGGTCCCAAATAAAGGTTGAACGTATTACACTCTGCCTGTCTTTACATGCAAATACAGATGGTAGCAGATTTTGTAATATTCTTGTCAAATAGGGTGACAGTCTGGCAAATTGAGACTTTTTGTCTTGTGACCTGTTTTTCTGTGGAGGATGAATCAGGACCTGTTGTTGAATTAGGGAGCCTCCTCTTGAGAGGTTCTTGTTGGTTATAGTGGTGTTAATGAATTTGCTGGTGTGGCACAGTGGGAGCCAGAGGTGAATAAAGACAAGTATTTCTGGGCATTGTTGAAAATCCAGTTAAGCTTGAAGAATATAAATTTGTAGTGATGCCAATACAAGCACTGGATTTCTTTCTTAAGCAGCACTTCATAATATAAAACAGTTCATGGAGAATAGAGATGCTTATTCCAGGATCAGAAGTTTGCAAGGTGAGTGAGGCAGAGAGTTAGAATGGGTTTGAGAGTAATGAAGAATCAGTAAGTGAAGCCGTGTTCGTGAGATGAGAGTAGGCGTTACCAGTTGTGGCCCATGGCCAGACTTGGACTGCTGTCTGTTTTTGTGTGGTCTGCGATCTGAGAATGGTGTTTACATTCGAATGGTTCAAAGAATATTTTATGACATGAAAATGATATGACCTTCCAATTTTGGTGTCTACAGATAAAAATTTTATTGGAACACAGCCATGTTCTTTCACTTATAAGTTGTCTATAGCTATTTTTGCCCTGCAATAGCAGGTTTCAGTAGTTGGGACAGAACCGTTACCTGCAAATCCTAAAATGTTTACTATGTGGCCTTTCCAGAAAAGGTTTGCTCATCCTTGGGGTAGAGTACTAGTGACCATTGACTGTAGTGACAGATAAAGAACAAGCAAAGGGCCGGGCGCGGTGGCTCAAGCCTGTAATCCCAGCACTTTGGGAGGCCGAGGTGGGTGGATCACGAGGTCATGAGATCGAGACCATCCTGGTCAACATGGTGAAACCCCGTCTCTACTAAAGATACAAAAAATTAGCTGGGCAAGGTGGCGCGTGCCTGTAATCCCAGCTACTTGGGAGGCTGAGGCAGAATTGCCTGAACCCAGGAGGCGGAGGTTGTGGTGAGCCAAGATCGTGCCATTGCACTCCAGCCTGGGCAACAAGAGTAAAACTCCGTCTCAAAAAAAAAAAAAAAAGAACAAGCAAAGTAGACATAAAATCAGGTTAGAGAAAAAAGCAAGGATTCAGGTTGGACAATTGGGTGATATAAGTCCTCAGTTAAAGGTGTCGTAGTTGTTCCTTTGGAGATTGAAAAGGCTGTTGATGTACACTGAGGATGTCCATGATTGTGGTGTGAGTTGGAGGGCAGAGAACACTGCAGTAGAGAGGCTAGAATTCCCAGTAAAGGTGGAAGAGTTGATATTTCCCAAGGATAGGAAGTGGGGGATTCTTATTTATATTAGAAAACGTAGTAAGAAATAAAGATACAAAACATGTTTACCTACACCTTTTCGGTAAGTTTTTTTTGAAAAACATCATTATGAATCTTATGGGCCCAAAGTTGTCTTTGTAATTTTGTGTTTTAATTGCCACTGAGGTCAGGCATATAATTTCGTGTTTGCTGGTGATTTATTAATTCTTCTGGCAAATGCCTGTTGTCTCCTCTGCCCCCTCTCCTTTTTTTTTCATTAAAAGGAGACCGAATTTTGCTGTGTTGCCCAGGCCGGAGTGCGGTGGTACCGTTGTAGCTCACTGTCACCTCAAACTCCTGGTCCCAAGGGATACTCCTGCCTCAACCTCCTGAGTAGCTGGGACTACAGGTGCATGCCACCACCTATGCCTGGCTAATTTTTAATAACTTTTTTTTTTTTTAAGAGATGAGGGTCTCACTCTGTTGCCTAGGTTGGTCTGTAACTCCTGGCCTCAAGCAGTCCTCCCAGGACACTGGGATTGTAGGCATGAGCCACTGCTCCTGACCTTCTGCCCTTTTATTAAAAAAATTAAAAATGTTTATTTGTAAAATTCTTATAAATTTGGATGTCAACCGTTTGCCACATGTTGCAGTATTTTTCCTAGTTTGGTGTTTGTATTTTGAGGTCTTACTGTGTGTTTTGCCAGATGGAATATATCATTCTTACCATTTTTATGTCTTGCCCATGCATTCTAATTCAGAATGTCTTCTGTACCTGAAATGAGATACATAATTGTCACTTTTCTTCTGGTTCTTTTTATTTTGCTTTGGTTGCTCAGAGCCACATGTGTGACTGAACTTTGAGTAGAACCTGTCGACTCATAAATTGTAAGTACTCAATTTTCACACAGTTCCATTTTCCTATTAATCTGTATTTTCCTGGTCCTGATTTATATATGAATTGTTATAGCCCACCTCAAATTCTTAAATGATAGTTTGCTGGGATAATCATGAACATGGATATACTGGCTTTAATTTTAATTTACCATTTTCTCTAAAGCTTTGTTGATTTGTTAGAGTTTGTTCCTATGACCTGGTTTTGGTTCTTATAAGTTTCCTGTTACATTTCCTATTTTATTTTATTTAAGTCATGCCACTTTTCTCCAACTTAAATGGAGATTAACAATATAGCATTCATTCCTAAGGTGATTTTTCTTTCTTTGTAAGTGACAGGTCTAGGAGCAAGCTTTAGGAAATACATATGTGAAGGAATTATCTTTGCTGATTGCTCAGATCTTGCTTTTTTTTTTTTTCTTTTGAGACACAGAGCCTTATTCCGTCTCCCAGGCTGGAGTACAGTGGATGACCACAGCTCACTGCAGCCTTGATCCCCACCAGGCCCAAGCAATCTTCCTATCTCACACTTCTGAGTAGCCGGGACTACAGGTGCACACTACCACACCTGGCTAATTTTTAAAATGTTTTATAGAAAGGGGGTCTCTCTGTGTGGCCAGGGCTGGTCTCAAACTCCTGGGTTCAAGCAGTCCTCCCATCTTTGCCTTCCAAAGTGCAGGGATTACAGGCATGAGCCATACTCATAGTTTTAAAAGTCAAATTGTCTTTCACCTGTTTCCTGTGTGCACAAAATAGCATTCTTTCCCATTAATCTGCACATTTCCTTTAGGCTTTATTTATTTATTTTGAGACAGGATTTCACTCTATCACCTAGGCTGGAGTATAATGAGTGATCACAGCTCGCTGCAGCCTTTACCTCTTGGGCTTTTTAAAAACATCATTATGAATCTTACAGGACCAAAGTTGTCTTTGTAATTTTGCATTTTAATTGCCATTGAGGGTCAGTGGCAATTAAAAGGGATTGTTCTACCTCCACTTCCTGAGTAGCTGGGACTATAGTCACAAGCCACCATGCATGGCTAATTTTAAATTTTTTTGTCAAGATGAGGGTCTCACTATGTTGCCAGGCTGTTCTTGAACTTCTGGGCTAAAGTGCTGGGATTACAGGCATGAAGATCTTCCTTATATTTTAACTCATAATTCATGTGTTTATATAACTTCATTTTGAAATAGTTTCAAACTTACAGAAAAATTATGAGAAATCCTACAAGGAACTTCTTTGTATGCACCAGGAGTGTCCAATCGGTTGGCTTCCTTGGGCCACATTGGAAGGAGAAGAGTTGTCTTGGCCCACACATAAAATACACTAACACTAAGGATAGCTGATGAGCTAAAAAAAAAAAAAAGCGCCAAAAAATCTCATAATGTTTTTAGAAAGTTTATGGATCTGTGTTTGGCCGCATTCAAAGCTATTGTGGGCTGCATGCGCCGCACGGGCTGTGAGTTGGACAGAGTTACTATAGGCACCCTTTGCTTAGACTCACAATGGCTTCCATTTATGTATCTTTTTATTTTGATAGAATTTCAAGCTTTTGGAAGAACTGGCACAATAGTACGAGGAACTGCCGTGCACCCTTTGCTTAGATTCATTAGTTGCTTGCATTTTGATGCATTCGCTTTATTTTACACACACACGCATGCACAAACGCATTTGTTTTCTGAACAATTTGGAGTAGTTTTTTCTTTTTTTTTTAAACTTTACGATGAATTTTCTAAGAACAAGGATGTTTTCTTGGGGGACCACAGTATAGTTATTAAAATTAGGAACTTTGATAATGATATAGTGCCATTTATAGATAATCTGTGTGCATACTCTTCCACTTCTTTTCAATAATGTGACCTGTAGGTGTCTTTCTTTTTCCCTTAGTTAGGATCTAGTCTAGGAATATCACTGATGTGAGTATCCGTCTTAGGGCATGTATCAGGTGGTCTGTCTCAGTGTTCCTGAAGTTAGTTCTGACTACTTCAGATGGCCTTACTGGGTTTCTCCATTGTGAAGTTACTGCTTTGTCCTTTTGTTAGTTTGTAACTTGTGGCAAGGTACTTTGAGATTATGCAGATAGTCTGTTCCTCACCAAATTTTCACACACTGGTTTTAGCATCCATTTGTACTTTTCTAACACCATTATTTCTTCTGCATTTATGAGTTGCCATTCTAACCGTGAGAACTTTTCCTTCTCCCCCAGCTTGTTTGTTCATTCATCACAGGTATGGACTCTTTGATTCTTACTTTATTTTATGACTGTTATCATCAATCAAGAGAAGACTCTTCAGGCTGGGTTTTCTGTCTTTGACATCTCATCAGTTTTCCAGGACTTTCCTAATTGTCTTAAGAAGATATTTCAGACACGTTATTTTCCCTGCCTGATTTTAGGAGTCGGCCGTTTTCCCTAGGTACTCTAGTTTCTTTTCTTTGCTTAGGAGAACAGTATTTAGAAACCAAGACCTGGGGGCTTTTTTATGGTCAGTGGTGTGTTTTTTACATCTGCCTGTGTATTCTAGGCCTTCATAAGCAAGGAAAAACATGTATATGTGTGCATTTCTGCAGTTTTCTATTTTGTGTGTGTGTGTGTGTGTGTGTGTGTGTGTGTGCGCTTATGTATATTTTAAAATCAAACTGAGTTCTCACTGACTCCTCCACTTCCATTCAACATCATGAAATACAGTCTAGGATATACCTAGTCTTTCCTTGCTTTGTTTTCCCTCAGAAACACCGTGGAGCTGCTGAGATCTTGTTGCAAATTGACAACTAAAATCAAAAGTATTTTATATGTATTCGGTAACTGTACAAAAATATCCCAGTTTTATCAACTTGACTAATGTTTCTTGCAATGGGAATATGTTTGTTTATAGAAGGATTAAGTAGTTTCTGTATTAAGTAATAGAATTAGCACCTACTGAGCATATGGTAGGCATCAGGGACTATTGTAGACAGTTTATATTATGTGAGTAATGATACAGTAGTGATAACACGCGCACTTTCACACACACATTTCTGAGATGGTCTTGCTTTGTTACCCAGTTTGGAGTGCAGTGGTGCAATCATAGGTCACCGCAACCTTGATCTCCTGGGTGCAAGGGATTTTTCTGTCCCGACTTTCCAAGTAGGTGGGACTGCAGACTACAGCTACGTACCACCAAGCCTGGCTCACTTTTAAATTTTTTTGTAAAGATGATGTCTTTCCATGTTGCCCAGGTTGGTCTCGAGCTCTTGGGCTCAAGTTGTCATTCCTCCCAAAGTGCCGAGATTATGGACATTAACCACTGGTCTAGTCACCCACGCTGTATGATCCTTTACTTAAGTGTAATTTTTATTTATGTTGAAAAGAGCGATTTCTGTTAGATTATGACTCAGAATGCATATACAACTTGATATGAAATTATTTCATGTACTAATATTCATTCTACAAATGATCCTTCTGAGGAGTAGCAAATGACTAAAGTAAAATTATTTTCCTGCTGACATAAATTCTATTGGATTGTGAGCAACAGAATCTTACATTTGCTGAGTGTTCTGACTCACCACCGTAATTTGTGTGGATTTAGTCTAGATATACTTACTAAATTGAATTATACAGTTTATATTTGGAGGTTGAAAATAATTAATTAACTTTTTCTGTTAAGAGAGTGAATCCCTTAACGAAAATAAAAATGAAATAATAGGAAAATCTGACTCTGTTTACTATAGTAGTTCCCTTTTTGGTATCTTCTTCCTTAAGACGTTCTCTAAGCTGTCATAAGTTTCAGTCATAATTAGTTACTGTAAGAAACTCGAAGAATGAAATTAAATTCTTTTTACAAAAAGCATAATGTTTACTTAGTTTTAACAAATAGAAGTAAAGGACTACATTAGATCGTTTTGGCCTTGTATTCCTAGGTTGTCATATTTGAAATTGGTTTTCTCTTTTCTGAGATATGTAACTTGCAAAACTTGAATTTCATACCTAACTGACTCTCTTTCTAACTTGTGTCATCTTGGACAAGGCAACTGCTGAGGCTCAATTTCTGAATGAAATAGAGTGATCTCTTTTGCAGTTCTTACCTCATAAGAATGCTCTTTGAGTTTAGCTTCTGAAGCATGGTCTCTGAATCCTCATACTTACTATAGTTCTTGAGGCATAAACAGGTGATCAGTTTTTGTTTATTGAATGGGGAAATCATCAAATGAAATCTTTTTGTATTAAACACTTAAAATATTCAAATGCTAGGTAATACCGCTGAGTAATTTTTTTGTTGAAAGCCTTTTAAAGAGCATTTGAGAGCACTTGTTGAATTTAAAATGTGAAGTGTATTTTAAAATACACAGTTAATAAAGGTAATTTTACTCATACTGTTTGGCTACTATTTATTGTTTGAAGACCAATTAATATGAAATAATTCTCTATGATTTTAAAGGTCTTTAGTTTTATGAATTCATTACATCCGAATTGAAAGTAAAATTTTAAATTGTATTTTGGGCTCTGGTGTACATGTGCACATCCTGCATCCGCAGGATTGTTGCATAGGTTCATACATGCCATGGTGATTTGCTGTCTCCATACCCCTACCTCCTCACCCCCACCCCCATCGCCTATATCAGGCATTTCTCCTGGTGTATTTCTCCCAGTGTTAACCCTCTGCATCCTCCCCGCCCACCCCCTGCTGTCCCTCACCTCCACTCCCCTCACCTAGCCCAGTGAATGTTGTTCTCTTCCTGTGCCCAAGTGTTCTCGTTGTTCATCACCCGCCTATGAGTGAAAACATGCAGTGTTTGGTTTTCTGTTCTTGTGCCAGTGTGCTGAGAATGGTGGTTTCTAGATTCATCCATGTCTCCACAAAGGATACGGACTCATCGTTTTTTGTGGCTGCATAGTATTCCATGGTGTATATGTGCCACATTTTCTTTGTCTAGTCTATCACTAATGGATGTTTGGGTTGGTTCCAGGTGTTTGCTCTTGTAAGCAGTGCTGCAATGAACATATGTGTGCATGTGTCTTTAGAACAGAATGATTTATAATCCTATGCGTATATACCCAGTAATGGGATTGCTGGGTCAAACGATATTTCTATTACTAGATCCTTGAGGAATCACCACCCCGTCTCCTATAATGGTTGAACTAATTTACACTCCCACCAACAGTGTAAAAGTGTTACAGTTTCTCCACATCCTCTCCAGCATCTGTTGTCTCCAGATTTTTTAATGATCGCCATTGTAACTGGCGTGAGATGGTGTCTCAATGTGGTTTTGATTTACATTTCTCTAATGACCAGTGATGATGAGCATTTTCTCATGTGTTTTTTGGCCGCATATATGTCTTCTTTTAAAAAGTGTCTGTCATATCCTTTGCCCACTTTTGAATGGGTTTGTTTTTTTTCTTGTAAATCTGCTTTAGTTCTTTGTAGATTCTGGATATTAGCCCTCTGCCAGATGGGTGGATTGCAAAAATTTTTTCCCATTCTGTTGGTTGCCAGTTCACTTTAATGTTTGTTTCTTTTGCTCTGCAGAAGCTCTTAAGTTTAATTAGATCTCATTTGTCTATTTTGGCTTTTGTTGCCATTGCTTTTGATGTTTTAGTCATGAAGTTCTGGCCTGTGCCTATGTCCTGGATGGTGTTGCCTAGGTTTTCTTCTAGGGTTTTTATGGAGTTACTTCTTATGTTTAAATCTTTAATCCATCTGGAGTTAATTTTTGTATAAGGTATAAGGCAGGAAGGAGTCCAGTTTCAGCTTCCTGCTTATGGCTAGCCAGTTTTCCCAACACCATTTATTAAATAGGGAATCCTGTCCCCATTGCTTGTTTTTGTCCAGTTTGTCAAAGATCAGATGGTTGTAGAGGTGTAGCGTTGTTTCCGAGGCCTCTGTTCTGTTCCATTGGTCTATAGCTCTGTTTTGGTACCAGAACCATGCTGTTTTGATTATTGTGGCCTTGTAGTGTAGTTTGAAGTTAGGTAGCGTGATGTCTCTGGCCTTGTTCTTTTGGCTTAGGATTGTCTTGGCTATGCGGGCTTTCTTTTGATTCCATATGAAGTTTAAAGTGGTTTTTCCAATTCTGTGAAGAAGGTCAGTGGTAGCTTAATGGGGATAGCATTGAATCTGTTAATTACTTTGGGCAGTGTGGCCATTTTCACAATATTGATTCTTCCTAACCATGAACCTGGAATATTTTTCTGTCTGTCTGTGTCCTCTCCTATTTCCTTGAGCAGTGGTTTGTAGTTCTCCTTGAAGAGATCTTTTACATCCTTTGTTAGTTGTATTCCTAGGTATTTTATTCTCTTTGTAGCAATTGTAAATGGGAGTTTACTCATGATCTGGCTCTCTGTCTGTTGTTGGTGTATAGGAATGCTTGTGATTTCTGTACACTGATTTTGTATCCTGAGACTTTGCTGAAGTTGCTTATTGGCTTAAGGAGATTTTGGGCTGAGACGATGGGGTCTTCTAAATATTACGATCATGTCATGTGCAAGTAGGGACAATTTGACTTCTTCTTTTCCTAATTGAATGCCCTTTATTTCTTTTTCTTGCCTAATTACTCTGGCTAGAACTTCCAATACCATATTGAATGGGAGTGGTGAGAGAGGGCATTGTTGTCTAGTGCCACTTTTTAAAGAAAATGCTTCTAATTTTTGCCTGTTTAGTATGATATTGGCTGTGAGTTTGTCATAAATAGCTTTTATTATTTTGAGTTACCCTTCATCTATACCTAGTTTATTGAGAGTTTTTAGCATAAAGGGCTGCTGAATTTTTTCGAAGGCCTTCTTTGCATCTGTTGAGATAATCATGTGGTTTTTGTCTTTGGTTCTGTTTATGTGGTGGATTACATTTATAGATTTGCATATGCTTTACGAATGTTGAACCAGCTTTGCAATCCCAGGATGAAGCCTACTTGATCGTGGTGGATAAGCTTTTTGATGTGCTGTGTGAATCAGTTTGCCAGTATTTTATTGAAGATTTTTGCATCATTGTTCATCATGGATATTGGCCTGTAGTTTTCTTTTTTAGTTGTGTCTCTGCCAAGTTTTGGGATCAGGATGATAATGGTCTCATAGAAAGAGTTAGGGAGGATTCCCTCTTTTTGTATTGTTTGGAATAGTTTCAACAGGAATGGCACCAGCTCCTCTTTGTCCGTCTGATAGAATTCAGCTGTGAACCTGTCTGGACCTGGCCTTTTTTTGTTTGATAGACTACTAATTGCTGCCTTGACTTCAGACCTTGTTATTGGTCTATTCAGGGTTTCAACTGCTTCCAGGTTAGTCTTGGGAGTGTGCCAGTGTCCAGGAATTTATCCATTCCTTCCACGTTTACTGGTCTACGTGCATAGAGGTGTTTGTAGTAATCTCTGATGCTAGGCTGTATTTCCGAAGAATCAGTGGTGATCTCCCATATCATTTTTATTGCATTTATTTGATTCTTCTCTCTTTTCTTTTTTATTAGTCTAGCTAGCAGTCTGTCCATTTTGTTGATCTTTTAAAAAAAACAGCTCCTGGATTTATTGATTTTTTTTTTTGAAGGGTTTTTTTGTGTCTCTTTCTCCTTCAGTGCTACTCTGAACTTAGTTATTTCCTGTCTTTGGCTTGCTTTTGAGTTTTTTTGATCTTGCTCCTCTAGCTTTTTCAATTTTTATGATAGGGTGTCAATTTTAGATCTCTCCTTGTTTCTCATATGGGCATTTATTGCTATAAATTTCCCTCTAGACGTTGCTTTAAATGTTTCCCATAGATTCTGGTACGTTGTGTCTTCATTCTTGTTGGTTTCAAAGAACATTTTTATTTCTGCCTTCACTTCATTGTTTATCCTTTCATCATTCAGGATCAGGTTGTTCACTTTCCATGTGATTGTGCAGTTTTGAGTGCTTTCCTTAATCCTGAGTTCTAATTTGATTGCCCTGTGGTCTGAGAGACTGTTTGTTATGATTTTCATTCTTTTGCATTTGCTAAGGAGTCATTTACTTCCAATTATGTGGTCACTTTTAGAGTAAGTGTGATGTGGTGCTGAGAAGAATGTGTATTCTGTGGATTTGGGGTGGAGTGTTCTGTAAATGTCTATGAGGTCTGCTTGGTCCAGATCTGCATTTAAGTCCTGGGTATCCTTGTTGGCTTTCTTTCTTGTTGATCTGTCCAGTATTGTCAGTGGAGTGTTAAATTCTCCCACTATTATTGTGTGGGAGTCTAAGTCTCTTTGTAGGTTGTTAAGAACTTGCTTTATGTATCTGGGTGCTGCTGCATGGGGTGCATATATATTTAGGATCGTGAGCTCTTCTTGTTGCATTAATCCTTTTACCATTATGTAGTGTCCTTCTTTGTCTCTTTTGATCTTTGTTGGTTTAAAGTCCATTTTATCAGAAACTGGAATTGCTACCCCTGCTTTTTTTTTGCTCTCCATTTGCTTGGTAGATCTTCTTCCATTCCTTTATTTTGAGTGTGTGTGAGTCTTTGCACATGAGATGGGTCTCCTGAATACAGCACACCATTGGGTCTTGAGATTTTATGCAGTTTGCCAGTCTATGTCTTGGGGCACTTAGTCCATTTACATTCAACATTAATATTGTTATGTGTGAATTTGATCCTGTCATTTTGTTCCTGGCTGGTTGTTTTGCCCGTTAGTTGATGTTGTTTCTTCATTGCGTCATTGTGCTTTACCGTTTGGTACGTTTTTGCAGTGGGGCTGGTACTGGTTGTTCCTTTCCACGTTTAGTACTTCCCTCAGGAGCTCTTGTAAGGCACGTCTTGTAGAGACAAAATCTCTCAGCAATTGCTTGTCTGTAAGGGATTTTATTTCTCCTTCCCTTATGAAGCTTAGCTTGGCTGGGTGTGAAATTCTGTGTTGAAAGTTCTTTTCTTTAAGGGTGTTGAATATTGGCCCCCCGACTCCCTTCTTGCTTGTAGAGTTTTTGCCAAGAGATCTGCTGTGAGTCTGATGGTCTTTCCTTTGTGGGTGACTTGACCTTTCTCTCTGGCTGCCCTTACGACTTTTTCCTTCATTTCAACCCTGGTGAATCTTATGATTACGTGCCTTGCGGTTGCTCTTCTTGAGGAATATCTTTGTGGTGTTCTCTGTATTACCTGGGGTTGTATATTAACCTGCCTTGCTAGGTTGGGTAAGTTCTCTTGGATAATATCCTGAAGAGTGTTTTCCAGCTTGGATTCATTCTCCCCATCACATTCAGGTACGCTGATCAAGCGTAGATTAGGCATTTTCACATAATCCCACAGTTCTTGGAGGCTTTGTTCATTTCTTTTCACTCTTTTTTCTCTCATCTTGCCTTCTTGTTTGATTTCATTGATTTGATCTTCTTATCTCTGATATCCTTTCTTCTGCTTGATGGATTCGGCTGTTGAAACTTGTGCATGCTTCGTGAAGTTCTGGTGCTGTGTTTTTCAGCTCCATCAAGTCATTTATGTTCTTCTCTAAACTGACTATTCTAGTTAGCATTTCATTTAACCTTTTTTCAAGGTTCTTAGTTTCTTTGCATTGGGTTAGAACATGGTCTTTTAACTCAGAGAAGTTTGTTATTATCCACCTTTGAAGCCTGCTTCTGTCAATTCATCATACTCATTTTCTGTCTTGTTTTGTTCCCTTGCTGGTGAGGAGTTGTGATCCCTGGGAGGGGAAAAGGTGTTCTGGTCTTTGAAGGTTTCATCCTTTTTGTGCTGTTTTTTTCCCATCTGCATGGATTTAACTCCCTTTGATCTTTGAAGTTGGTGAATTCAGGAGAAATCTGAGTGGACGTCCTTTCTGTTGTGGTTGGGCCTATATCTTTTTTGGCCTGTAGGGGCGCTGCCTTGGATTCAGTCAGGTTGCTGGGTGGGTGGTCTTCCCCAGGGGTTTGTTTGCAGGTGAAATTAGCCCCGCCTTCCCAATGGTGACTCTCCTACTTTGAGCTCCATCTTCCTGGTTGAGGTCAAACTGGTGTATTGGCTGCTGCATGGGGCGCATATATATTTAGGATCGTTAGTATGCAGCTAACGAGCTCTGTGGTGTGCAGGCTTCAGTTTGAGTTTTGTGGGGATGGGGCTTGTCAGGCCTTACGACCAATTTCCCTGCTTTCAACTCTGCCTCTTTCTGTGGGATGAGTTGTTCCGTCCTGCTGGCATTAGTCCAAACTTCCGCCCAGGTCCTGGCGACAACTTGTGGCACCAGGCGGGAGCTGTCACTTAGATTTGCATTGACAGCCCGGCACCCCTCAGTCTGGTGGGACTCTCATGGACTATAGGTTGTAGGAGGGATGAGGTAAGCACAGGATCCCAATCGGAGCATTGAGGAAGTGAAGTTCCCCGACCTTCTGAGTCGGCCGCATGTTCCAGGTGGGGACGTGCCCTGCCCTGTCTTGGTTCATTCTCCCTGAGCGGCTCTCGCCCTGCTTTGGCTCCTACCCTGGGCTAGTTTCAGAATCCTCCCAGTCCCCGGAAATGAACTCAGCAGCTCACTTGGAATCATGAAGTCCTCTGCATCTCATTTGCTGGGAGCTGCATTCTCATATTGCCTCCTCTCGGCCATCTTCGTGCTGCCTCCCCCGAAAGTAATTTTTAAACATTTTATTGAAAATACACTAACCATTTAAGAGGGTAATTTTTTGGAGAAAAGACTGTCTCTGGGACCCAAAACCATTATTTGAAACTCTTTCCTCTCTGTGCCTGTTTCTTTCTTAACTTACCGGTTTGATGGTGAAGAAGTTGTTAAATGTAGCTGAGCAGGATGTTCTACACTGTAGTTTAAAAAGCTTTCTTAAGCTTTTTGGTTACTCATCTTTGATGTTAAGTGAGTTTTTTGACTTGTTGATGACAGTAATCATTTTAAGGTTCACCTCTTGCATTGCTATAAGGAAATAAGATTTATGAGACTGGGTAACTTTAAAGAAAATAGGTTTGCTTGGCTCATGGTTCTGCAGGCTTTGCAGGAAGTGGGGTGCTGACATCTGTTTGGCTTCTAGGGAGACCTCAGGAAGCTTTTACTCATGCTGGCAGGTGAAGCGGGAGCAAGCAGGTCAGGTCACATGGCCAAAGCAGGAACAGGAGAGAGTAGTAGGAGGTGCCTTATACTTTTAAACAACTGGATCTCCAGAGAACTCACTATCATTAGTTAGGACGGCACCAAGACATGAGGGATTCACTCCCACTATCCCATCACCGCCTGCATTGGGGATTACCATTCAACATGGGATCTGGGTTGGGACAATATTAAAGCTATACCAAGGACCTTCCTAGCACTTTAGAGCCTATACCATTACTATGATTTGATGATGACAGTACATTTTCAAGAACTACTTAAATTTTCTCTGGTTCGTTAGGAAAAGTAGGGATAGAATTATTTGCTCCAGTAAATTAAATTAAACTATAATATTGTTTTTTTAAGTGTGCATTTCTCAGGGATTACAGGCACACACCACCATGCCCAGCTAATTTTTTGTATTTTTAGTAGAGACGGGGTTTCACCACCTTGACCAGGATGGTCTCGATCTGTTGACCTTGTGATCCACCTGCCTCGGCCTCCCAAGTGCTGGGATTACAGGCGTGAGCCACCACGCCTGGCCCTGAAGGTTCTTAAAGGAGTCATTGAGATTATTTGATTTAATGACTTTATTTTGTAGGTGAAAAAACCAAAGCCAGAAAAAAATAATGACTTAAAATCATATAGTGTGACAAGGCCAGCCTTTGCATTCTGTAGTACATTAATATATAGAAAGAATATATTTGGTATGAGCTCGTGTTTTGGTTTATTTTATGGCATATGCATGGAAGGGAACAGATACAGATCACCTGAAGTGGTGATGAGTAGTCCCCAGTTGTGCATGTTTGCCTGGTAATACTCTTATCTTCGAATATTGTTCTTTATGAAGTCATATCTTTTCAAATAAAATAAGCCCTACTGTGAAAGTCTGACCCAGGAGGAGCTGCAAATATGTACTTTTTTTTTTTAAATCATTCTTCCCTGTTGATCTCTGTACATCCTAAGAACTGTTGCCACTTAGTGAACATATTTTTGTTTAGACTTTTCCTGCGTTAGAAGAGGTGAACAACTTTTGTTTTAAAGGTTTTTCTAGGCTGCAGCTCACATAAGGAGATACATGTATGTATGTGTTTATGTATATATATATATATCTCCTTAACAACTATATATGTGTGTATATATATAAATGTTAAGGGTGGTTAGTGTAGCACTTCTGTTTCTTGAAAAATCCAGATAATACTAAGCAGTAATCCTTAAATCTGAGGCTGTTATTCCCTGAGGATTAATTTTTTTAGCTCAAAGATATGCGGAACTTTGCATATAGAGGATGTTGGTTATATGCAGTTGTGTTTAGGGAGATACATGCAGTAATACAGGTTTGAAAAGGTCATGTGTTCAGATGTCTGAGTAAAAGGGAGAGGAGGACAGACTTTGGGGATCCATAAAGTCCTATAACTTTCAAAATAATAGAATTTCGGCTAGATGAGCCTCATATGTTGTCCTTTAAAGTTTTATATATTATTTTATCACTTCAAATATCATATGCTAAACTGTCACGGAACTTCCAGCTACTGTTTCTCACTCTTGGAGTTCACACTGTTCTTCAGCCAACGGGAATATAAAAATTTAAAGGATGTGGGGGATGTTGGAAACTGCATCTTAAAACTTGCCAATATCAAAATGTATTATGTGGATGCTTCCAAGAGAACGTCTTTTAAAACATTTATTTGTGGTATTGAATTGGAGGGGTAGGAGAAGAAGATAGTCAGGAGAACACAGAAGAAAACATGTACTTTGACTTTGCTGTAGCCATTGGGAACACTGAAATTTGAAATGACTTTCCAAAGTAGAAAACTTGAACTGACTTTCACAATGTTTTACATTAGTTAACAGTTGTTTCTTAGATGTTTGCTAAGACTATGCAGCTGTGATAAATAGATTAAATATAAGATGTTATTTTTCTCTTCAGTGAGTTTACAGTCTGGACAGAAAATGTGGAACGAAAGGAATCTTTACAAGACAATTTTTGCTACATTTTGTAACAAATGCTCTATTAGAGGAAAAAGTATTAGCCAGGGCAAAAGTTAGTGAGGAGGAACTTAAACCAAAGAGGTTCGGTATCTGACTGCTGCCTTAGCCTGGGTAAACTCATCCTTCCTTCTGAGATGCCCTGTGAGCATGGAGGGCAGCTACTTTTAATTTAGGCCCTTCAGCAGTTGATGGCCCAGAGCATGGCAGAAGATACTGTGTTGTCTTTTCACTTTAACTTCTCTTCTCCCTTGCGGTCAACTTGTGTGTGAATGTCTGTATCCTTTCACGCTCTTCTGTATGTACGGTCCTTGCCTTTTTTTTTCAGACGCCTCTAACTTGAGGATTTCCATTTCTCCTCTTGGTCCATTGTCAAGGAGGTCTGCAGGCGAAAGCTTTGCTGAATTTGAGAAGCAGCGTTTGCTTTTTTCCCTTTCCAGTCTTCTGTGCTTCAAAATGAAAGTTGAGAATGCCCTTTCTGTCAGAAATGAAAGAAAGTTGGTATTTATTGGACCATCTATATGTTGGGGACATTATGTGTACTATTTCGTCATCACAAATTTATGATGTGGTAATTCTTATTTTTATTTTATAGATAAGGAAACTGGAGATCACATTAAGTAATTTGCCTGAGGGTGCATGACCAATAAATGACATCAGATGCTCCCCCTCCCCCAGCTGCTTTGTTCTTCCTTTGAAGCTGAGTACTAAAAGGGAAGGAAAAAATGGGAGATTGAAAGAGACAGAGTTGAATTGAACATTTTTTCAGCTAAAAGTTAATGAAAAGTTTAGTTGTGAATTATGGGTCAGGAGCCTCTGAGCAAATTACTGTGTGTCAGGAGGGTTTCATAGCTTCACAGCCTGGATTTGAGTTGTGGTGAGTTATTCAAGGGCTGTGAGCTTCCATTGGCTCTCATGCCTCTTCATAGGAGTGTGGTGAAGAACTAGAGCACAATGCTGCGTTATGTAGTAGGCACACAGGAAATTGCTGCTATATGCTAACACTACTAAACAAAATCTAAGGCTGTATTCATCATAAATATAGAGTAAAGAACATGTTCTTGGCAGCATTTGGCAAGTGAGTAGGGAACCTTAGTTTAGCCATTTATTTTCTTTCGTAATTCTTTATTTATATTTAACCATGTCTCTTTATCGGCCCCATCACTGGGAAAAATGTTTCCCCTATATAGTTGCACTTGAAGTACTCTTGGCCCGTAAGTCCCATGACAGGCTTTGAGGACGTGAGGGGCATTCTTTGTTCACAGCCACAATTAGTGTGGATCCTTTGGATCACTGCTGAGTGAGCTTCCCTCTAGAGCTGACTGAGCTTAGTCTTCACTTTTGCAGAGAAAGGAGCAGGAAGAAGCAGTTGACTGCTTCCCTCTAGGTGCTAGGAGGAAGGAAAGCGAGTCAGCATTCATTTTGTTCTCCTCACACCTGGCAGCATCTGTCCGCCATCGGTCTGCTTCCCACCTCCTTTAACTCGTCAGCACGTAACCCTCCATAGGCATCCCAAAGCTGCCTGAGAAACACCATAATATTGTATGGGGCCTTTGACAGTTCTTTCCTAAAACCAAGTAGATGTAAGTCACAATTCTAGATTTTGGAATAATAGCAAGAAACATTGGAACACTGCAGATAGTTTCGGGTGTGCATATGTGAAGGTACCCTTTATTTTCTACGCCAACACACAGTAGAGAGAAAAATACCAAGGAGTGAAATTGTGTTTCGTGAGTAAACATGACGACTTCCTTCTCAGATAGACATAACTGTAACTGCTAAAGTTGTTCAGTCTTTTATTCTGTTCGGACACTTCATCTTTTTCTACATTTACCTTTTTCTTCTTTCAAATTCCTTGTTTTTATTGTTTAGTGCAGGACTCAGACACTCCTAAAATTGTTTGTTCTTTGTGGAAGAGAAAATGGCAGGAGTGAGGCAGTAAAAATTGGGATCAAAATGACAGAAATGCCAAGACATGGACAGCAGCCATGACTAGATAACTAAAACTTGATTATATTCAAGTGCAGATTTGACCAGTGCTGAAATAACATGGAAATCAGAGCACTGAGGGACCTTAGGAGCTGTGGAATATATCCTGTTTGTTTCACAGGTGAGGAAATGACATTCTGGCGATTTGGCCAGATCTGTACAGCAACGTTGTCTATGGAAGCATGGCTAGATCTTGGTTTCCTGACTATGTTTGGTACTTTTTCATGATTGAGAAGAGATTATCTTAGAAGTAGTAAATGGTAGCCACACTGGGGTTTTATCACTGTTGAGCTGACCTTCATAAAAAATGTATATTTCAAGTTACAGGATTATCATCATCACAGTATTCACTACAGACTGTGATTCACAAGCTTCTCAAGTGTACGTCTGTTATAATCAGTTCCAATATTGATTGTATTGCTTATTCATAGTCTACCTGTGATTGGTTGTATCCAGGTGTATCCATGTGCTAACATATTTTACTTCTCAATTTGGAAAGGGTGTCTTATGGCATTAGGAAATGCTTAAGGTTTGTTAACTGAAAGTCCTGAACAACACATACAATATAATACCAGTTACGTGGTTTAAAAACCAAGTATATGGTTGCTTCAGAGTTAATAATGACAGTGATTCTTTGAATGCTAGCATTATGAAGATTTAAATTTTACTTTATTTTCATGTTTTTTACAAAGGCGCATTATAATCAAATGAGTATTATAAAAATGTAATTTATGGTAATTCAGTTTCCACATTCACAAATAATGTATGTGGTAAAAAGAGCTCTATCTGTGAAACTCTTTGCTGTGGTGTAAGTTATTATTTGTGTAATAATCTTCTTTCTGCATCTTTATTTTTCTGCCCTAGACTCTTATTAAATGTATTTTTATTCCTTAGAAAATTCTTCCCCATGTGGCTTTATTATATTTCATGTGCTCTCTATAACCCCTTTAATTTTACCTTTACTTGTAAATTTTGTTCAAATAATGCAGGTAACACAATTTGTAAAGTAAAGATACCACGAGCCTTGATGCCAAAGCATAGCAATCCCTAGCCTCACCTGTTTTCACCCTCAGGCTCACATTCCGGAAGGAACTTACTAACACCTTAGCTGTCTAATCTACACATTGCTAACTAAGATGCTCCTTTTCCTTTTTATTCATTACCTTTGAACAGCATTTACTTTCTGTCATCATAGATGAGATTTTAGCTCCCATGCCCCTCTTTTCCTCTTCTTTCTCATTCTCCCTGTGTGATTAAATGAGTATTAGAACTAAATAAGCAATTATGTTTATAGTATTTTGACTGTGTAAACAGTGTGTCATTCTTCCACACTCCTCATACCAGGTAATATAATTATATTCCCTTTATTCTGTAGTTTTTGTTTTTTCTTAAAATCCTATTTAATTTTTAATTAGCAAATAATAATTGTATATTTAAGGGGTACAATATGATTTTTTGATACATGTTTACAGTGTGAAATGATTAAATCAGGCCAATTAAAAAATTCGCCTCACAAAGCTGTCATTTTGTATGGTGAAAACATTGAAAATTTACTGTTTCAGCAATTTCGAGATAATACAGTGCATTATGATTTATTATAGTCACCGTTCTGGACAGATTACTAAAGCATGTTTCTTCTGTCTAGGGGAAACTTTGTGCCTTTTGATCAGCATTTCTCCTTTCCCCACCTACCCTCCTGCCCTAGCCTCTGGTAATCATCATTCTACTCTCTACTTCTATAAGTTCAACCATTTTGCGTTTCTCATATGAGGGAGATCATGTGGCATTTGTCTTTCTGTGACTGTCTTATCTCAGTCTGATGTCTTCCAGGTTCATCCATGTTGTTGCAAATGACAGAATTATCCTCCTTTTAAATGAGGTATCCATTGTATATATACCTGTGTATCTATATCTGTATTTATATACCATGAACGTAATACACCATTTTCTTTACCTGTTTCTCTGATGATGGATGCCCAGCTTGCTTACGTATCTTGGGTATTGTGAATAATGCTGTAGTGGACATGGGAATGTGGATGTCTTTGACATACTGACTTCAGTTTTTTTGGCTGTAGACTTGGAAGTAGTATTACTGGATCATAGGAAAATTCAGTTTTTAGTTTTCTGAGGAGTCATACTGTTTTTCATGGTAGCTGTATGTATTTCCTATTTTCTTCTCCACTAACAGTTCACAGGAATTTTCTTTTCTCTACAACCTTGCCAATACTTGTTATCGTTTGTCTTTTTGATAACAGCCATTCTGACAGGTATAAAGTGATATCTCATTGTGATTTTAATTTGCATTTCTCTGATGACCATTTTTCATATGCATTGGCTGTTTATATATCTTGAGAATAGTTTATTTGGTCTTTAGTTTGTTTTTTGATTGGCGTATTTGTTTTCTTGCTATTCAGTTGAGTTCATTTCATATTTTGGATCTTAATCCCTCATCAGATGTCTGGTTTACAGTGGTTTTTTTTTTCAATATGTGTTATCACTTCACTTTACTGTTTGTAAACAATTAGGAAAGCGTTACTGTACAGAACTTTCTAGTTTTATACAATCCCGTTTATTTTTGCATTAGTCGTCTGTGCTTTTGGGGTCATATCCAAGAAATCTTTGCCCAGACCAATGTAATGAAGCATTTCCCTTGTGTTTTCTTCTAATACTTATACAGTTTCAGGTCTTATATTTAGAATCTTTAAACTGCTTTGAATTGATTTTCATATGTGGTGTGAGATAAGGATTCAGTTTTATTCTTCTGCTTGTGGATATCCGGCTTTCCCAGCAGCACTTAGTGAAGAGACTGTGCTTTCTTCATTTTGTGTTCTTGGTATCTTTGTTGAAAATCAATTGACCATAAATTTGTGGAGTTTATTTCTGTTCTCTCCATCTATTTTGTTTGGTCATTTTGTCTGTTTTTGTGTCAGTTCTGTGCTGCTTTGATTACTATAGCTTTGTAATAAATTTTGAAGTCAGATAATGTGATACCTCTCTAGTTTTCTACTTTTTGTGTATATGATTACATACAAATTTTAGGATTGTTTTCTATTTTTGTAAAAAATATCATTGCAATTTTAATATGATTATGCTGAATCTGTAAACCACTTTT
Source organism: Leontopithecus rosalia (assembly GCA_028533165.1). Taxonomy (NCBI): domain Eukaryota; kingdom Metazoa; phylum Chordata; class Mammalia; order Primates; family Cebidae; genus Leontopithecus; species Leontopithecus rosalia. Next base: position 1,749,290 of record CM052663.1, read on the forward strand.
AGTAGTATGGACATTTTAACTATTATTTCTTTGAGTCCATGAACACCAGGTATCTTTCCATGTATTTGTGTTGTCTAGTTTCTTTCAATATTTTATAGTGTTTAATATACAAATCTTTCACCTCCTGGGTTAAAGTTTACTTTTAGGTATGTTTTTTGATGTTGTCATGAATGGGTTTGATTTCTTAATTTATTTTTTCAGATAGTTTGTTGTTAGTGTAAAGAAATGCTACTGACTTTTGTGTGTTGATTTTGTACCCTGCAACTTTACTGATTTTGTTTACCTGTTCTAACAGTTTTTTCATAGGTCTTTAGAATTTTCTAATATATATGTTATCAGTTAACAGAAGTATTTTCAATTTTTGCTTTCCTATTTAGATGCCCTTTATTTCTTTTCCTTGTCTAATTGTTCCAGCTAGAATTTCGTTCTGTGTTGAATAGAAGTGGTAATAGATATTCTCTTTTTTTTCTTAATTTTATTTTTATTTTTATTTTTATTGCATTTTAGGTTTTGGGGTACATGTGCAGAACATGCAAGATAGTTGCATAGGTACACACGTGGCAGTGTGTTTTGCTGCCTTCAGCCCCTTCTCCCATATTTGGCATTTCTCCCCATG